>CAMZMU010000102.1:6871281-7228176 GCA_947311845.1 Poa pratensis
CAAGTGAATCTGAGTACTTACGATTTGTAAGTCTTCTTACCTCTTAAAAATTAATACATAATGCTTGTCCACTTGACCTTTCCTTTGCATGCAAAAACATGAATTTTACACTCTCGGATGCATGGTGCGAGACATTCCTGTTTATTTTAAGGGTTTTGTCCCTCTTTGCAGTAAAGTAAAATTAATGCTAAGATAGCAGAACCAGTTGTCAAGATTGACCTTTCATATAGTTGATTTTGGGCTTATGTTTTCTTTGTACTATCATGATTAGGTCTTGAAAATTTGGATGCACTGGATAAATGCTACATGTGCTACTTGGAAGTATGTGACCTACAGCAAAATGTGCATGAGCTGATATGTATTTCGTGTCATACCATTGAAGTTATGTGCGTTCGTTTATATCATGTTTAGATGTTGATTTCTTTGCTTGAAAATGGAAATGTACGGTTAGAGAAATGCTTTTGGCTTGTTGAAAATAATTTGCATATGCTCAGCTTACTACTTGGTTCCATGTTAACAGGGGGGATCTCGAGTGGAATTGTGGTCACTGTCTTCAATGATTTCCACCAGATGTCAAAGGTGCTTTCTCAAGTTGATTATGAACATGTTAACATGGAAGCAAGCAATTTAGCATATGAGCTAGGTCATATGGCAAAATTCTTCTAGATGAGCCTCCCCCGAAGATTGTACCTCTTTGGTGAGATATAACAGTTATTATGAATGAAAGTAAGGAGACTTTGCTATAAAAACATATTTGGTTACATGCTTATGTTTTTAGTATTCCTTAGTTATCTAAGCGTACTATGTGAACTTTATGTCATAGTTCTGGTTCTGACTTTGGATGACTGCATTTTGTTGTGGTCAGAACACTCTGCTATGTTTATTCAAATTTTCTCTTATCATTTTTGACATTCTACAATCCTAATGGACGGGCGCGGCAACGCGTGCCTACATGATCTAGTATGTATGAAGACTCGGCAATAGTGACTCACTAGTCACTACTATTGAAGTTCCACCAGATTATTTGTTTGACACTGTTTAGGATTCATCCGATTTATCGCAAATTAATCGGTTTTGCTAGTTCTCAATCGCATGAGAATTAGCTTAGTTCTCAATCGCATGACGTCATCAGTTGCAAGTGGAGTTGCAACTGATTCGGACCACTTGATTTGCTTCGTGATTCGTGCACCAGTTGCAAGTTGCAAGTCAACTTGCAACTGAGATTTGATGACATCATGCGATTGAGAATTAAGTTAGTTATCATTCGCCTGAGTTGCAAGTGGATTTGCAACTGCTCCACACCGTTCGATTTGCTTCGTGATTCGTGCTAATTATGAGTTGCAACTTAAATTGCAACTGAGATTGATGACGTCATGCGAATGAGAACTAAGCTAGTTCTCATTCGATTTAGCATTAGAGAGTGTTAGAAACGGTTTTGTATTAGGTAACCGTACGTATGTGTACGTGTACATACCATGTATTGTATCCTGCTGAAGTCTATATAAACTGATCACCGTGGAGGCTAGACCCCACGCAACCCTAATTCTATTCTCAAACTTGGTATCAGAGCCTAACCCTAGGCCACACGCCGAGCCGCCGCCGCCGCCGCCGAGATGACTTCCTCGGCGCTGCAGCTCTCCACCCTCGGCCCGAGCGTCTCCGTTCCCGCGGCCTCCTCCGCCGTGCCGATCGCTCCCTCTGCCGTTCGCCTCAACCAGAGCAACTTCATGCTCTGGCGCGCTCTCACCGTTCCCAAGTTCTCCGGGGCGGGGCTCCACGGCCACCTCGACGGCACCACCGCGGCGCCCGAGAAGACCATCACCCAGGGACCGGCGACGCCGCAACCACCGTCGCCAACCCCGCGTACGCCACTTGGTGGACGCAAGATCAGAGGGTGCTCGGGCTCCTCCTCGACTCGATGGGCGAGGACATCGCTTGCCAGATGATCGGCAAGAACACCGCCGCGTCCGTATGGACTGCGGTGCACTCCATGTTTGGCGCAGAACAAGGCCAACGTGCGTCATCTTCGACGCCAGATCCAGGCGCTGCGCAAAGAGGACATGCCCGCCGCCGAGTACATGAACAAGGTCAAGGTACTCGCCGACGCCATGGCCGCCGCGGGTTCCCCTCTCGGTGACGATGAGATCATCGATCACATGCTCGCTGGGCTCGGCCCCGACTTCAACCCTTTGGCGGCGTCCATGATCAAGGACAACTCGGATGTCTCCCTCTCCGACTTCTACTCGCACGTGCTCAGCTATGAGGCTCTCCGTGCGCATCAAGCTCAACCCAGTGATTGGGTCTCGTCGGTGAACGCTGCATCGCGGCCTGGCCTCTACATCAACAACGGCCCGCCGCGTCCTGCTGCCCATGTCGGTGGCGGAGGATCTTCCTATGCTGGGTACCCGCAGCAGGGGCATTACCCGCAGCAGGGGCAGGGCAACAATGGTTACCGCCCCAACGACAACTACGGCGGTGGTGGTGGTGACCGCCGCCAGGACAACAACTCCGGCCGCAATGGTGGCGGCAACGGCCGCAACGGTCGCAACAAGAATCGTCCTCGCTGCCAGATTTGCTCCTATTGGGGGCACATGGCGGGTGACTGCAAGAACCGCTTCAACCCCGAGTTCGTCATCAACAACAACTCGCGCTCCGGGAACTCGGCATCGACGAGCTCCAACAACACCCCCGCTCCATGGGTCATGGACTCCGGGGCAACCGATCACCTGACGAGTCAGCTTGACCGTCTCCACTTCCATGCGCCCTACGGCGGGAAGGATCAAGTCCAGGTGGCCAATGGTGCAGGTTTGTCTATTTCGCATATTGGTCATTCGACTTTAGCCGGTTCATCTCTTCGCTTGAAAAATATTCTTCATGTTCCAAATATTAGCAAAGACCTCCTCTCCGTTTATCGCCTCGTTTCCGATAATGACGTGTTTGTTGAGTTTCACCGTCGTTTTTTTGTGTTAAGGACAAGGTCACGAGGAGGGTTCTTCTTCACGGTAGAAGCCATGGCGGTCTTTATCCAGTCCCGTTTAGCCGAGTGTCCACCTCGTTGCGTCGCCATGCTCTCTCCACCGCCACGGGTGCCTCTACGCAGTGGCATCAGCGTCTTGGTCATCCTACCAATAAAGTAGTGAAATCCATTGTTAGCAAAAATAATCTCTTGTGTTTGCCTTCAGACAATACTGTCTTAGTTTGTGATGCTTGTCAACAAGGAAAAAGTCGTCAATTATCTTATAGTGCCTCTCATCGTGTGTCTACTATGCCTCTTGAATTAATTCACTCCGATGTTTGGGGTCCTGCAGTTGCCTCCTCTGGAGGTTTTAAATATTATGTTAGTTTCATTGACGATTATTCCCGTTTTTGTTGGATATATCTCCTCAAACACAAGTCTGATGTTGAACAGGTCTTCTATAACTTCCAGGCTCATGTCGAACGCCTTCTGAATTATAAAATCAAGGCAGTTCAGTCCGATTGGGGTGGTGAATACCACAAGCTCCATCGATATTTTCAGCGCACGGGTATCTCTCACCGCGTGTCCTGCCCTCACACGTCCCAACAGAATGGTGTTGCGGAACGTAAACATCGCCATCTCGTCGAAACGGGCCTTGCATTGCTTGCACATGCTTCTCTTCCTTTGCGTTTCTGGGATGAAGCGTTTTTGACCGCATGCTACCTCATCAACCGTATGCCGACCCCTGTTCTTAAACAAGATACACCGATTCAGCGTCTCTTTAACATTGCCCCCAACTACTCGTTCCTTCGTACTTTCGGCTGTGCCTGCTGGCCTAGTCTCCGTAAGTACAACACACACAAACTTGAGTTTCGTTCCAAAATATGTGTTTTCCTCGGGTATAGTCCTATGCACAAGGGGTATAAATGTTTGGATCGGTCCACCGGGCGCATCTATATTTCTCGTGACGTTGTCTTTGACGAGACCGTTTTTCCTTATGCTACACCCGGTGTCACGGTTGATATCTCCACACTTGAGCAGTCCATCTCTTTTCCGTCTTCCGAACCGGCTACGAGTGCTCATGTGCGAAATTATGACCTGTCCTATTTGTCTACTGATGTGCCTGTCACAGGCGATGCTCCTTCCCTGCAGGTACCTACATCGGCGCCCAGCTCCTACGTCGACCCTGCGATCGACGTGCATGTGCATGCCACGCCGCCCGAGACGCCGCCTTCTCCCGCGTCTGGGCCGCACGCTTCGGCGTCGCCCGCTTGGAGCCCGCCTCGCCTGGCGCTCCTCCGACGCCACCGTCCGCTGGGCCGGATGGCTCGGCCCAGTCCGCGTCGCCCGCTGCTGGGTCCTCCCCGGCCGCCACGCCTCCGACTGGGTCTGCAGCTGCACCTCCGTCGTCTTCGGCTGCTCCTGGTCATACAATGACTACTCGTCTCCGCGATGGAACGCGTCGCGAGAAGAAGATCACAGACGGCACCGTTCGGTATGATCCCCGCCGGCGTGCGTTCTTTGCTGCACCCACGTCTCACCGTGAGGCCCTTCGTGAGCCGGCGTGGCGCGATGCCATGTCTGATGAGTTCGCTGCTCTTCGTCAGACCAACACCTGGACGCTGGTACCTCGTCCCCAAGAGTAAATCTTGTCAGCTGCAAGTGGATCTTTAAAACCAAGCATCGTCCGGATGGGTCCATTGATAAGCACAAGGCTCGATTGGTCGCCCGTGGTTTCACTCAGCAGCACGGCATCGACTATGGTGACACTTTCAGTCCGGTTGTCAAACCTGCCACAGTTCGGGTTGTTCTCTCTTTGGCAGTGTCCCGCGGATGGACTCTTCGTCAAATCGATGTCAGCAATGCTTTCCTCCATGGTTTTCTCACCGAGGATGTATATATGCAGCAGCCACCTGGTTTTGAGGACCCTCAGCGTCCCCATCACGTTTGCAAATTACAGCGTGCTCTCTATGGTCTTAAACAGTCTCCCCGTGCTTGGTATGCCCGTCTCAGTGAGCGTTTGCTGCAGCTTGGTTTCACTGCTTCCAAGGCCGACACCTCCTTGTTCATCTTCTCCCATGGTGGTGTTCAGATTTATATGTTGGTCTATGTGGATGACATTGTCATTGCCGGGTCTACTCCTGCTGCCGTGGACTGCTTGGTGCGTTCTCTGTCGGATAGTTTTCCCATCAAGGATCTTGGTGTTTTGGACTATTTCCTTGGTCTTGAAGCGTCTTGCAATTCTGGGGGGATGAGTGTAACCCAGCGTAAATATGCTCTTGATCTGCTTCATCGGGTTAACATGGAAAATTGCAAGCCCACTTCCACGCCATTGTCTCCATCTGACAAGCTGTCTCGTGTTTCTGGAAAACCACTTAGTACCGACGATGCTTTCAGGTACCGCAGTGTGGTAGGAGGTCTTCAGTACTTGACCCTCACTCGACCGGATATTTCTTTCGCCGTCAACAAGGTGTGTCAGTTTCTTTCACAACCAACCGAGGTACATTGGGAAGCTGTTAAACGCATCTTGCGCTATGTGAAGGGGACTCTCAGTACAGGCCTGCAGTTCAGGAGGACTGCTTCTACTGCGATCAGCATTTTCACTGATGCAGACTGGGCCGGATGCGTTGATGATCGACGATCCACAGGAGGTTTTGCCGTCTTTGTAGGTCCGAACTTGGTTTCATGGAGTTCGAAGAAACAACCTACTGTCTCGAGATCTAGCACCGAGGCAGAATACAAAGCATTGGCAAACGGAGCTGCTGAAGCCATTTGGGTGGAGTCCTTGCTGAAGGAACTCGGCGTCATGCAGCAGCGCACACCAGTGTTGTGGTGTGATAACCTAGGGGCGACGTACCTGACTGCTAACCCAGTGTTTCATGCTCGCACTAAGCACATTGAGATAGACTTCCACTTTGTGCGAGAGCGAGTAGCGGCTGGAGTTCTTCAAGTCAAGTTTATTTCCTCCGATGATCAGTTAGCTGATGTATTTACTAAGCCAGCTACCCAGCAATGTTAAACCGTTTTAGAACCAATCTAAACTTAGTTTGTAAAAGTTCAGATTGAGGGGGAGTGTTAGAAACGGTTTTGTATTAGGTAACCGTACGTATGTGTACGTGTACATACCATGTATTGTATCCTGCTGAAGTCTATATAAACTGATCACCGTGGAGGCTAGACCCCACGCAACCCTAATTCTATTCTCAAACTGAGAGACCCCAAATTAATATGGATCGGACTGAGTAATTTTTATCATGCTTCTCTTTCTTCGGGGTTTAGTGTCATGCACATTTTGCCCTCATAAGAATGCATGCACTTTTACCATGTGGTACATCTAGACTACTTTTTTTTTATTCTTCAAATTATATCAAGCATGTGCTTCTTTTTTTCGATGAGGAAGTTTCAAGCCACCCGCCCCAAGTATCCTCAAATACACACATCCATAATTTATTAATCAACTTGCGAGGTTCGATGCCAGACCATCAACTTACAAGCGAAGTACATCACGTAGTCTATAATGTCAGAATAATGACAAGATGAAAAAGAAACTACAACTAGGTTGCCATTCTTTCAGTTGCTTATGTGTTACACGAGAAGTTGATGATTTGATACTTTGAGTTTGCCTTTAGACAGTCTCTGTTCTAGATTTCTAGGCCGAAAATAGGAACATGCTGATGTCATAGTTCAGTTGTCAGAAAATGAACATTTTGTTTTGCCAAGTTTGTTTTATGAAAAGCTCAACACAAGATTAGTAAATTTCATGAAACACGGAGTATCTTGTTGAAAAGTAAGCAACTGCAAAATACCGATTTCAGAAAGCTACAATTTAAAATGTTATTTATCAGAGAACGCCAGGCCATGAAACTCGCCACTACATTTGTTTTGCGAATGGACTCGCCACTATATATTGGCATACCCATGAGAGTGACCCCACTTTTCATCGTCTCAATCCACTGTTGGGACTTGCTGTTGGACTGATCCAGTCAAGTTTTTGGCTGGACCACGGCTCTGAAATCCACTCTGGGAGGAGGCAATTTCTCAAGCAGGCACTCCTTGATATTTGTGAGGACTCCCCTGTCGTAAGGATTTGAGGAGCTCCGGTACCGTCCTTTGTGCCTCTCATGGCTCGTCTGTAGCAGCAAAGCCCAGGAAATCAATGATTCATCAGCTACCTTGTAAATCATGCGAACGCCAGTTGGTTCCTTCAGTATGCGAATGCCACACGAACTTTCACGTAAGTTTACCTGGTTCTTGGCTGCAAGGAAGACATGGTAGGCGAGGAGGCATGCGAGGAGCCAGACAGCCATGGAGCTGAACGCCGCGAGAGCAACCATTTCCGGCCAACTTCTCAGCAAACCGAGAAGCCCTTCACCGGCAGCAGCATCCAACTGCACCCTGATTCTTCTCACGGAGAACGCAAGCGTGTACGTGTAGAACGCCAGCGCCAAGGCTATTAGCAGCAGATAGAACCTGTAGTTTCTCTGAATAAAAGAAAACAACAGAAATCAGGCAATCTGAAAACGCCTAAACGATAATCCGCTCGCCGTTGTGCATCTGCACTTGACGCGTACCAGTCCTATGCACTGGCCTATCCAGGGGCAGTGGTGATCGAACTTGTCGACGCAATTGTCACAGACGGCACAGTGGGAGCTCCTCAGATCACGGAAGATGTCGCAGGTCCTGCAGTACTTCTGCTTCCTTTCGACGCCGTTGATGACGATGCGCCGGCTCCTGGTTCTTCTGACGGTGCTTGTGCCAGCTTCTTCTGGCGGCGAGGTCCGGTTTCTTGGTATGATCCCAGGGTCTCTTGTTGCAATCAGTAGCAGAGTAGCAATCACCTGTCAACAACGTAGCTAGTATCACAAATGATCCATATTTGATTGGCGGAGCATGGATTGAATTCCAGGATAGATGTGGTGTCTCTAACGCTTGCTGCTAGTGCGACGGAGAATGCAGCTATGGGGACTGGGTGTTTCGCGGATGGGTCAACGACGTCGGCCAAGAAGATCCACTCTGAAAGAAGAACCGCCATGACCATCAATATGAGGCCTCGAGGGTCAGGTCCACAGATTACACGGCCATCCAGGAAAAACACCTGCAGTCCATGGCAAAGCACGGAGTTCCAGTGCATCAATCTTCATGAACGAGTGGGTAGTTTTTATGAAAAAAACGAACACCGATCCTTACGTTTTTTCCTGGCCAGACTTGGTACACGGTGATCGGCGGCGATGAGAGCGGCAGGCTTGCCGGTGAAGATCTCCCGAAGCAAGACGGGATCAGAAATTTCGAGTTGTTGGTAACTGCACCTTTCAAACCGCACATTGCAGACGAGCAAGATGAGTCGTCAGGCTGTTCGGTGCAACCTTGGTTTTGGCGGCCCTGTTGATGAATTTCATGGATCGGATTTTCGTGATCAATAGAGTCCATGATTTTTCTGGTTCTGCGTTTGGGAGAAAGAAGAAGAATGCACGGGGAGTGCTATTGGAAGTTACTAATAGAAGGTGCAACTGCCTCAGGAGCGCAACTTCAGTTTGTGTGCGGTGGAAGTTACTCCTCCACTGCTAATTTTGTGGTCTCACCATTTCTAAGTGCTTACTGTCGATCACCTCTGTTTAAAATAGCTATCAAGCAAATTGAAAAAATACAGGATAGAACGATTTCCACACGTTCCTCTCAATCACCTCTTTTTCAATACAAGTCCAATCTTCTAATATTTCTTGAACGTTTGATCTCTAAAGTCATCTTTAACAACAATTCATATCTCGTCGGTTGATTATATTGAAAAAGTTCATGAATTCCATGATAAATACATATATAATAGGCAATCGTCTGATGCCAAGAATCAAGAGCTACTCTTTACAAATGTGTATCTATACAAGATTTGGAGACTTCGAAAATTACAGAGCCAATAGCGAGGCATGGATCAATGATCTACACGGAGAGGCCAAGCCGCTGGTACCCATGGGGATGGGGCTGCACTAGCCGCCTGACGCCGCGGCACATCTTGCCCAACAAGAAGCCGCCTCCGAGCCGCTTCGCTTTGGAGTCGTCGTGGTCGTGGCACGCTCCCACCTGGTAGTGCAGCAGATACTGCTTGCAGTCCACATCCATGGCGAAGTTGTCCAGATGGTGGCCGAGCACGTCGTCGGACGCGTGGTTCCCGTGCCCGAAGAGCAGCTTCACCTCGAGGTTCTTGGAGTAGACCGTGGGATCGCACGGGCAGAGGCCTCCACGGCCGCCTTGGCGACGGCTCGCGCGCGATCGGCGCCCCGTTCTTGACCTCGAAGTTGATAGACATGCACCAGAAGGCGACGCCGCTGTCCTCGCCCGCGTCTAGGCGGCGCCCCCACTCCTGGAAGAGGCCCCGGGCGGCGTGAACGTCGCCCTCGTGGAGTTCCATGGCGATCCAGGCCTTGTAGACGGAAGGCGTAGTCGACGACCCTATTGTATCTGAGGGCGTTGCGCAGGTCGCCGTCGGCCTTGTACATCTCCTGCGCCTGCTCGCACCACCGCAGTGTTATAATCGATAGCCAACAAAACGATCAAGATGAAGCCAATGAGCACAAGATTTAACATTGAAAACCCCTCCAATAATGCAGGAAAAAAACCCACGGATGTCAACCCGCAATACTTCACTATATCGGGTGAGGTTACAAACACCGGGATTTACAATATGCCACTTATCCCAAACCGGTGGCTTACAAGTCGGTTGCAGTCCAACTCGGAAACGATGTGTACCGTACGGCCCAAGCCTCCGACGACGGGCCTCCGCTCCGTTTTGAAGTTAGTCTTTATCTTTATATGAATTTGGAACACATCAAAATAACACTCTACCTTGAGACAAATTCCATCTTGTAGCATGAACGAGAACCTTCACCCTGAAACAACAAAGAAAAACACCTTCGCGCGCCAAATAGCCTCTTGGGCTAGACAGTGGTACCAACTAAGTTTGAGAAAAACTCAAATTTAGCAACAGAAATTGGCTTTGTCATCATATCCGCATGATTATCATGAGTGCTTATCTTGCATATCTTCAGCTTCCCTTGTGCAACAACATCACGCACGTAATGATATTTGACGTCAATGTGCTTTGTTCTCTCATGAAACATCTAATCCTTAAATAGCACTCTGACTATCACAAAACAGGTTAATGCAAGTATCATCTCCACAAAGCTCAGCAAACAAACATTTCAACCAAACAATTTTTTAAACTGATTCAGCAATAGCCATGTATTCAGCCTCCGTGGTGGATTGGGCAACAACCGGCTGAAGTGTTGCCTTCCAACTAACAGCAGAATCACCAATGATGAACACATAACCTGTGAGGGAGCTCCTCTTATCCAAATCGGTAGCAAAATCTAAATCCACATAGCCAACGAATCCCTCATCAGTCTTGCCAAACTTTAAGCAAGCATTAGACGTGCCACAAAAGTACCTGGACCCACTGAGCAGCTTTCCAATGTTCTTTATCGGGATTAGCTATGTATCTACTCACCAAGCTCATAGCATATGATAAATCAGGACGTGAACAAACCATAACATACATCAAGAAACCAACAACACTAGAATATGATACTCGAGACATGTACTCGAAAGCATCATCAGTAGTAGGACAATGAGAAGATGACAATTAAAAATGAGGAGCAATAGGAGTACTAACAGACTTTGCATCATGCATGTTAAAACGATAAAGAACTTTCTTAATGTAATTCTGCTGACTTAGAAATAAGAACCCAGACTTTCTGTCACGTGTAATTTTCGTACCTAGGATTTTCTTAACAACACCAAGATCCTTCATCTCAAACTCTCGCTGCTCAACTGTGACTTGTGTGAGATCCTGGCTCAGGGCTTAACAGGATTGATAGAATACTCATATCAACAAGTTGCAACTTCTTTTCCGGAAGCTCATCTGGAAGGAACTTCGAGGTTAAGCATGCTTGGCTCGGAGCACTCCCAAGGATGGGTGACCGACCGGGAAGTACTTCCCGGGTGCGCACGAGTGAGGACAAAGTGCACAGAAAAGACCGGTGTTGATCTGTGGGCCAGTCTAGAGATCCTAGAGAGCTGCCAGGGGTGACAAGCCCGACCCGGGGTAGGCGGGGTGTTACATTTGGTATCTGAGCCGACCCTCGCAGCAACACGGGCGTGTGCGGGTCAGGGGCGCGGACATGTGGAGCATGTGCCGGCACTGGGCGCACAGACGTGTACCAAGAGGGGAAGTTCCTGGACTGGGGGCTGACCGACGAGGGCGTCGGTCTTCTAAGGGGGAAGGATGTGAGATCCTGGCTCAGGGCTTAACAGGATTGATAGAATACTCATATCAACAAGTTGCAACTTCTTTTCCGGAAGCTCATCTGGTAGGAACTCCGAGGTTAAGCATGCTTGGCTCGGAGCACTCCCAAGGATGGGTGACCGACCGGGAAGTACTTCCCTGGTGCGCACGAGTGAGGACAAAGTGCACAGAAAAGACCGGTGTTGATCTGTGGGGCCAGTCTAGAGATCCTAGATAGCTGCCAGGGGTGACAGGCCCGACCCGGGGTAGGCCGGGGTGTTACAACTTGAGAGCAGCAATTTCTTTCTGTCTCTTGGCTGCAATCAACATATCATCAACATATAACAACAAGTATGTAGGCGATCCATCAACAAACTTAATGTACACATAACTATCAAATTCAGACAAGATAAACGAATCAAACCTTTTATACCATTGACGAGGAGATTGTTTCAAACCGTATAAGTACCTTTTCAACTTACAAACAAGATCCTTCTTACCAGGCACTATGAACCATTCTGGGTGGTCCATGTATATCTCCTCCTCCAACTCTCCATGCAGAAACGCAGTCATAACATCTAACTGCTCAATCTCAAGATCACGCATAGTAACAATGGAGGAAAAATGTCCGAATAGAACTATGCTTCACAACCGGAGACAAAACATCATTATAATCAATACCTGAGATTTGACTAAAGCATTTTGCCACTAACCTTGCCTTAAACATTGGAGGCTCACTTGGAGATAAACCCTCTTTTCTCTTGAAAATCCACTTGCAGCGGACAACCTTCTTTTGCTCAGGCAAGCGCACATCCCATGTGCCATTTTTGTCAAGTGACTGCATCTCTTCTTGCATAGCGGAAATCCACTTCTCACTGTCACTTGAACTAACAGCTTCAGTATACGTGGACGACTAATGTCATGCTCCACCTGTTCTGAACAACTAAGAGCATACAATGTTACATTCTTCAATTAAACATGGTCGAGGACCACAATTTCTCATTTGTCTTCTAGCAACGATAGACTGATTTTGTGGCTGCAAAACATGAGGTGAGTTTTGAACATTATCATTGTCAGAATCAGAATCAGAAACATCTGAAGTAGCACCATCATTGTCTACAGTGACATTTTCCTTTTCTACAAAGTGCTCCACCTCGACATAAACCTGTTCCTCATTAGAACTATCTGAAACATCTGAGGACAACTTATTAAAGTACATAACAGATTCATTCAAAACAACACTCCTGCTCATGAAATCCTTGCTAGTTTCGGAATTCCACAACTTATATCCATTTAATCCCGAACCATAACCAATGAAAACAGACTTAACAGCTCTCGGCTCTAGCTTCCCATTATCAACATGAACATATACAGTGCAACCGAAAACCTTAAGCTGTGAATAATCAGCAGGAGTACCTGACCATAACTCAATGGGAGTTTTCTTGTCAAGGGGAATAGATGGTGACCTATTTATCAAGTAACACGCGGTGGTAGCTGCCTCAGCCCAAAAACACTTATGCGAGCCTTGGAGATCATGCAGCGAGCCTTGGAGATGATTGTCCTGTTCATCCGCTCCGCTACACCATTCTGCTGAGGCGTGTACGGGATGGTGAGGTGCCTGACAATGCCTTCCTTCCTCCAATAAGCATTAAAAGCAATTTCACCTTCCTTTCTGTTTGCCTTTCTATCATAGCTTCCCACTCGTTAAAAGTAGCAAACGTATCATCCTTATTTTTCATGAAATAAGACCAAACTCTTTTAGAGTAATCATCAATAATAGTAAGCATATACGAGCACCACCATAAGAGGGCTTACGTGACGACCCCCAAATATCAGCATGTACATAATCAAGTGTACCTTTTGGTGGTATGAACGAAAGCATTAAACTTTACTCTCGCGTGCTTACCGAAAATGCAATGTTCACATAATTGCATCTTTCCCAAACTGCAGCCTCGCAGTAGATCTCTCTTAATCAATTCTATCATACCAAGTTCACTCATATGTCCAAGACGCTTATGCCAAAGGTTAGTTTTACTTGAATCATCATGAGAAACAGCAGCAACAATACCAGATAAAGTGCTACCTCTATGAACATATAATTTAGCAGAATTCATATCAGCAACCATAACAATGGGAGAACCTTTTGATACCTTCAGGAGTCTATTCTCACTGGCATACTTGAACCCGTCACAATCAAGGGTACTGAGCGAGAACAAATTTCTCGCCATGGTTGGTATGTGTTTCACTCCAGTCAACGTGCGTGTCATACCATCATGTGTCTTGATCTGAACAGACCCAACGCCAACAATGTGACATGGGTCATCATTACCCACACGCACAAAATCTCCTGTCTGCACAGACTCGTAAGAACTGAACCAATCTTTGTTACAGCAAATATGAAACGAACATGCAGTATCAAGAATCCATTCATCCTGACGAGAAA
This sequence comes from Poa pratensis, assembly GCA_947311845.1. Lineage (NCBI taxonomy): Eukaryota > Viridiplantae > Streptophyta > Magnoliopsida > Poales > Poaceae > Poa > Poa pratensis. The sequence goes on from CAMZMU010000102.1 coordinate 6,884,953, forward strand.
CACATGCAGAAAAAACAGCTAGGCATTTGCCATCAGAACTACCATCAACAACGCAGCCTCACCGGTATCATTACCTTCATTATTTTTTGGTTAGTAAGTACCTTTTCTTTTCTCCTTATTCTGCAGCTTCCAACAGTCATCAATGACATGATTAGATTTCTTACAATACCTGCAGAACTTGTCTCGTCCTTTAGACTTTGAGCGACCTCTGTCACCCTTGCTCTTATCTATTGTTGTTGTTGTTGTGGTAATCTCGCTGCTCGGGCCTGCCTCGGACCTACAAAACATCACCCTTGGAGGACTCCTCCTCCTTCTGTACCATATTTTTCATCTTTTCCCTTGTAAGAAGGGCATCATAAACTTCCGCAACGGTTAGTTCATCACGGCTTAACATTATGGTATCACGAAAATTGGTAAAGGAATTTGACAGCGAGCACAGGAGTAAAAGAGCTAGATCTTCATCATCATACTCTACCTCCATCAACACTAGGTCGGAAACAATCTTCTTAAAGATTGATATGTGATTCATTACCGAACCACCTTCTTGCAACTTGTGCGTAAACAACTTCATCTTCACGTGCATCTTGCTGGTTAGATCCTTAGACATGCAGATCGACTCCAGCTTAGCCCACAGCTTTGCTGCGGTTTTCTCCTGCAGTACTTCTTGCAGAATATCATTAGATAGATGAAGTTGAATTAGGAACAAAGCCTTACGGTCTCTCCGCTTCTCATCAGCCGTCCATGTCGCCGGCTCCTTATCGTCGAATTTCTCCAGCGCATCGTAAAGAACTGTGCGAGGATCACACGCATCTTGACTTGCCACAACGAGAATCTCGTCTTGTAGTCCAACGACGATAGATCAAACTTCATCGATGCCATTGCAAAACCCTAATCTGAAAACAGATCTGAAACAGGGCTCTGATACCACTTGTTATAATCGATAGCAAAGAAACGATGAAAGAAGCGGAAGATCAAACCAATGGGGACACAAGATTTAACGTGGAAAACCCCTCCAACAATGGAGGAGAAAAAACCACGGGCGTCAGCCGGCAATAATTCAGTATATCGGGTGAGGTTACAAACGTCGGGGATTTACAATATGCGACTTATCCTACGCCGGCGGCTTACAAGAGGTATATATGGTGGTAAAACCCTAAGTCGGCTGCAGTTCAACTCGGAAACTAGCTATGATGAAGATGTAGATCTTGCTTTTGTCCTTCAATCCTCCAAAGATCAACGTGTTTGGGTGGGAGGTTGAGGGGATCTCTTGATTTTTTGGCTTAGTTGTAGGTGTTCTTTAGTGCTTGGTCGAGCTGACTGAGGATGAAAACGAAGTGGGGAATATATACCCCTTCACGAAAACTAGCCGTTTGGAGCCGTTCCAGGGGCCGGATATTCCGGCCTAAGTGAGGACCAGATATTCTGGTTCTGGAAATATCCGGTCCCTCAGCAAATATCCAGCCAAATATCCGGCCTATCCAGGAGCAATGGTGACCGAACTTGTCGACGCAGCTGAAGCAGACGACACCGTGAGAGCTCCTCGGAGAGTTAATGGCATCAGCGGTCACACAACTCGTCGTCGATGTGCACTTAAGTCACACTTCTCCAGAACGTGATTATTTGGTCACACAACTCGACAAGTGCGTGCACGCAGGTCACTGACCCCACTTGTCAGTCCGTTTTGGACGGTAAATTTTCAGAAAACCCCCTGGAGTAATATTAATTTTACAAAATGGTCGACCATTTTGTAAAATTAATATTACTCCAGGGGGTTTTCTGAAAATTTACCGTCCAAAACGGACTGACAAGTGGGGTCAGTGACCATTTTGTAAAATTAATATTACTCCAGGGGGTTTTCTGAAAATTTACCGTCCAAAACGGACTGACAAGTGGGGTCAGTGACCTGCGTGCACGCACTTGTCGAGTTGTGTGACCAAATAATCACGTTCTGCAGAAGTGTGACTTAAGTGCACATTGGCGTCGAGTTGTGTGACCGCGGGTGCCATTAACTCCTCCTCGGAGCACGGAAGATGTCGCAGATTCTGCTTCCTTTCCTCCACGTCGATGAGACGATGACAATGCGCCGGCTGCAGGTTCTACTGACGGGACTCGTGCCAGCTTCTTGTGTCGGTGAGGTCCAGGTGTCTTGGTACGATCCCGGGGTCTTTTTTGCAGTCAGTAGCAGAGCAACAATCACCGGTCCAAATTGGAATAGCAGAGCATGCAAGAAATTCATGGTGGTGATGTGAGCGAAGGCCTGACGGCGACGGTCTCCCAAAGCAAGACGGGATCAGAAATTTCCACTTCTCGGTAACTGCATTCTTGAGATCCCGCATTGCAGAGTGATCAATGGAGTCTCTTGAATTGGATTCTCGTGATGATTGGTGTCCATGGTGCAGTTCCTGATATGCCTATTTATTGGTTCCACGTTTGGGAGGAAGAAGACTGCACGGGGAGTGTTACTGGAAATTACCAATGGAAGGAGCGCATGTTCATTTGGTGCGGGATGGAAATTACTTTTCCACTGTTCATTTGGTGATTTCACAATTACCAACTGTATACTCGTTTGAAATTTCAAGCAGCTATCACAGTAGCACTTCAAGTAATTTTGCAAAATGCGTGATGGAACAACTTCCCTCACATTCTCTCGATCACCTCTGTTTACTACACGTCCAGTCTCGTAATATTTCTTGAAGATTTATTCACTGAAATCATCTTGAACAACAAATCTCAACACGCTGAGAAAAACCAGTTTATTCTACAAAATCGATGTATTCAATGATAAATACATTAGACATTACATTAGGCATTCTTCTGATGCCAAGATTCAAGAACTACACGTACATAGAACAAAAGAATTATCCTAGTACATCTCAGTGACAAATTAAAAAAAAAAGAGTACATCTCAGTGCCTTCTGTGACAAAAAAAACCTTCAAGAAGACATCTTGATATCTCTAAATCCTCAGTATTATTCGTGTTGCGAGGCGGCAAGGCGACCTTGGAGGGGCTCGGCCCGCTTCTCCTTCTCGATCCACTTCAGTACCAGCGATGACATTCGGCTTCTGTCGAGTCGGCGACTGCTGTCTTCTGATCACTTGTGCGACGACGGCATGTTCTTCACCTGATCCCTGGCGACGCGCACGGTGCGGAAGGGGTCGTCGTGCGGGAAGTCGCCATTGTACATGACCTCCTCTGGGTCGGAGACGACGACGGCGCTGAGCCAGATAAAGAGGCGCAAGCCCGTGGGCATCGTCCCCATCCGTGTCCGCACGCACACTGTTGTTCCTTTCATGATGGGCGCTTAGACACGAGCGCAGGCATGGCGAAACGAAGTAGAGGAGTCGATGGATGGTGCGGAACTCAGGCGCGGTAGGTAGCTAGGGCTATATTGATCGAGGGCAGGCCACGGAGGGGAAGGTCACCGAGTTGGAGTCGGGAAAGGGAAGCGTCGGAACCAAGCAGATGGCGGGGAAGATCAATTGGATGATTTGATTTTTGAATCAGAGCGATGACCGTCCGGTCCGCCACCATGTGCAGGCTCCGCCGGGAGAAGAGAGCCGGATGAGGCTCGCCCTCTTGCCGACCGAGGGGTCACCAAGAACCAGTCCCCCACGCTGCCGGCGCCGCGCCAGGACGTCGGCCACAATGCCCACTCGAAGCGCGCTCGGACGCTTACTGGTAGGCGGTCACTCCCTGGCATGCGCTGCCTCCAATTTCAGCAAATCGATCAACAAACGAAGCAAACACCAGCTCTGAGGCACATCAGCAGTGTCGAAGCCGGCATGAAGCTTGCACGGACGGCGCCAGTCCACTCGCGGGCGCCCTATGTGGCTATGTAGACTGTCCGAGCAACGACGCGGTAACAACACCAGCCAGAAGTCCAGAACTGCGTCACGAGATCATCCAGGCCACGAGCACTTCTCCGTATGTACTTCTCCGGCCGGAAAACACCAAGACAGCCGCCTACATACAGGTAGCCTGCCTAGCAGACGGCATGACGGCACATCGGGCACTGGGACTTCCACAGGAGCCAGCTATCGATGCATTCCAAGTGGAAAACGTGGGAGCAAGCAGGGAACCTCCTGGCGTTCTCACCGGCTTGAAACTCCTGGTAGAAACTGTTGAAACCTTTAGGATCAACTAGCTCAAGTTTGAGCCACATGAGGAGAAGGTTAGCAGGTTACCTTGATCCTGAGATGCAGCCATGTCTTCTCTTGATGCTCACACCACCTAGGATGGAGCAGTTTGTGCTTTGGTTCTTCCTGGTGTTTCAGTGCAAGGCTTGATCAGTAAGGCAGAGCGTGGATAGAGCTTAGGGGTGGGAGAGAGAACTGAGAGCCGCAGCCTCCCTCTCCATAAAATGGCTCTTTATATATTAGCACTGCACACCAGGGGAACCAGCACTTTGAGTTGGTTTTTGCCACCGATCAGGGCACATTATCAGTATCAGAGCAGCCTAGATCATCCAAACATCCAACAGAAACAACATTCAACACATTGTCAGTTAACTACCTTCCACGATGCATGCTATCAGTATCAGAGCAAGTACAATAAGGTCCAGTCAACTGGCCATAAGGATTTAAATATTATATTTATGCTTACGTGGATGTGAGAGAAGAGGAGAGAGAAGGGGAGTGGGCTCTCATGCAAGAGCCGCTCTTGCACGTGCTCCTAGGCACTTTGTGAGAGTGGAGGTGGGCCAATTAGCACATATCTATAGCTAGCTTATTGTACATGTTGGCTATAGTGTTGGCTATATATGACACCACTGCCGACCCATGTCGTTGCTTCTCCGGTGGCGGCATTTCCGGTTGGGGACTCTGTCTCGCCCGCACACCGCCTCCCACTGCGACGGCTTTTGCCGATGGGATCACTCCGATCCGTCGTAGCGAGCGGTTTGGGGTGGCGGCAGATGGGGCCTCCATGACGGATGAGAACTCGTTGAAGAAGGCTATGCGTCGTAAAGCGGCGCGCAACTTGGACTCTCTAGGTACGGAAAAGAAGTCAAAGTCTTTTCTTTCATTTACTCCTCCTTCAATTCAGTCAAAACTTAATAGTGTAGGTTTTAATCTTGGTAGTAGTAAGAATCAAGTAGAGGTTTCAACTAATGTCTTGAGGCATATGGAATTTGACCGTCTAACGGTTATTCCTAAAGCTTCGACGGTGTTGACAGCCACCTATTTGGACGATGAAGAAGCGATTGCCACATCAGATGGTCAGCTTCTTTCTCATCTAATTGGTGAAGTGTCGGGGGAGGGTTTGGATGACGATGGGTTGAGCTCATTGTATGAGTTAAAAGTGACCAGTCGGAAATCTAAATCTACCACCAACAAGTCACGGAAACGGACCAAGTTATCCAAATCCCCCACGGTTTCCCAATGAATGGCATGTTTGCAAATATTTGCACTTTGCTGGTTGTATTCGGGACCACAATTTGGATTTCTTAGCTATTTCTGAGACGGGTAGACGTGAGTTCTCGCAATCTCTATTGAACCGACTTTCGGGCGGTATAGAGTTTGATTGGTACTCACGTCCCCCTCATGGCCGCTCCGGAGGCATTCTACTAGGCATCAGGACTGATACCATGGAAGTGTTGGATGTTACGGATAGCGATTTTCATATTAAAATGCACATCCGTAATAAAACCGATAATTTCATTTGGAGTCTTGTTGCCGTGTATGGGCCGGCTCAGGAGGTGGCTAAGACTTCTTTTCTCTGTGAAATGGTAAACTTGGCAAAAGATAACCCGCACCCTCTTATCATTGGTGGGGATTTCAATCTGCTACGTTTTCCGTTTGAGAAAAGTAAAGGTCGGTTCGACAACCGTTGGCCTCTTTTGTTCAATGCAGTCATTGACAGTTTGAACTTACGAGAGATTACAATGGTGGGGAGACAGTTTACTTGGGCTAATTCTCTCCCTGAACCCACATACAAGAAACTAGACCGTGTCCTGATGGATACTGATTGGGAATCTAGCTAGGTTCCCATTGGTGTCGGTACGGGCTCTAGAACGTATTGAGGGTTTGTCGGACCATGCTCCCATTCTTTTGACCACTGGAGTGCCTAGACCGCAGTGTAAACCACGGTTCAAGTTTGAGCTTGGGTGGTTGCACCGCGACGGCTTCCATGAGATGGTTAAAAGAATTTGGGAAAGACCAGTTGCGGGTGATACGCCTATCCAGCGGTGGATCAATAAGATACGTGCTTTACGCACTCACCTCGTTGGTTGGGCTCATCATACTACTGGTTTAATTAAAAAAGAAAAGGTACGACTTTCCTCGATAATTGATGCTCTAGAAGCATTAGCAGAAGTTCGGTTACTGTCCGCGCAAGAGATTGAGCTAAAGAGCCAATCTTATGCACAGATAGCGAAGCTACTGCGAGAGGAGGAGTTAAAATGGTATCAACGTTCAAAAGCCCAATTCATCCTAGAAGGGGATTCGAATACTCGCTATTTCCATAGTATTGCCAACGGCAGACACAGGAAAAAGCGAATTCATTCTCTAGTCCAGGATGAAGGAACGATTGAGGGCCATGAACAACTAAAGTCGTATATTACTAATTACTATAAAGGTCTGTTCGGTGCCCCAGAGGAAGGAAATTTCACTTTGGATGAGACCCGAACAGAGGATATACCCCAGGATTCAGATGAGAAAAATAGTCTAGTTACTAAACTCTACACAAAGGAAGAAGTGAGAAAGGCGGTTTTCCAAATGAAACATAATACAGCACCTGGACCTGATGGCTTCCCGGCTGAGTTCTACCAGAACTTTTGGGATGTTATCAAGTCTGATTTACTTCAACTGTTCGCCTGTCTTCACAATGGACAACTAGAGTTGTTTCGTCTCAATTTTGGTGAGATAATTTTATTACCTAAGGTGAAAGGGCATGGCGCCCCCATGTGTGGTTTTGGTAATTAATGACAATCCCTATGAACTAATGGTTGCATTGAGTTATACTTGTAAGATTTGTCCATAGACCATGTTTGAACTCCATATGTTGGATTCAAGGTTGATGCCATGAATATATTGATATAATGAAGTATTTGGCATCAAGATCATCGAGTTGAGCATATTGCTAACGTGGCTTGAAGAAAAGGATTATGTGGGCATTCATGGTTTTCTTCAAGACATCGTATAATGAATAGAGAAGAAAAGATACAAGGTTGATCAAGCTTTTGATCAACACACAAAGTTACAAGATGTACCAAGTTGGATCATGTATCTCTTGGTATGGTAAGCAATTGTCCATGTAGCTTTGTGTTCTAACACATGATATGTGTGTGGCATTTCTATGTGTGGTTAGGTATCTTTCTATGGGCTTGCATCAAATGAAGATTTCATATAGCCCATGGGTTGACGTCAAGTGGTGAGCGTCATCAATCTTGTGTTGTGCAAGTTCAAGAGAAGTATCTCGAAGATATCATAAGCTTGAAGCTTACCTCCCATTTGGAGATAATGGTCAAGTGAAGATGTGCCGATGAGAGGCTCTCCTATAGTGGAGTATGAGGGAGAAATATGTGGATCTTCACCAAGCGAAGCGCGATCAAGAAAGGAGGTCCACTTGAGAAGATCAAGATCGCCATTATCTAGTCAAGTGGAATGCGCAAGGCAAAGGTATGATCTTGATAGGGTTTCTATTTTATTGGTCTCATGTTGTTAGTCGGGAGACCGGGTTATTGGATAGACACCGTACTATCAAGAGGGGCTCTCGATTAAGCTCTAATGTATCAGTTGGAGAGAGCTCAAACCTGTGCATACTTAGCATCATCATCTTTCTTTGTTCTTATTTGGCTTATCTCTTTATGAGGTTTTGGAGCTTGTTGTGACCTTCATAACAAGCTCAAGTTCACCGAAAACGGATTTCGTATGAAAAACTTGTTGCGTTTTCGGTTTTGGAGTTTCTCCCGGTTCATCTTCTATAGAGAGGTTTCACCTTTCTACATTTGGTTTTATACTCCCTTGTTGTACTATGATGTTTTCCTGCATCATCTTGTCGTGCTCGTTGTGGTGATTCCAACGAGCCCAAGAACATCGAAAACGGAGTTCGGGTACTCAAGTTATGCTCGTTTTAGTGTCGGTGTTTTTATGCAGTTTTACATGGTTGGTAGTACCGGAAATAACCTCCGGTACTACCGGCGAAACGTGTTTCGGTACTGGTTTTGAGTGTTTTCTATGCGGTAGTACCGGCCAGATTTCCGGTAGTACCGGTCCTGCGCTCTCCGGTAGTATCGGGCGCTCGTGTCGCCTGGGCCTTCTGCCGTTCGGTAGTACCGGTCCTTTTGGTCCGGTAGTACCGCGCGTACGTAGAAAGCTGGCCAACGGGCAGATTTTGACCCACCTATTTAAGAGGTCTTCTTCTCCAAAGAGACCCCAACTCTTGAGCTCAAAATTTGCCATCATTGTTGACCTTGTTGAGCTTTGCTATCTCTCTATTCCTCCATGATTCTTGCCTCCAATTAGAGGGAAAAGAGAGAGGAGATCTAGATCTATCATTCCACCAATCAATCTCTCCTCTAAGTGAGGGGAAGCTTTTTTATCTAGATCTTGGAGGGATTTGGTGTTCCTCTTTGTTCTTCCTCTCTTCTCCCCCCAATAGTGTCGTGGGATTGTCACGTCAGGTGTCATAGATGACTTCGTAGGTATGGGATTACGCGAGTCAAGCATCTCCGAGCTTGGGATCGCAGGAACAAAGATCAACGCAGATTTACCCAGGTTCGGCCCCCTCAATGTGAGGTAAAAGACCTACTTCCTGCCTACCCTAGATTGGTATTGATATGATAATCGAGGTGTTACAATGGAGGCGATCCGATCTGGTACTCGCCGTATGAGCTAGGGTTTAAGGGCTTGACCCTCTCTAAGTCCTGCGAGTCCTCTTTATATATACAAAGGCTCGTCAGGTTACAAGAGTTCTACACGAAGCCTGATTATCTTTCTTGTCTTCCAAGGCAAGTTTGCACCGACCTTCTGGAGCTTTCCTTTATCGAGTCACGATGCGAGATTGGCCCATCTTTCTCGAGGCCCAATAATGATAGCGCAGCCTTAAGTCGTTGTTTATTAAATTCGAATAAGTCGCGGGTTAATCATTCCCCCGACATTAGCCCCCAAGCGTGGCCTGAACTTCATAGTATTTCTTGATCTTGAATGTTTAGGCCGCGCTTTTCCTTATTTCGCGACTTATAATTGTGCTGGATTGGCCTTGACTCGCACCTGGAAGATCATCTGACTTCGTGAGCTTCTTTGTTAGAGTAGCCTGATAGCTTCAAAACTTGATGACGATCCATCTTCAAATTTTTGATGATAATATGATGTAGCCCCCAAGGATTGAGAGGATGTAACGTGATAATCATCTCAATTCTTCTCAGAGAGTTTTGAAGGTCATCACCTGTAACTTGATATCATGAATAAAACAATTGTTAAGATACAAGTAATTGTAATTGGTGTTGCCGTACTATAAGCAGTACATCGACCTCTAGTTAGGCCATCTGAATCCTTAAGTGGGCACTCGCGCGACTCAGTATTTCCTAGGAACATGTGTGTTCAGGGTCGAGAGCGGCCATGATAGGCAATCAAGCTCGATTGACGCCACACCCCAGTACTTTGGCCACATAATGCGAGTAGCAATCCAACTTAAGGTAAATTTGATAATTGCCAATAAGTTGGCTGTTTCAGGGTAACAAAGACCCCAAGAAACATAATGATATGGCCATGATAGGCTAAGCTATGATAAGCTTTGATTATGATGACACATAAGGTCGCGCCTTGGTGGCAACCGAGTGTTATACATAGGGTTGGATCGCGCGTAGGTGGCGATCCATGGTGATACATGGGGTCGGTCGCGCCTAGGTGGCGACCAGAATGATACAAAGTTTACGGCCGCGCCTAGGTGGCAGCCGGTTTCTGATACAAGGGTCGATCGCGCCTGGGTGGCGATCAGATGTTGCATAGGTCGCGCCTAGGTGGCGACCAAAGTTGAAGTTCTAGCCCTGAGTGGCTGTGATGATACTCAGCTATAAAGCTGGAAAGGATGATGCTTGGCTCTAATTAGCCTTTTCTTATGTATAGTACGGTCGCAGGTGTGCGACGTTCCAAGGGCGAGGTGCCTCGAGACGATCCTCGAAATCATGGCGTTCGCTGCTTTCTTCCCTTACATCCAGCAGATAGTACGACCCATTGTTTAGCTTCTTGCTGATGATGTAGGGTCCTTCCCATGGAGAGGACAGCTTATGCATTCCCTTGTGATCTTGTTTAAGTCGCAGTACTAGGTCGCCTTCTTGAAAGGTGCGGGTTTTGATGCGTCTGGCATGATAGCGTCGCAAGTCTTGTTGATATACCGCTGACCTTGATGCTGCCAAGTCTCTAACCTCTTCTAATGTGTCCACCGAGTCTTGCCGAGCTATCTCATTATCTGTCTCGATGTAAGCCGCAACTCTTGGTGAATCATGTATGATGTCGCTGGGCATGACTGCTTCTGCTCCATAGACCATAAATATGGTGTAAATCCTGTGGATCTGTTAGGGGTTGTTCTTAAGCTCCACAGTACTGCTGGCAATTCTCCACCCAACATCCTGGAGATGCTTCGACCTTTTCAATAAGGCGCGGCTTAATTCCATGGAGAATTTCCTGGTTAGCTCGCTCAGCTTGTCCATTGCTCTGCGGGTGTGCTACTGACGTGAGGTCCAATCTTATCCCATTGTCTGCGCAAAATATCTGTGTAGCCCTTCAGAGGTGTTGCTCCCGTTGTCTGTAATGATACTATGGGGGTACCCAAAGCGGAATATGACCTTCTTCAAGAACTTGACTGCTGTTTCAGCCTCGCAATCTCCCACAGGTTCTGCTTCTATCCACTTTGTGAATTTGTCCACCATGACCAGGAGGTGAGTTTTTCCGTTTGAAGACCGTCTGAAGGGCCCTACCATGTCAAAACCCCATACGGCAAAAGGCCATGTGATGGGTATTGTGCGAAGTGCTTGAGCTGGCATATGATCTTGCCTAGCGTATCTTTGACATCCATCGCACACTCTGACAATTTGCTCTGCATCTGCTAATGCTGTTAACCAGAAGAATCCATGTCGGAACGCCTTTGCCACCAAAGATCTTGACGAAGCATGATGGCCACAATCGCCTGAATGAATTTCGTGCAAGATTTTTCGTCCCTCTTCTGGTGAGACACATCTTTGGAATGCTCCTGACACGCTGCGCTTGTATAATTCGTTGTTGATGATTGTATAGGCCTTTGATCGCCGTATGATTTTGCGCGCCTCAATCTCATCGTCTGGCAGCACTCCGCGACTTAAATATGCCATGTATGGCTCTGTCCATCCTGGCTGTTCATGCAGGGCTGCGACTAAAGTTGAATCGTCCTCTGGCTCTGCAATGTCAATCTCTGCTGGAGGTTTGACTGATGGATTGTGCAGTTCATCCAGGAAAACATTGGGTGGGACTGACTGTCTATTGGATCCAAGTCGAGACAGGGCATCTGCAGCTTCGTTTTGTCTCCGATCAATATGTTCAACTTGGTATCCAGTGAAATGTCCAGCAATTCTGTCCACCTCTCTTCTATATGCAGCCATATTCGCATCCTTGCTGTCCCACGTTCCAGAGACCTGCTGTGCCACCAAGTCTGAATCGCCAAAACAGCGTATGCGACTGATGTTCATCTCCTTTGCTATACGTAGACCATGAAGCAGTGCCTCGTACTCTGCCACGTTATTTGTGCAGTTGAAGTGTATCTGTAGCACATACCGCAGCTTGTCTCCCTTGGGGATGTTAGAACAACTCCAGCCCCCGAGCCTTGCAACTGTCTTGACCCATCAAAATGCATGGTCCAGTATTTGGTTTCTGCCATGCTAGGAGCGACTTGGATTTCTGTCCAATCGTTAATAAAATCTGCAAGGGCTTGCGACTTAATTGATGTGCGCGGCTCGTAGCTGATGTGATGTGGTCCCAACTCGATCGCCCACTTAGCGACTCTTCCAGTAGCTTCTCGATTACGGATGATATCTGCCAATGGTGCTGAACTAACCACAGTTATTGGATGTTCTTGGAAGTAGTGCTTCAGCTTGCGACTCGCCATGAACACTCCAAACACCAACTTCTGCCACTGTGGGTAACGCTGTTTGGAAGCTGTGAGGACTTCGCTCACGTAATATACTGGTCTCTGGACAGGGTATTCCTTTCCGGTTCTTGTCTCTCCACAACCATGACAGCGCTCACAGCACGGGAATTTGCCGCTATGTATAGTAGCATGGGCTCTTTATCCTTTGGAGCCGCCAGAACTGGAGCATTTGTCAATTGATGTTTCAAGGCTGTTAGAGCTTCGTCGGCCTCTGCATCCCAAACGAAGGTGTCTGATTTTTTCAACAGTCTGTACAAAGGTAGTGCTTTCTCTCCCAATCTTGATATAAAGCGACTCAAAGCTGCTACGCAACCGGTAAGTCGCTGCACATCTTTTATCTTTTCTGGTTTTTGGAGATCCATCACGGCCTTTATCTTGTCAGGGTTGGCCTCAATGCCTCTTTCTGATACTATGAATCCCAATAGCTTTCCTGCTGGTACTCCAAAGACGCACTTTGTGGGGTTGAGCTTCATGTTGTATTTTCTGAGATTTGTGAATGTCTCTGCCAGTCACTAATAAGATCCTGGCCAACTTGCGACTTAACCACAATATCATCCACGTAGGCGTGAACGTTGCGACCTATTTGCTCATGTAGACAATTCTGAATGCATCTTTGGTAAGTCGCACCTGCGTTCTTCAACCCAAAGGGCATGCTGACATAACAAAAAGCTCCAAAGGGTGTGATGAAGGACGTCTTTTCTTGGTCCTCCCTCTTCATCTTGATTTGATGGTAGCCTGAATAGGCATCCAAAAAGCATAACAGCTCGCACCCAGCAGTTGAATCAATCACTTGGTCGATTCGCGGCAAAGCAAATGGATCCTTTGGACAAGCTTTGTTAAGACTGGTGTAATCAACGCACATTCGCCACGTACCGTTCTTTTTCATAACCAAGACTGGGTTTGCCACCCACTCCGGATGGTATACCTCCGTGATGAATCCTGCAGCCAGTAGCGAGCTATTTCCTCCCTATTGCCTTTCTTCTATCATCGTGGAAACGCCGTAGTGGCTGCTTCACTGGTTTAGCCGCAGGGTTCACTTTGAGGCTATGTTCTGCTAATTCTCTTGGTACCCCTGGCATATCTGACGGTTTCCATGCGAAGATGTCCTTATTTTCCTGAAGAAAAGCGACGAGAGCCTTCTCCTGCTCTTCTTCCATGTGTGCTCCAATGCTGGTTTGCTTGGATGAGTCGCCAGGAACAAGATTTATCTGCTTGGTGTCCTGGGCCGCTTTGAATTTCATTGGTGGCTCGGCAGATGGCGTGGTAACTACGCTCATGTCATTTGGGTCCACCTGCGACTTATAACCTTTTAGCTCTTCCGCGGCACAGGCAGATTCTGCGAAGGCCGCATCTCCTTTTCACATTCTATCGCTTTTTCTCTATCTCCGTACACTGTGATGACCCCTTTTGGTCCTGGTATCTTCAACTGTAGGTACACGTAGCATGGCCTGGCCATAAACTTAGCAAAAGCTCTTCTTCCAAACAAGGCGTGATATGGGCTTTGGAATTTTACCACTTCGAAACATAGGAACTCGCTTCTGAAGTTCTCTTCTGTCCCAAAAGTTACCCCTAGGGTTATTTTCCCGCTGGCTGTGCGGACCTTCCTGGGACAATGCCGTGAAACACGGTTGACGTGGGCTGCAGGCTGGAATCCTTGAGTCCTAGACGCTGGAACGTATCGTAGTACAAGATATTAATGCTGCTTCCTCCATCCATAAGCACTTTGGTCAGCTTGTATCCTGCAACGTACGGTGCCACAACCAGCGCCAACTTGCCAGGTTCCCGTACTTGTGGCGGGTGATCGTCGCGACTCCAAGTTACTGTGTGCTCGGACCACCTTAGCCAATTGGGCGTTGCTGGTATCACGGCGTTCACCTGTTGACTCCTGCGACTCAATTTCTCTTCCCTTTTGGAGGTGTCGATAACTATTGTGTGATACTGCCCCGTTTGCCTGGGGTGTTCGCGCTGTGCTGCCCAACATTTGGTCATGAGCCGACCAGGGTTTCCTTCGTGGGAATTTCCCCTGTTGTGCTGGCTCTCTTCTTTCCACTTCTTGTAATAGTGCATTGTGCCTTGGTATGGTCCGCTGGCCGTCCATCACCTGTCGCATGAAGGTCGCACGGCCGATTAAAAACTTCTTGCATATTGATTGGACGGGAGCCGTATCCTCGCCCCTTCCTCGCTGGCCTCTGAATCCTCCACGCGTATTGGCGACGAGCCCTGAGTGACCATCTTCGTTTTTGCGTTTGTTTTGATTCGCGTTGTTGTGGCTTGTTTGCTGCTGCTGGGGCTTGTTGGAGTTTTTCTTTCCTTTGGCAGCAACCTCCTCTTCTTCTCCGTCTGACGCGTCTCTGGTTTTATCCGAGCCGGCATATTTGTTAGCCGCAGCCATTACCTCGCTGAGGCTCTTGACTTTATCTTTCATGCGACCCAGCTTATGAATCAGCGGCTCGAACTTGCAGTTTTTCTCCATTACCAGGACGGCTGAGCTTGGTGGTATATTATCTGAGGAGTGTATTATTTCTGCCACCCTTTTCATCCAATGGCGACTTGACTCGCCTTCCTTCTGGACACAACGCTCGAGATCTTCTATATTGCAGAGTCGTTTGCAAGTTCCTTGGAAGTTCTTAACGAAAGCATCCTTCAGTTCCTCCCAAGTATTTATAGAGTTGGGAGGCAAATTTTGCAGCCATATGTGCGCTGCACCTTCTAGCATCATGTTGAGGTACCTTGCACATATTTCCTCTGAGGCGTTCAAAATGCTCATCCCCATCTCGTAATTGTTCAGCCAGGTGGTTGGATCCATGCTGGCGTTGTAGTTTGCCACCTTGCGTGGCCCTTTGAAATCTTCAGGAAAAGGTTCCGATCTGATCCTTTCAGTGAAACACGCTGGGCCCTTGAGCCGCGAGGACAGGGTTGTGGATGTGCCCGTTGGATTGTTGACTTCTGCGGGCCGCGTTTGCATCACTGGCATATTCGCCTGCGCTTCTGCGACTTGCTCCTGCTGCCTCTGTGCGACTCCTGATATGTTCTCTGGTGGCCTGCTTTGGACGCTTCTTTCTGCTGCAATCCTGTGATTGGCTGGTACGAGGGGCAGCTGTTTCGGCTTCTGCCCTATTGGCTTGTTGCAGGACTGCCGTACTTAGCATCTGAATCGCGCGCCGCGCCTCAGCATTGACCGGGTCATCGCCTGTTGGTACCATCTGAGTCAAGATATTAGCCGCAGCATACATATTATCGACAGGGTTTTGGTAATGGCCCTGCGGGGTGTGAAACCTCCTTGGTTGTTGCTGGGTCTCTTGATTTGTTGGTCCCCATCCTTCCGCAACTGTCTGGATTCCCGCTCCCGCGGCTGGAGTAAGCGGGATTTCCACTGTTGGTTGAGTCGCGCGCAGTTGTGTTTGCGAGTCAACCTGTCGTTGAGTCGCAGCCAGCGCGGCTACTCTTTGCCGCTCCTGTTGGATTCCTTGGTTTATCTGATCGAGCCTGCGGCGCTCTTCTTCCATCCTTCGAACCTCATACAGGAGCTCGGCCCTGGCGGCCTCAATTTCTGTTGCACGGAGGGCGGCGTTCGTGGCTGACACAGGGACAAGAAGTGGGTTGCTTGGGGGTGCCGATGCCTCGGCTTCTCCAGCAGTTCCTGATGCACCAGCTCCTCCGGTCGTGTAAACCGCGACTTGCGCCGTCTCTCGATCTGGTGATAATGCGATTTCTGGTGGGTAACCCCAGCAACTTTCTTCAAAGGCAGGTACAATGGACCCAAACTCTTGCGAGTCCATGCTTTCATGGATTCTTCCCCATCATCGGCGACTTCTCTACCGAGTCGCCTTCTTGGACCGAGCTAATGGACCTGCCACCGATGAAGCCAACGAAGACGTTGATGGATCCAAACGGGATGACGTGGCCGGTCTCCAGTAATCTGCTTCCGGCCCCCAGCTTGAATCGTCAATGAGGGGTGTGCCATTGACCGTGATGATACGGCCAACAACAAGATCTTCAGTTCCCTTCATGGATCCTGCGCGGAACGTGACGCTCTTGACCGCAGGCCCCACGGTGGGCGCCAACTGTCGTGGGATTGTCACGCGAGTCAAGCATCTCCGAGCTTGGGATCGCAGGAACAAAGATCAACACAGATTTACCCAGGTTCGGCCCCCTCAATGTGAGGTAAAAGACCTACTTCCTGCCTACCCTAGATTGGTATTGATATGATAATCGAGGTGTTACAATGGAGGCGATCCGATCTGGTACTCGCCGTATGAGCTAGGGTTTAAGGGCTTGACCTCTCTAAGTCCTGTGAGTCCTCTTTATATACACAGAGGCTCGTCAGGTTACAAGAGTTCTACACGAAGCCTGATTATCTTTCTTGTCTTCCAAGGCAAGTTTGCACCGACCTTCTGGAACTTTCCTTTATCGAGTCACGATGCGAGATTGGCCCAGCTTTCTCGAGGCCCAATAATGATAGCGCAGCCTTAAGTCGTTGTTTATTAAATTCGAATAAGTCGCGGGTTAATCATTCCCCGACAAATAGCATTAGTTGTTTTGGTGGGATTTGAGAGTAAAGGATTTTGAGCACTTCTTGTGTTCTTGCCCATTGCATCGGTTGCATCGGTTTGAGTTCTCCACGGTGATACGTGAAAGTTGAAGTTGAGATGCTTGTTACTCTTGGGTACTTGGGGTGCCCTAGAGCTTGTCCTCTTGGGTACTTGGAGTGCCCTAGACGGTCCTTGTTGATCTCAGAGTTTTGGTGACTCGCGGGATAGTTGGGAGCCTCCAATTAAGTTGTGGAGTCGCGCCCCAACCTTGTGATTCTTGTGGCTTTAGGAGCCGCGGGAATTCAGTGAGAGCCTCCAATTAAGTTGTGGAGTGTGCCTCATCCTTGTACGGGTTTGGTGACCACCCTCAAGTGTCCCATAGTGGTTCGTGGCACTCCGCATTGGTGGAGGCACGAAGGAGATTACGGTGTGCCATTTGACGGCTATTCGGGGATCACTTTGTGACTCCGCACCACTCCAACGGAGACTAGCTTCCATTGGGAAGTGAACTTCGGGATAAATCACCGTCTCCAAGTGCCTCGGTATTTCTATACCCGAGCTTCTTACTTATGCAATTTACTTTGTGATAGCCATCGAGCTTGAAATAATATATCTTGTTTAGCATAAGTTGTTGGTGCACATAGGTAAACCTAGCTTGTTTAGATTTTGTGCTTGATAAATTAAACGCTAGTTTTATTTCACATATATTCAAGCCTAAACCGTAAAGAATTTTAAATCGTCTATTCACCCCCCTCTAGGCGACATCCGTGTCCTTTCAATTGGTATCAGAGCGGGTTCTCTCCTTATTAGGCTTCACCGCCTAGAGAGTAAAGATGTCGTCTAGCGGACTAGTGCACAATGCTTCTTTTATATTAGATGGCACAAATTATGATGTTTGGAAAATTCGCATTTTTTATATTATTCGGGTCATTGACCCATACATAGAGCGAATTCTATATAGGGGTTATTCTCCTCCAAGGAATCACAACAGATTATCTTTACTGGATGCGAATAATTCCTATCTAGATGCTCAAGCTTCTAATGTGATTTTCAATGCTTTGAGCGATGTAGTTATTATGTTGGTCTCTCCTTTTCGGAATGCTCATGAGCTTTGGACCAAGCTTCAAGATAAATATGATGTGTCCAAAAATTGTGGAGATGATTGTTGTCCCTCCACTTTCGGCTGTGATGAGTTCTCAACTTCTTCTACTTCACCTACATGTGGCAAGCCACAAAGTAATGCAATGGTGAGTAGTGATAGATATTGCAATAATGATGGTAAGCTTATTGTTGATGATACTTCATCTCTATCTTATTGCAATGATTTATCTTTGGACTTAAACGCATCTAGAACCAAAAATGATCTACATGCTTGTGTTGATAGTCCTTGCATATCATGTACAAATTGCTTGATTAATCTTTGTGATGATATGCTCTCTATATCTTGTTGCCATGATAAAAATTCTTCTATTTCCTCTAGTATTTGTTTGGCTAACAATGTAGAGGAAACCGAACACTCCATGGAACAAGATATGGATTTAAATGGTGACTCAAGTAATTCTTCATCATCATCGTCATGTACTCACTTTTGCCTTATGGCTAAGGCTTCAGAGGTATCTCCTACTTTGAATCCCAATATATCTCATGATGATATTGATGAGGAAAATGAACAAAATGATAATGATGCTTCCATACTTGAGAAGGGTAAAATGGTTATTCTTTCTCTTTCAAAGAATAAAAATGCTCGTGTTAACTTCTTAGAAATCATGTCTACCCTTGTTGAGCGCAAACTTACCATTGAGGAGTTGGAAACTCGCATTGATGAAAGCCTTAACCGTGAATACAAGTATGCGGAAGAGATCGCCGATCTCAAGGAAGCTCTTGAAGAAGAACAAACAAGCAAGACGTCTCTTGAGGAAACTTTTGCTCTCGAACTTTCTAGAGTAAAGGGATCCCTTGATAGATCTCTTAAAGTGGCTAATGATTTCAAAATAACAAATGGTAAGCTTATAGATGCACATGCCAAACTCCTTGAGGATTTTGAGCACCTAGATAATGGCTCTAGGGTCACTAAGGGTGAGCACATCAAACTCACCGAGTCTCATGCGCAATTTAAAGCTTCTCACTCTAAAGAGCTTGCCAAGTTACTTTCTCCTATTGTCATAAATAATGATGCTTGTGCTACTAACTCTATCTCTTGTGAAGCATCCATATTGGCGGAGAATGTTGATCTAAGGGCTCAACTTGCATTGCTTTCTAGCAATTATGGGAAATTGGAAGAAAGACATGAAAAGCTTTCGAGCTCTCATGAGGATCTTTTAGTCTCCCATGATAAGCTAAAGTTAGCTCATGAGGCTATTATGTCTAAGGTAACATCATGTGAACCTCATGTGGACAATGGCACAACCTCTACTCAAAATACTTTAGTGTCATGTGCTTGTCCTAGTAATTTATCCACTCAAACTATCGATAAATCTTGTGATGAATTACTTTCCATACCTTGTTGCTCTAACAATGAAGCATCTACCTCTTCTAGTGTTTGTGTTGATACTAACCATGTAGAGGAATTAAAAGAGCTCAAGACCCAAGTCACTTCTTTGAAGAAAGACTTGGAAAAGCGTCATGATGGGAAGCCCACACTTGACAACATGTTGAGTGTGCAACGACGCCCCAATAACAAGAGTGGACTTGGATTCAACTCCAATAGTAAGAACAAGTCCAAGTATAACAAGAATAAGAAGGGCCAAGAACAAGTCAAGAATTCAGCCAAGATCACTTGCTTCAAGTGCAAAGTTGAAGGGCACCATGTTAGATCTTGTCCTTTGAAGAAGAAATCTCTTAGCAAGAAGCAGCAAGGGAAGAGGCCTCAAGTTCAAACTCAAGTTCATCAAGATGAAGAACGGTCCCTTCCCAAGAAGAACCATGGCATGCCTCCTCATGATGAAGCTTGAACTAAGAAGAAAGGAGGAAGCAAATGTTGCTACATATGTCGTGAGAAGGGTCATTTTGCTTCTTCATGCACTAGTGGTAACTTATCCAACCCCATAATAATTGATAATGCTTATTCTATTAGGAAGGATAAAGTTGGCAATGTGTTTGCCAAATATGTTGGTACTCAAAGTGGTGTCAAGAAAAGGACCATTTGGGTTGCCAAGCCTATTGTGACTAACCTCTTAGGACCCAACTTGGTTGGGGACCAACAAGTTAAAACTTGATCAATAGGTGTTGGTGGAGGGTATTGGAGACTTGGCTACATCATGAAGAATTAAGGGATCTTCATCAATTATATTCTCTCAAGCCAAGTCATTTGGATTATATTGTTCTATCTCATATCCAATGTTCCTCCTTGCGGTAACTTGTGTTTAAATCATACATACATGTGGCACCCCGCTCTGGCACATATTTCCAGAGAGGCGGTCGCCCCATGCGCCAGCCCAAGATATCTGGCCGCACGTTACGACAATGCAACATAGCGAAAATCATTACACAATCAGGCACAAAGTGCTACAAAGGGTTTACAAGGCCATCGAGGCATTACAAAATATCTTTCCAAGCATGGCTCAGGACAGAGTTTAACTGGCAGCGGAAGACGGCTAAGGCAACGGCTTGGAGCGGCTCCACTCCACAGGTATCTGGCTGGGCTACTGATCCCAGCACGCTCTTGCTCCATCTCCTTGCTGCGGTAGAAGATGAATCCTCTCAATGTCTGGCCACATGAAAAGCCAGTCTGAGTACAATGACGTACTCGCAAGTAAAATAACCACAAGACATGAACAGTCGGGCAATCATGCAACAAGTTATCCCAAGAAACAACATCCTACCACATGGCAACAGTCTACTCTAGTATAATCAGCATCATGGCATGAAGTAACATGGAATAGCAAACAATTCATGGCAAAGATTCAGATTGGGACATCTATACCTAAGGCCAACTTATTCATATTCGAGGAATACTGGTTGGAATATGAAGGTTTTAATGATGTGGTGCTGCATAATTGGCAACACACTGGGGTTTATAAGAATGCTGCACAAGATATCACAACAAGATTCAAATCTTTAAGGTATGGGTTGAGAAAATGGAGCAAGCAACTATCCAAGCTGAGCAAAATTATTGACTCCTGCAGTTTTGTTCTTGCTCTGCTTGATGGATTGGAGGACCAAAGAAGCCTCACCACACAAGAATACAACTTCAGAGAAGCATTGAAAAAACATCTCACTGGCTTACTCGAAGCCAAAAGAATATACTGAAGGAGCAGAGCCAAAATTAGATGGGCTAAACTCCGTGGTGAAAATACTAAATTCTTCCATATTATGGCCACAAAGAATTACAAATGCAACTATATCTCCCTACAGAAAACTAATGATGATAGTCTGGTTTGTGACCATGAAGCCAAAGCTGTTGTTATTTGGGATTTAGTTTCAAAGACTGAATTGGTATATCAGATAATCCCACTATGCTCTGTAACCTGGATGAACTTATACACCCAAACCCTAACATTGACCTCAGTCTGTTCGAAATTCCTTTTTCTACTGAAGAAATTGATGACATTGTTAAGCATATGCCCTCTGATAAATTTCCGGGACCTGATGGTTTTAATGGTGCATTCCTCAAAAAATGCTGGCCCCTGGTGAAAGCACAATTTTACAGGCTATGTGATGAGTTCTACTCCGGAAATCTGGATTTGCATAGCATCAATTCAACATACATTACCCTCATAACCAAGACTCAAGACGCTGAATCTGTTAATGACTTCAGGCCCATCTCACTGGTTAGCCTTGCACTGAAATTTCTCACAAAGATCCTAGCCAATAGACTGTAGAATGTGATAATTCCATTAATCCACAAAAACCAGTATGGATTCATCAAAAACAGAACTATTCATGACTGTCTGGCCTGGGCATTTGAATATATACACTTGTGCCACAAGTCCAAGAAGGAAATCATTATTGTTAAAATCGACTTTGAAAAGGCCTTTGACAAAGTGGAATACAGTGCTATTCTCCTAATGCTGAGCAAATTAGGATTTGGTAACAAATGGAATGGTTGGGTCGGCAGTATACTAAATTCTGCCTCTACCTATGTCTTTCTGAATGGTGTACCTGGAAAAATTATTAAGTGCAAACGAGGAGTCAAACAAGGTGATCCACTATCATCACTTCTCTTCATTTCTGCCTCTGAACTGCTACAGTATGTTGTAAATCATGCTTGGAGAATGAGTGATCTCCACACCCCTCTGGACAACTCTTTCAGTCTTGATTACCCTATAATACAATATGCAGATGATACACTTATCATCATGCCTGCGTGTGCCACTCAACTGAGGGTTCTCCAATCTATTCTTAACAATTTCTCTGCATCCACGGGACTGAAAGTAAATTACAATAAAACCTCCATGGTCCCGATCAACATTACTTCGGAAATATGCGAAGAACTTGCCAATAAAATTGGATGCAAAGTGGAAAGCCTCCCTTTCACATATCTTGGTCTTCCTATGGGTACCACTAAACCAAGAATCGACGATCTTATTGGCATGATTGAAAGAATAGACCGAAGACTAATGGGTATTGCTGATACTCTGTCATATGATGGTAGGCTGACAGTTGTCAAATCAATTATCACTGCAATTCCTAATTTCGCATTATGTACCATCAAGCTGCCCCTAGGCTTCCTTGATCACTTTGATGGATCATCGAGAGGATTTTTATGGAGAGGCGAAGACATTGAAAAGAAAGGAAAATGCTTAGTTAAATGGGAGAATGTATGCAAATCCAAGCATGCTGGAGGTCTTGGAGTTCTAAACCTGCGAACACAGAACCTTGCCTTGATGATGAAGTATCTATATAAATTCATGAATCAGAAAGACATACCCTGGGTCACCCTCATCTGGCAAGCACACTACTCAAATGGGAGAATACCTCAAAACTCTAATCCTTGTGGTTCCTTCTGGTGGAAAGATTGTCTCAATCTTATGGATAAGTTCCTAAACTTATTTGTTTGCAAAGCTGGTACTGGTACCGCAGTAAGACTATGGAAAGACTTATGGACACAACACAAAATGCTTCACAAATACCCACACCTCTGCTCATATGCAAAAGATCAAGATATTACTCTGGCCAAAGCAGTGGCGACTTGCATCAATGAAATGTCAACCAACTTGTTTCACCTACCTATGTCTCTGATTGCTGCTCAACAGCATAACATACTATCTGATACTCTAGTGATCAGAGAAAACATAACACAGAAAGACACTTGGTCCATTCCTGGCACAGGTGACAATTTCTCAAGCAGGAAAATATACAAGGCTCTATCACCACATCCTGCAGCACCACTACCATTTAAGTGGATCTGGAAATCATGCGCACTACCGAAGCACAAGTTCTTTTTCTGGCTGCTGCTTCAAGACAGACTCAACACGAGAGATCTGCTCACCAGGAAAAACTTCTATGTTGAATCCAAAGCCTGTGTCCTCTGCGAAGATTGCCCCATTGAAGACCTCTGCCACCTCTTCTTCAAATGTGACTTCCGTCAAACATTTTGGTGGGCACTTAATATCGAATGGAACACTAATCTTGACCTCATGGACATGCTCACTGATGGCAGAAATCGATACAAATTGGTTTGCTTTAAAGAAATCATGATAATTGGCTGCTGGACTATCTGGAATCATCGCAATAAGATCATCTTTGAAGGGAATAATATCTCCCATAATGAATGCAAGAGATTCTTCAAAGAGAACTTTTACTTAGTCATGCTTAGAGCTAAGCCTAGACTTAAAGAGGGGATGTCACAATGGATTGACACCTTGTAATTTTTGACGTCATAAACACTTTCCTGTAACTTGTTTATATAATGAAAAGGTTGTAGTAGGGGTTTTTCCCCTACTGTTTTTGGCGTAAAAAAATAGGCCGCATGCCATATCCCAGTTCGTCAGCTGCCGCAACGAGGTGAAGCTCAGATTCAGGGTGTGCAGCTATAGATTCATCAACAACAATAGCAACATGAGGTTCATTCTGATCGTACTGGATCTTTTTAATCTGCTAGTTCTGAGGTTCTTCCTGTGGTTGCATTCCAGAACAGGAATTGATACTATATATAACAAGATCATTTGCTTTAATCGTAGGGATATACGCCATTTTATAGAAAATTGGATAGCCCAAGCTATGCTTCATTTGCAACCTAGCTACCTGGTCATCATGTGCATAATTTTCCTGATTGGCTACTATGATCGTGCCAACACGGGTTTGGGGTTCTATCACATTGATGTGCCAGATGTGAGTGAAACTAGATTGCTCAGTTTCAGCAACTGTGGCTTGATAACTGTGAAAAAGGCAGCATCTCTCTGTCAGATGGGAAAAAACTTCATTGCAATCTTCTACAAGAACAAGAAATGGCCTTGGAAAGTGTGAGAGCTAGATTTCAATACTTTCCGAGTGAGACTCAACATGGAAAAATGTGAAGGAACTCTGTGTGTTTCCAGCTTTGACCTAGACAAGGAAGGTGTTTACTATGCTATTTACACAAAAATGACAATAACGGTCAATCAGACCTCTTGTTTGTAACTTATAACTAACCAATTTGTGGATCTAGGGTTTGATTCATGTCAGATTCCATGGTTTTAGATCTCCCAGGGCTAGATTTATAATTTCATATTGCAATCAGGCATTTGAAAAGGGTAATCTGAATATTTTGTCAAAAGAGAGGCAAGGTGATCTGAGTTTCGCTCTAATAGAAGAATAGTGTTAGATCTCCGAGGAGAGTGGAATAGATTTCGGGGTTTCAATATGACCTTTCAGAATTTTAAATTTTTGTAACACTTTAAATTTATAAGCTAATAAAGATTAGAAAGTGTATGACCACAATGCAATTGAAAATAAAGACATAATTGAATTTGAATAATAAGTGATGATATTTAATAATTAAATTACATTAGAAATAGTTGATACGTGCAATATGTCTTTATTGATCTTCGTAGTATTTTCAAAACATTTATTGAACTTAAAATTATTAAAGTAATAAAAGAAGATTACAATGAATAAGAAAATACAAACCCTAAACTAATCTTGATCTTATTTTATTTTCACTTATAAAACAAACACCAAAATAGAGAAACATTTTGTTATGTTAAAATTGTTGTCGTCACCATTTTAGTAAGGCAATTTTTTAATCTTTATAACCATGGGCGTATCCACTGGGTGCCATATGGCACCCCCCTAATAGTATATAGAAATTCATTTAGCTACTAATATTTGAACTAATTGTTGCTAAATGCTACTAGTATTTGGACCGATTGTTGCTAAATGCTAAGTATAATAATGAAGTATTAAGCTTGACACTCCCACCAATTTTATCCTAGATCCGCCATTGTTGCAACTTAACTAGTGGAAATCAAGAATAAAGTCTTGATTTCCAAATTGTGATTAGAGGGCATTATTTGATCTTAGGCAACACTTTGAGTCTGGGATCAAGTTGGGTCAAGATCATGCAATTTGGACAAGATAGGCAACATGTGGACAAGATAGGCAACATAGGCATGACCTTTTGATCCATTAACACAAATAGGCAACAATAGCAACTAACCTCTAATCTAGTTAAGTTGACATTTATCCAAAAAAAATTGAGTGTGGATCGCAGCCGACATTGAATTGTCAATACGATTCTAAATCCCACTTATTCTTCAAAGCCATATATGAATTAAGATCATGCTTATTTCAATATCAAGCCCACAAGAAACCATCCCACAAGTAAGATCAAAGCACACAAGATGGATGTGGGTGACTGTTAGAGGCATTCCTCCTAAGTGGCGTGCTTGGAAAACCATTGGCTAAGTGGCCTCAATCTTCGGTATCATGATGGATGTGGACTGGACTGTCCTCTTGAAAAGCTTCTATGCTGAGGTCAAGATGCTGGCTTCTTGCAAAGATAGAACAAAGATCCCGCCTCAACGTGTCGTGGAGATGAATCATGAGTTATATATGTTGCATCTATCTGTTGAGAACAACTCCTCTGGGAACAATAGATCTGGATCTGGAAATGACCCTAGAGGTGATGAATCTAATCATATGTAACCTTCTAGGAATATGGAAACATATGGGCAGGGACGCGGGGCCCCTCAACACTACAATCTCCTGCACATGTTCTGGGTTCCTTTACCTCCTTGTGTGGGATGCATTCTGCTACTTTGGCTCCTGTTGGTAAAAAATGCAGCTGGCAAGGGGATGATCCTGAAGTTCACTCCCCTATCCTCAGTTCTGTCAGATCTCTGCCAGCGACAACAAAGTTTAGTTAGCAAGTTATGATCTTTCCTGTAGAAGTCCTGCTGGTTTTATGGAAATTTGCATAACTAGTTTTCCTTGTTTAATTCAGTGCAACACATTTATATCATAAACTCGTGTGGGAATTGTGTTCACCAGATGATAACAAGCTGGTTGCATAAGGGCCTACCAAATAATAACATTTAGTATGCAAACATATGATCATACAGGCTATTTTATTTTTATTGATGATTACTCTAACCAATATTGTTTCAATACCAAGTATAGACCATGCACACTTTTTGAACTTTTGACTTGCTAGAAAAGTGGACCAGGAAATAGTAGTGCCATTGGTTAAGTTTGTAATCTACAAGTTTCTATAAATGCATACTTAATCATATAGTAGAAACCGCTAATGAAATATTTGTTGGATCACACTTTTACGGACCTTTACAGAAATAACTAAAAATTATATAGCTTTTGCATTGTAGGAAAAAAGTTTTATAACAGACTTTGTTACAAAATATTTATATCCAAAAAAACACCAACTAATATTTAGTTATATTTCTTTATGTAGTTAAACTATGTGAATAAACATAAAACTATACTTGTAATAGTGTACATGCTAAAAGTAAAATCTAGAGAAGTATAAAAGTTTAATACAAATTATACGTCCTGGGATTTTCAATCTTTTCCAACATCTTCGTGTGTTGCTCACTGGATTGACCAAACCACCCCCAAGATTTGTTATGCACAAGATGGTTGAATTCAGTACAAAACCCATCACCGATTCTCACAGTCAATACTTCGGTGGAGGTCATGTCAACAAACTCCTGGATGCCCTCTCTAAAGACCCACACAAAAAACATGGAAGAAGCGACAAATTCATATAGCACTCAAGAGTACTAGCATTGTTTCCTAGAGTTTCTTGTTGATGGCCTCGATCGACTTTGTGTTGTTCTAGACTTCACACTGGAAAACCTGGTAATCGGCTGACAATTTCTCTTGCGACACCACCGCCTGACTACTAGAGCTGAAGCATTGGATGTGCCCATGGATTCCAGGCCAACTCCCACAGAGTCAGGACGCCCGCGCCACAAAATGGGTAGTGTGGAATAGCTGAGTCCATGATACGCTGAGGCTCGCGACGAGACGGCCAGAGTGGAGGCGGTCGTGGTAGACCTAGCTGGTGGTGGGAACCTACGGGGGCATGACGGATGGGTGTGCGGCAGCGATGGTAGCCATGATGTAGGCGTCGTGCGGGGGTTGGACCTCTTTTGCCGCCAGAGCCGACGCCGATCGACACAACGGTGTAGCCAATGACGAGCACGACGCCGGAGCCAATGCCGCGCCCGGGCTGGGAAAACGCCGAGACACATGAGGAGGCGGAGGAGCCGGTGATGACGATCGATTGATTCGCACGCATTCGATGTTTTGTAATATGATCACCGGACATGGCGATGCTTTTGGGTGTGTGAACTTGACCGACGCTATTCGAACTTACCATCGCGTCGTTTTTATTTGAATTTGATCTGAATTCTATTGTGAGTCGTCTATTGGGAGCTGCCGGTGGGGAGAAACGATTCCAATAGGCGGCAACGCGTGCCGGCACGCCTAATAGCACTTATCCGGCAACGTTACCGGTCGCTCTATTGGACGCGACGGTTGAGATTCTCTTAGGAAGCAAATTGCAGCGAGAAGAAAGACTTCGCTACAGAAACACTTAAACAGAGTCTAGAGATATGTCGATCGTGTTGATCCCGATCACAAACACGTTGCTTCTGAGGAGTGGCCGAATCTCTACACCTGGGTGTGGACGTACAGAGTGAGAAGCAATGGGAAAGTCTATTCTTCACACGCGAGCGCTCGCACGGATAATTCCCAAATATTCCATCGCCGGAGAGGAAGACGACGGCCGCCGCAGCCACCCTCTGCAGTCACCGCCGGCCTAACCGTCGTCGACCCCGCCCACGGCCAGCGTGCTGCCGCGACGCCTCGCCGCCCTGCCCTGCCCCGATCTCCTCTTCCGCTGGTCCGCCGCCGCCCCACCCCGCCCTCTTCTCCGGGACTGGCGACCACCAACCCCGCACCCCCCAAGTAAAGTTCTCGGCTCGCCTCCGCCGTGGCCAGCTGCAGCTCCAGCGGCTCCGGCTCGGCTGGCCACCGTCACCGTCGGGGAGGGAGAAGGTGGGTGGGACCCACCACGCGAGTGTGGGTGCGCTTGCACGCGAGCTAATAAGCAATTCTGAGAAGCAATGTGCATCATGCCTTTTACCACTCCCGTTCTAACCTTGAACATGTTTCAGTGAGAAATTAACGTAAATTTGTTGATTGTTACCAGAACGAAGAAAACACAGTGTTGATTAATCTAGATTGTTTAATGAGATTTCAGTGTAAAGTAGTTGTTGAATGTCTGTCAGATCAGTGCATTTACATGAGTAATCATTTGCTTGCTTGATTCCACCTCAGCAACGGTACGATTCTCTTGAGATTTCAAAGTAAAATTTGTTGAATAGCTATTAAGTAACGATCATCTATTCATCTGGTTGTTCTGTAACAAAAAAAACCGCGGGGGAAGGGGGAGGCAGGATTGCAAAGATAAGCAAATACTCTGGATTATACATTTCGCATCTCTGAACTGGAACTTTGTGTATCTCGCGACGGGCGATTTGAGTAGAGACAGACACACCATTTTTGTGCTATATGAGAATTATTACAGACACAGATCAAATAGAAGAGAGGAGAAAAAGAATTATATATAAGAGCGGCAGCTCAGCTCAGGTGACGACGAGGAGGAATCAACCGGAGAGGGCGTCTGCGCCGGCAACGATCTCGAGGATCTCTCCTGTGATCTTGGCCTGGCGCCGGCGATTGTAGACCATGGAAAGGTTTTTCCGGAGGTCGATAGCGTTGTCAGTGGCGCTGCTCATGGCGCTCATCCTGGCTGCGAGCTCGCTGGCGAGCGACTCCTGGAGAGCACGCAGGATCTGGCTGTTGAGGTAGAGCGGGAGGAGCGCGTCGAGGATCTGGACGGGGTCCTGCTCGAACTGGACGACGGGGGAGAATGGCTGCGTCTCGATCTTGATCTTCTCGCGCTCGACGGTGAGCTTGCCTTCCTTGGTGGTGAGCTTGAAGAGCTCGTCCTCGGTGGCGTCGACGCAGATGCCGTTGACGTCGCAGATCTCTCCCTTGGGGGACATGGGCAGCAGCGTCTGGATGATTGGGTCGGAGCGGACGAGGGAGACGAACTTGGAGTAGACGAGCTCCACCTTGTCGACCTCCTCGGCGACGAAGAGGGAGTAGATGAGGTCGCAGATGGCCTGCGAGTCCTTGACGGTGGGGATGTTGGGAATCTCGAGGAAGCGCTCGGTGGGGATGTACTCGCGGCGCTGGAAGTAGGCGTTGCCCTTCTTGCCGACGCTGATGACGGTGTAGTCGACGCCGAGCTGCCTGAGGTCGTCCATGCGGGCCTCGGCCTTCTTGAGCACGTTGTTGTTGAAGGCGCCGCAGAGGCCGCGCTCGCCGGTGAGGACGACGATGGCGACGCGCTTGACGGAGCGCTGGCGGGTGAGGGGCAGGTCGATGTCCTCCGTCTGGATCTCCAGGTTCATGTTGTAGAGCACCTCCACCAGGGCCTCGGAGAAGGGGCGGGAGGAGACCACGGCCTCTTGCGCGCGACGCACCTTGGCGGCGGCCACCAGCTTCATCGCCTCCGTGATCTTCTGCGTGTTGCGGACAGAGTCGATGCGGTTGCGGAGGTCGCGGAGGGAGCAGCGCACCACCAGGCTGCTGCTGCTGCTGCTACCGCCGGTCGAGGCGCGGCGGCGGGTGGAGGAGCTGGCGAGCGCGGAGGAGGACCACGCGGTGGAGAGGTGGGAGCACGACATGGCTGGCTGGCGCCTGGGGCGTCACCGGCGGCCGCAGAGAATGGAGGGAGGGAAAGATTTTGGATTGGGTTTGGGTGGAGAAGTGAGCAGGTGGGGTTTTCAAGCCGGGCTGAGTGGTCGAGGGGTAGTCGCCGCCAGATTGCCACGGATCATGTGGCGCGCCCTGGCCGTCTGCCTGACTACTTGCCTAGCCTCGCCATTTTTCCATTTCTCGCTTTTAATTTCTCGTATTGTCTTCTACTTTCAGAAACTTCACCCTGGATTGCATCCGGCAGACTCTGTATAATGATTCGTTATAATCAATAAAGTGATGAATTCTCTCTCGAAAAAAAAAAGGGAGCTTTTCTTTGCAAGAGGAGATGAATGGATACTGAGATTGTACTGAGGATATACTACAGTAGATATTTAGTCCAGGTGAATCCAAATATTTTCTGTGAAATTGATAAAAATTCTGTAAAATTCCAGTGTTTGAAACAAGCCAGGTACCACATACGGAAAGAATCCAGTCAAACAAGCATAGGCTTGATGAAATGCAAACAAACTAGATGCCACATACTGATCCACCTTAGCAAGCCCCTCCAGGCTGAGGCTCTTGGTTGGATGGTTTGTAGACACTGAAGTCCCCAAAATCCCTTCTTCCACTGCACAGAAGATGCTCAGTAAATATCCGAGTTTCAAAAGATAAATAAATTTGGAGAAAAAGAGCACCAGGATTAGCAGAGACAAAAAATATTCTACGGCCACCAGTAGCAGATAGCTCGGGCGGCCATTTTAAGCAGACTAAATTTCAGGTATTACGCAATTTACAGATCAAGCGACAAAAGGTGATCTTTTACCTGTGGTTTATATTCCAACCAGAAGGTAAATAACGGGGTGGACAGCTTCCACGAAAACATGCCTCCATCTTTGGGCAAACTGGCGAACTGCTTCCTCCCCGCCGTTGGCCAGCAAAATCTCCACAACTTGTTTACCGTGATGCCCATGTCCCAGCAGCGATATCTTCTTCTCAGCTTGCTTGGAAATAGTTTGGTTGGCATTGTCGTTGCTCGTTTGATCCTCATCCAGATGGCCATTTGCATGAGTACCACTGCTTGATAGCTGTACACCATCTGTCCCAAGCGTCTCCGTGTTAGGGTCAGAAGTGGAAACATCCATACTGACTAATAAACTTGCGCTTCCTTGGCTCACACTTAAATCTTCGGCCTGACTATCATACCCAATCCCGTCAGTATCTTGTTGTCCGTCTTCTGAAAATTGCTCAGGTAAAGCATGACTATTTTCTGAATCATGTCCGATGTCTTCTAAGATGGTCTTATTGCTACTCTTCCTTATAATGTTTTGAGTCTGAGCTCTAAGAGACTGAGGATACCCTTTTTTCTTTTCAAGCCGCCTTAGCTCATGGGGGCTCATACCGACAAGTAATGCCATCTCCAGGTCTTCAGGAGTCACGTCCCTACCACCATAGTATGACTTCAAAATCTGCAATGAAATGAATGTATCTTCAGATCTACTGCTAAGAACAACTACTCCCTCCGTTCCAAATTACTTGACATGCATTTGTCTAGTAACGAATGTATCTAGACACTAAACAAGTATAGATACATCCGTATTTGGACAAACCCAAGTCAAGTAATTTTGAACGGAGGGAGTACATGTTTAATCAGGAAAGAATATTGGCAGGAAACTGTAAGTGATGCATATGAGCCAAACCAGAAATAGTAGAAGGGTGTTGTTACCTGCATTAGCTCTTCACGTCTCTTCAAAGGCATATTGGATCCATGCCGTAGAAGGGCCATTGCAGCAGTCCTCAGCAGCAAAGGAGATACACCCGTTCCACTCAGTTTGTCTTCAGATACTGATGCATCGGTTATTAAACTTGTATCGCCCGAGTTCACTATCTTTTGCACAAAAAGGGGTATCCCAAATTCTTGTGCTAGTCGCCTCTTGTACTTCTCAGCAGCTGAATGAGCGATTTCATGGCAATCGACACACAGAAGTACAATATCATGTGAACGATGGCTCTTCAGATGCTCTGGAAAATGCATCCTGTAGCACGATGGTATTATTCTATATCTGATATAGTGGCTCTTTTCTCCACATCCAACACAAATATTTTTCTTGCTCTGGATATAAAATTCATTATCTTCATCCTCTGGGCGGCCCTTAGGTTCAAACAAAAGCATGATTCCTGGAGGATTATCTTCTACTAACTTTGCCAAATCCCGTTGAATATACCTGGGAAATAAGAACCGATCAGTTTGACAAAATAACAATGATGTTGGTGTTACATACTTATAACCACTTATAGCATGTAAGAGACAAACCATTCCAACTTTTTGCGGTCACAGTAGCAAAGTAGTCTTCCATCACTAGCATAGATCCTGCAATTGTGATAAACCGGCGACTTACATGAAAACTTTTTAATGAATGATTCACGGGAAGCCTTTTTGTTATGTGGTGCTGTCAACAACTTTTCTCCACTTGGTGCAAAAGCAAATATATTTTTTTGCTTCAAACTTAGCTGTGACACAAGGTTATAATTATAGACTGACAGTCGACATAATCCACTTGGTTCTTTATACTTTCCAAGCAAACTTGTAAATAAGTTATCCATGCTGACTGTGGTGTCCTCAATCAAATAGCAGAGTTCTTCAATGTGAGCGCCAACAATAGGGGATGGTGATGTCAAGGAAGGACTCACAGATGAAACACTTAGCTCAGTTTCTGCTATTACAGCACAGATCTCTGTTGGACCTTTTGGAACTCTAACAGCAAGGGCAGCTATAGCTTGGTCTGACAGTATATACCGCAAACTTTCATCATGCATGCGAGCCTGGAATGGGGCCCCGAAGGCATTTGAAGAAATCAGAACACGCCAGAAGGCCCAGAACCACAATTATGCAGATTACATTGCAATTAAGAAAGTATACTTTGAATAAGAGGAAAGAAACTGAACAAATCACGAGTTGCTATGTAAAATATGTTAATATAGTCAATGTATGACAGCTAATATCATGTGGGGCTACAGCTATGCATGCACGCCACCACAATGATTATTCAGGTTTGTCGGCTTAGAATCGAAGGCAGGTGTGGTTATCTTCTCAAGTTTATTGTTTTGGTTTGGTTTGTTCTAAGTTAGTCACTTTTCCTACCGTTAGGAAGAGATTTCTTGTGTCTAATCCCTCTGTATGAAAGAGGTTAGGATCGTTCAAGCAATCAATGTACAAGAGAAGGGAGATCAGGCTCCAACTTGTAACTAACAGGTTCAACAACTGAAAAAGCATACTCAAACAGAAATGTGAGAAACAATCCAAAGGGAAATAAGAGTATGTTGGCTGACCATTAAATCCCTCCATGCGCAAAATTTCCGAACAAGATCCTACATAAGATTTAATTTTTCAGAACTTAAGGAAATCACTGGTGAGCAACCTAACTAGATGCGTTAAGAAAGCACCTTCACTTCACTAGACTTCTTGGAGTCAAGTCCATGAGTTTGTAAATTTCGTGAGAGAATAGATGCTGCAGAGGAAGCTCCTGGAGGGCACTCAATTTCCTTTGTATATAGTTGCATGCACACCATGTTTGACCGACGGCTAGCCTCCAAGAAAAAATTGATTTTACCATCGGAAGAATCTGAAGCATAATAGATATTTCAACTGATCAAATTAACTAAAATGCGTAGCAGGGGATACTAATATATTATGCTATTATGTGATACAATTTGGAAGGCCAGCAAGATGTGGGGTAAAACCATAAAACATCATTTTTGCAGTTGAGCAATAGAACATCATCAGTTCATTAGCACAAAATTTCCTTTTCATGATCCCTTAGTATTGGTTCCATTTCTTAACAATAGAAAGGGAACGAGTCAAATACATATTTAAGGTCAGCAATGTGTAGAATACATACTAAAGATCACCAAATCTCCTTTTCTTGGTCCCTTTAATGTTAGTTTCATTTCTTAACCACAGATCAAGAATGCACACACACATAATTACTAGGCAAAATCTCCTGCTGAGGTCATCAAAGAAGCTTTAGGTACTGCTCAGAAAAATAAAAATAAATAAGCCTTCCAGTTTTTGCAAATCTAGACAGTTGTAGCTAACAAGTGGGCTAGTTTGTAAGTGCTCACAGATATACATTGCAATACCGTGTGCAAATGCAATTGTCGGGGAATATTTGACCATTTGTGTTCTGTGCCCAAAAACATATGTCCAATTTTTTTGTTATTTTTGTACAGCAGACAAAAAAAGCACATTTAACTATAGTATTCTAACATGTACACCTCAGAACCTCCTTTCAAAAATACAAGTGCCACGTTCAATTATTTCAATCCACATGCTCCTGGTCCAGGAGCTCAAAATCCACAATTCTCATCATACGAATATGTTTCTTGTTTATATATGTTAAAAGCATACCATTTTCAAAATCTTTGTAGGTAGAGAGCACAACAGAAATTCTCCTGCCATGGCTCAAGCGTTCGGAGACTTAGAGCACAAAATGAAAGACTACGTATGTTTTCTAGGAACAAATTATTCAAATTCCAAAAATACTGGTGCAAATCAGCTCTCTTTACTTCCATAGTGCAGGGAAGTAAGTTTCATTTGTAGACAACAGGAAAGGGCTGAAGGGTGAACAATCCAAAAATAGTGGTGCAAATCAGCTCTCTTTACTTCCATAGTGCAGGGATACCAATATCAGATGTATTTAATATTCATTGTCTCTGAGTGTGTTGAACAGCAAAATAATACAGTAGTATCTGTTAATGTACTAAATGGCGTGAAAGACTGTTGAAATGGAAATAGGGACATAGCACTTTGAAGTATAGCATATTACATACCACAGGCTTTTGAATGGAGCTCTGATGCCAAACAATTTGCAATGTTCAACAGATAGTGAGCATCAGAACGGGCATACTCAATCATTTCTGCTGTCAGCGGGCGTATTCTCCAATCTTCACGCTGAAATGAAAAGGAATAGAAGCAATTATGAAAGCACCTTTGACATTTGAAACTGATGTGTCGTCTGCCTAACAAATTGAGATTTTGCAAACACCAGTAAAGGGTCGGTAAGAACAAGCAGAAGGCATACATGTATCATTTTCTTTTGGATGTCACGTATTCAATACCAAATTGAATGCGTATGCAAACTACAAGACTTCTGAATAATTACAGATAAGGACAGCTAATAGTTTTTTTTAGAAACAACAGTTAATACTTTTAACAGCTGATAGAACATAATTACATGAATGAATTGGGAAAAAAACTACTGCTGCACAAATTTCCACAAATACCGAAAAGAAGTATTCATGTAGAAGTCGAAGAGGCGCATGATATCTAACCAGCTACAGAAGAATCGGTAAATATGCTAATTGTCACTGAACATTTGATTGGCTTTAGCAAGCTTGCTATTTGATCCAAACATGAAGATTGCTTGCCTGCATTGTCTTGTCGGTGGTCACTCCACAGTATAATTCTAGCAAATATGCTAATGATTTCTGTGGCTTTGATAGAACCTCACATGCCTGAAAATATATTAATTTTAAAAAGCAATTCAGAAAATTGCATGTACATGCGTAGAATAACAAGAAACAATGTGAGAGTGAAAAGTAAGAAAATAAGGACATCTAGGACAACTTTATTGACGGAAAGCAGGAACAAAGGTACCAAGAAACAAAGACGCCCAAGTACCAAAATATTTATGGACACACACTATAATTCTAAGGGAACTAAGGTTATAAACTGTAACTTTCGTTTCTGAACTGCAATAGCACATCTATAAAGCTTTCTGTTCCCGTTGATCAGTTAATATGAATTTGACTTTCTGATGCTTCAACAATTGAATGAATTTTGAAAACACAAACCAACACAATTGAAACAGAGACAACTGACTGAGCAGTGCTCATATGTAAAAATAACTGATACTGCCACAGAAGTACAGAATACAATGTCAAAATAATAAACCATTGTGTAAGAACTTTATTTGTATAAAACTGCACTTAAATGAAAATTGTGTTTCATTCCACCTCTAAGGCTTTAAGTTGTGAGTGACATATAATTGGCTGCGCAAGCAAAAAATATACACGGGAGACCCACCAGACACACTCTGTTCACAGGCTGCATAAGTATCTGCAGAATCATACTAACTCTTCCAGGAATACAGGAACTTACTTTGGCAGTATCAAACATATTCACGACATAAATATGAAAATCTCTCTGAAGCCAAAGAACGTCATTGTCAGCTCCGTGGAAGATCTGAAGCACAAGGCAGAACATAAATGACTATGCCTGTTTAGAAACGAAAGCAATGTGGATCTTCTGCTGAGGCAAGCATACATCAATATTTCAAGGAAGTCCTAATTATATTGAAGAGGGGGGATACACAGAAACAATGACACCACAGGAGAGTTATTATGAGAAGTTGGGGATGCGAGAGTCTTGTGTGCACATCCATGTTCTTATAGTGTGCCTTTGCGCTTACGCTTCTTGACATAAACAAAGATGATAACTTATCTAAGAAGCTCTGTTTCTGGTGGCAAAACCAAACAGTGCTCAGAAGCATGTGCACCCAGCTAGAAAAATCATTGGAAATTTCCAAATTGTTGTGGCATGTGCACACAAAAGACTTATAGGTTATAGCAGCCAAAGATGCTTCTCAATCTCTCAATTCTTGTCTTTTTCAAGAAAACTACAATCGGCACATTTTCTAGCGAAAACTTGAAGATACATAGTTCATTCCAATATCTATAACCGAGTTTTTTTTGTGAAACTTTAGTTTCCTAAACCCATCTTTTGAAATCTGAAAACAAAAGGAGCACGTGAGCCTGGATGCAATAAACCCACATCCCAATTATGGGGCCTTAAACTAGGGAAGCTTTCCAGCTTCCCACAAATTGTTATGTGGAGACCCTAGAGATAACCAGTTACACAGTGTCAATCATGAGCTATGGTGAACAGTCATTCAGAGAAATAATATCGTTCTATTTATGGGAAATGGCTCAGGTTGCTTACCAAAAGAATCAAGTAGGGGCTTTTCTAGATATATTCTATTCTAGGCTTACTGCTAAGACTGGCCCACAAAATGTGATACGGGATGAGATAACTTGTTTCTGTTACCTGTCCTAAATGCACTGTGCTAAAAGCGGCACACCGTAGGTGGCGTGGCACCTAGTCACTGACTTGTACTGTTCTAGAGCTTCCAAGGCCCAGTTTGTTACTGAAATGCATATGAATTTAAGTACTGCTTTTAAGTAACTGTCCTTAATGCTAGAATCGAAAAAAGTTGTTGCCTAATGACATTAGATATAAAAGATACACTACCTTACAGATGGACGGATTGGCAAAAACTGGGCGCAGAATACCCAGCGCATCATGTAGCGCAATTGTGTCTACCAAATAGTCTTCCTTCTGGGTAGAGATCTACAGGATGAAATTTATATGTTACAACGTACAACCTTAATGAACTAATAAGAAGCAAAGCAACAAGAATGCATATGTTGCCAATTACCTGCACAAGTGCAGTATATCCTAGGAATGACCGAAAGCTATGTTGCTCTGTATCAACAGCAAAAGCTTTTTCCTCACTCAACAATCTAGCCAGATTCTGCAATTGAGCTTCTGTATTGACCCAATTGTATGAGGTGCTCATTTCTGAGCATTGGCTGCTCGGTGTGAAATTACAAAAGGTCGAATACTTGGTGGGGTTGTCTAGTAAGGAAGTAATTTCCTCCTCAAATGGGTGCATCTTCTGTGTTGATTCTGTGACAATGGCCAAAGGCATAATCCATTCAGGTTATGGTCAAAGCAACAACAAATTTGGTTAAAGCGAACATTTAAAGCTTATCAAAAAAGAATATGCAATCATCTTCAGAACTTGGCACTTGCACTATCTTGGTGTCAATAACAGCTAAAGCTCCTGGAGTAGATGAGCGCTAAAGATTCAAATGAATTAAGACCCTGGAGTAGATAAGCGCTAAAGATTAAAATACAACTCGTAGAGCTCTGGTATGGCACTACCTCCATTAGCTAAGTACTACTGATGGGAAATGGAAGCATGTGTGGAACCAGCATTGTGCTGCATTTTATGCATTGTGAGTGACAACCTAGCAGCTGAGCGGGGTTCCAATACGAAGGAATTTGACCACCCACTGGCCACTGATACCTACTTCTGCAAGCCATGACTAGCAGTGCAGTAATAATTCCCTGATGCAAGTGTGGCAGAAAGGTGTTCGATGGAATCCCCCATAGAACTTATATACTACACCCCGTCCTAACCCTTTCAATTGGCCATGGCAAGGCATGGGAGAGTTTCACAACGAAGCAATCCTACACACCAGGTCCTCGAAAAACATTTGCCATGCAATGGAGCGCAATGACGAGATCAAAATGAGCGAGATCAGGAGCGGCGCACCTTGCGGCTGCGGCTGGGCCTCGCCGCGGTGGCCGTCGACAGCCGGTTCGGCACCCTGGCGGCGCAGGTGCTTGAAGGGAGAGTAGGAGTTATCCGCGAGCACGCGCTTGAACCGGCCCTGCGGCTTCTCCTCCTCCTCGCAGGCGCGGCGCGCGCGGCGGGAGCGCCGCTCCTCGACACGGCGAGGAGAGGCGGGAGCGTGGCCTCGGCGACGCCTGCGATGGAGCAGCGCCGCCGCGAGGACCGCGAAGCACGTGGCGGCGGCCGTCGCAAAGGCGGCGCGCGACTTGAGGTTGACGATGGACATCTCGCGGTAGCCGGGAGAATTTACAATTTGCCCTGCTTTACTTCAACTCTCTCATATTTGCCACGCTTTACTTCGTCTTCTCATATTTGTCACATATTACACCGCCGCCTAACTAATTTGCCCTGTTTTCCCTTTTACAGATTTAGTAATATTATTAACTTCGAAATACGGTATGAATACGGTACAGATACAATACCGCTTGGATAAAACGATCAGATCGAGCATTGGGCGGGATCTGAGCAATCAGTTTGTTCTTTCCATGCTTTTTTTTAGATAAAGTTTCCATGCTTGGCGGAAGAGAAACAGAGGACGTGCGAGGGAGTTCTGCCAGCGCCGGCGGCCGGACCATCGGTGGCGCAGCCATGATCGGCGACCAGGAGCGGCAGCCAGGATACAGGTAATCCATTCTGTCTCCACGTGATTCTCCCTCCTTTGTCCATAAATATTTGCTTCCTTCCTCCACGATCACGAACTGCAGTCACGTGGTGAGATTGGTAAGTGATTAGAGAATAGGTGCTTGCTAGCTAATTATGATCTGATAGAACAATGTGGTACTACAACGATGCAGACATGTAGTTGAGGAATCTATGGTTATCCTCCGGCCATGTTGATACCGGGAGTATCTATTTTTTCTCAGAAACTGAAAATTGCTGTTTTGTTTTTGTGTAGGGCGTCGACGACTACCAACTTGTCTACTTCTAATATTGTCCACTCCAATGATGAAAGTAGTTCAATTGATACAGTCATTGATTGGTCCCAGATTGAGATAGCACCTGCGAATGAAGATGAAATTGATGTTCCTGTAGCAGAAGAGAACATGTGCTCTATGCTCGGAATTACCGATAAATCTGGACATAGACGAGCTATAGCTGGAGCAGCAATCGAAACCTCCATTGCAAGTATCAATGCATCTATGGATGATATTGGTGAGGATTTACTTGCTGATGCAGCTCTCAAAAATTTCATTGTGATATATAGTTGCATATGTCAATCTCACAAATTTGGTCATATATGGATGGATGCAGTAGTTACCTCGGTTAGATCTCTTCATTGGAAGATAACATAAGTAGACGTCTGACTGCTCACTTCAGTGCTGCACACTGCCAAAGACATTCTTCGTAACACCCCTCTGCCACCATGGAAAATCTGCAATACTATATTCATGTTAGCTTCTGCAATACTATTTCGTGTCAATTTCATGTACCAGGGGAGCTGACTGGTTAATACAAACACAACTTGAGGCAAACCATAATTATCATTACTGCAATATTCATTTCTGTAGTAGTACCAGATTTGTTCATTCCTTTTCCCCATTGCGTTGACTTTGTCCTCTATGGCGACTCCGGCGATCTGCCGGCGACTGGCGTGACGCCGGTCTAATCTCCCCTGATTCCTCCTCAACCAGACTCCGTTCCTATCAACTTCTCCAGATCCAGTTCAGGCACGATCCGTCCCTGCCTTCTCACCACTACCGCATTCCATAGCTTGCTCTCTACCACCGTTTTCCACTTAATTCCCCGCCGACTTCATACTTGTGGCCTCAATCCCTAGCTCGGTCCATTCCTTTGTTTTGTCGCTCGCCGCCATTCTCCATGCCGGATTCCGGCAGCATCCTCATCCACTCGCCCCCACCTGCCGTCTCTAATCTTATCCCCCCAGAAATCAGAGATTCTCTGAAAAGGATTATCCTCAAATCTTCAAATCCACGGAAAAGTCTAGATTATTTCCGCTCTAAATTTGCCCCTACCCTATGCGGGGCACCCCGGAGCGTTCTGGGTTGTGATACTCAGAGGAAGTACCCCGTCACCTTCCCGACTGCCCGTCCCAAGGATGGGAGCGATGCCCTGATACAGAAGGCGCCGGCGACCCTGTCACAGACGACACAGGTGACATATAATTCTCTTCTTGAAGGCGAGATGAATTCACCTTCTAAATTATCCTGCCTTGCCTCAAGTACGATGGGGGAGTGCAAAATTTCTGGAGTGACAGCTATCCTCGCCAAGGAAGGTACTACGGCTCAGAGCTGTGGGTGTCGATGTTCAGCAAGTTTGAGTTCCATCAGTTTTCTGGAAGTGGTACGCCGAAGAACGCCCGAAAGCTGTTGACCCCTCGGCCTACCTGGATACTGCGGGGCGCTGCGTCGCCGACGGCCACAGTGAGACCGGAGACTGATAATGCTCTAATGGCGCATGCCAACGAGCCTAATAAGCAAGGCAATTGTGCCCTTCATGGTGTACGTCAGCTGAATGAGCAAGGTGAGGTGATAACAGGCGTTGGAGCTAATGGAGTTTCTCCTCATCAATCTATGACCTGCGGAAAGACGGCAAGTGCTTGTGATGCTGCTGCTGCCTCTGCTGGGCCGGTGATGCCAAAGGATGGCGTTGAGCTACAAGAGGAAAAACTTGACCCAGGCCAAGCCAAATACAGAACCGAGCTGCTGTGCCTCTGCAAAGGCCTTGGCATCAAATACAGAGTGTACAAGAAGCGCAAACGTAATATTAATCAGTCCCAAATTCATGTTCCAGGTGAAAGGCCAGGTGTGCAACAGGCCCGTGCAGACTTTCTGATTGGCAAACGTTTGGGGAAGCTTGTGATGACTTTTGTACGGGGAGTTCATGTTTTGAGCTCATCGCTGACACCGGGAGATTCAGCTCTGAAGTTCCATCTTCTGGTAACATTGAACACATGTCGGGACCTCATGGCGAGGCCCGACATGAGCAATGAGTATCTTGGCATGGAACCCCCGGGGGGTGGGGCCCCCTCGGACGGTTCAAGAGCTTGTTTGCCTTGTGCAAACGCATAACCCCGCCATGGTATTCATCAGCGAGACTCGGCAGAAAAAGGATCGAGTAAGGAACCTGCGTTTTCGTATTGGTATGAAGGCATGTTTCCAGGTCGATGGGGAGGGAAAGGGTGGTGGACTGGCTCTCTACTGGCAAGAAGGTATAAACGTGTCCCTGCTCTCCTTCAGCCAACGACACATTGATGTCCACATCGAGGCGGACCATATGGTGCGAGATGGAGAGCGACTTTTGTCTATGGGGAACCAAAGGCTACTGACCGGCACAACATGTGGACGTTGCTTAGAAGGATAAAACCGCGATCTGCTGAGCCATGGATGCTAATTGGGGATTTCAACGAGGCTTGCTGGCAATCAGAGCATTTCTCGAGGGCAAGACGATCAGAGCGGCTGATGATGGACTTCCGTGAAGTTTGTCCCACTGTGATGTCTATGATTTGGGTTTTAGTGGTCTGCCTTGGACTTATGACAACAAACAAGCGGGAGACCGGAATGTTCGGGTGCGACTTGACCGGGCCGTGGCTTCACCGGCGTGGTCGGCACGTTTCCGGAGTTTCATGTGCAACATATCAGTAGCTCACGATCTGATCACTGTCCTCTCCTTTTGTCCGTTCAGCAGACGGCTAACCAGAGGA
The DNA here is from genome assembly GCA_947311845.1 of Poa pratensis. Taxonomy (NCBI): domain Eukaryota; kingdom Viridiplantae; phylum Streptophyta; class Magnoliopsida; order Poales; family Poaceae; genus Poa; species Poa pratensis. The sequence continues at coordinate 6,926,893 of CAMZMU010000102.1, forward strand.
GCGGCAACGTTATACGAAGATACGAGGTTATGTGGGAACGTGAGCCCTCTCTTACGGCTGCTGTGGAGGATGCATGGTCTCGACGTGTTGGTGGACAAAACCTTGGAGATGTGAGTGCTTCATTTCAATCGGTTATGGCAGCTCTCTATGATTGGAAAAAGAAGTATTTTGGGTCAGTACCTAGGAGACTAGACAAGAAACGGAAGGAGCTTGATCAGCTGATGCTCAAAACGGATAACCAGAGCATAGCTGAGCGGAAACGAATTCTAGCAGAGATGGATGAACTTCTGTACAGAGAGGAACTCATGTGGTTGCAGCGTTCTCGTGTGACCTGGCTAAAGGAGGGGGACCGAAACACTCGGTATTTCCACAGGAAGGCATCCTGGCGACAGAGGAAAAACCGTTTAAGCAAGCTGAAACGAGGAGATGGTACTTGGGCTTCAGATCAGGTGGAGATGGGACAGATGGCCTCCTCGTATTTCCAAAACTTGTATGCTCGAGAGGATAACTTGGAGCCGGATTCTGTTCTGGATCTTATGCGTGCTTGTGTAACTGAGGAGATGAATGGTAAACTGTGTGCGCCATTCTCTGAGCAAGAAATTGGCGACGCTTTATTCCAGATTGGGCCGCTCAAGGCGCCGGGGCCTGACGGCTTTCCTGCTAGGTTTCTTCAGCGAAACTGGGGGCTTTTGAGGGAAGACGTGACCAGGGCAGTACAGAATTTTTTTGAGGAAGGGGTCATGCCTGACAAGGTTAATAACACGTCTATCATTTTAATTCCGAAGAAGAATGATCCTGCAGATTTGAAGGACTTCCGCCCCATCAGCCTTTGTAACGTCATCTACAAGGTAGTTTCTAAATGCCTTGTTAATCGTCTCCGGCCAATTCTTGAGGACATAATCTCTCCATCACAGAGTGCTTTCATTCCCGGAAGGCTAATTACTGATAATGCCTTCATTGCGTTTGAATGTATACACGCAATCCGGAGCAACTCAAGAGAGCGGTCTGGGTTCTGTGCGTACAAGCTGGATATGGCCAAAGCGTATGATCGTGTGGACTGGCGATTCTTGGAAGGTGCCATGGCGAAGTTGGGCTTTCATCGTTCTTGGATACGGTGGGTGATGCAGTGTGTGACCACCGTACGTTACTCAGTTCGCCTGAATGGACAAAGTTTTGACACCTTCACGCCTACACGGGGTTTACGCCAAGGCGATCCGCTGTCGCCCTATCTTTTTCTTCTGGTTGCGGATGGCCTCTCACGGTTGATTCAGCATGAGGTGGACCGTGGGGACCTTCTTGACCTGCATATCAGTAGACGTGGACCTGGTGTGTCTCACTTACTTTTCGCGGACGACAGTTTGCTATTTTTTCAGGGCACTAGCCAGCAGGCCCGGGTGATACAATCGGTGCTGCATCAATATGAGCGTAGTACTGGGCAACTTGTAAGTCTTGGAAAGTGTTCTATCCTATATGGTGATCGATGTACAACTGAAGCTAAAACTGAAATAAAACAGATCCTCAAGTATGAGACTGAGAGTTTTGAGGAGAAGTACCTCGGGCTGCCAGTGCCGGAGGGACGACTCAAAAAAGGGAAGTTTCAGCCAACAAAGGACAAGTTTCGTAAGCGAGCGAGTGACTGGATGGAGAAGTACTCGTCATGTGGGGCAAAGGAGGTGTTAATAAAGGCCGTGCTGCAAGCTTTGCCAACATATGCTATGGGTATTTTCAAGTTTCCTGCTGGTCTTACAGAGGAACTGTCAAAAATTGTCCGTGACTTCTGGTGGGGTGATGAACATGAAAGACGAAAGATGCATTGGCTTGCTTGGGACAAGGTGGTGAGACCAAAGGCCTATGGCGGCATGGGCTTCCGGGACCTTCGAGTTTTCAACCAAGCACTGCTGGCTCGGCAGGCATGGCGCCTAATCCACTTCCCGGATAGTTTGTGTGCTCGCATCTTGAAGGCCAAGTACTACCCTAATGGCAATCTCCTGGATACCGCGTTTATCCAAAATTCATCGGCTTCCTGGCAAGGGATTATGCATGGACTCGAACTCCTGAAGAAAGGTGTTATATGGAGGATTGGCGATGGGAGCCAGGTCAAAATATGGAGGGATAACTGGTTGCCTCGTCAGGATTGCCTGAAGATTTCTGCCCGGCGCACGCGATCTAGGCGGAAGTGGGTTTCTGAACTTATTGATCCACTCACCCGCTCATGGAATTCAGACATTGTCCACCAGGTGTTCCAACCTCACGATGCTGATACTGTTCTGAAGATCAAGTTGCCGGCGCGTCCAACACATGATTTTGTTGCTTGGAACTTTGAACATAACGGTATTTTCTCTGTCCGTAGTGCATACAAATTGGGCATCCGTCAAAATTTGATGGAAAACAGTAGCGGACAAAGTAGTACAGCGCCGGAGGGTGAGAGGTCGTTGTGGAACCTGATTTGGAAATGTCCAGTGCCACAGAAAATTCGAGTCTTTGCTTGGAGGCTGGCAACAAACTCGCTGGCAGTGTCTGACAGCCTACATAGTCGCATCAATAAGGTTGATCCCAGGTGCCTAGTGTGTGGTGTCGAACCTGAAGATGTACATCATGCCACTATAAGGTGCACTACAGCGAGAGCCTTGAGGGATGCCATGCGCACAGTTTGGACTTTGCCTTCGGAAGCAGATTTTAGAGCTACTGGGAAGGAGTGGTTCTTACAGCTGCTCAGCCGGTCATTGGAAGATATGAGAGCAAGGATTTTGTTCTTACTATGGCGAGCGTGGCACCACCGAAACAACATTGTGCATGGTGATGGTAAGGCCTCAATAGCAGCTTCAGTTACATTTCTTCAAAATTATTTGGAGATGTTGCATATTGCACCCCATGCAAAGCTTGATGTCAAGGGTAAGGCACCCTTATTTGCTGTGGAAGGGCTTCTTGCAAATCAGGCCAGCCGTCCCGTGTCTGCTTGGCTACCGCCGCCGCCGGGCGGCTTAAAAGCCAATGTTGATGCTGGCTGGGACGCTCTTACCGGCCATGCCGGAGTGGGTGTCGTGCTTCGGAAATCTGATGGTGGTGTGTTGCTCTCAGTCTGGAGGCATATTGGTGGCTGCGCAAGTGCAGAAGAAGCAGAAGTTATCGCTTGTATTGAAGGATTTAGACAGCTTGCTCAATACCCTCACTGGAACGCAATTCTTGAATCTGATTGCGCGAGGGTGGTTTCGCTCCTGTCCACTCAAGCTGTTGATCGTTCGCCGTGTTGGAGCCTGATTGAGGAAGCGAAGGCACTGATTGCTGCTATGCTGGACGTGAAGATCTTCAAGATTGGAAGAGTGAGCAATGGAGTGGCACATGTTTAGCCCAACTAGGTAAGCATGGTGCGTGTGGTGTTTGCTCGGCTCAGTGCCTTCCTGCGTGTCGGCACTAGTCGAGCGTGAATGTATGAACGTTGTTACCTAATCTTTATAAAGCTCACCTGTTCAAAAAAAAAAAAAAATCATTTCTGTACAAAGATACAACAGTATTTCCTAAATCCACAGCTTGGTCGCATTTGGACTAGCTGCAACACGAAGAAATGCCTCTACTTGGCAGCCTATATACTCCAGTTTGAGAGTTATCACTAGATTCACTAGTATATACTCCAGCATTTGTCCTTGGCTCTAGCTGGCTTCCTTTCTCATCGATTGCAGCACGTCCATCTTTCAGCTCTCTCATGGTGAATCCACACTCCATCTAGCTGGTAGCCTGGTACATGAAACAAGCAGACATGAATCTTTGCCACCAAGAAAAATCACACGCATCCATGAGCAATTGAGCATGACGCTCCTCAAATCAGCGTCCCGGCTTGCAAATCCGCACAGCCCACCTCTAGGAGCAGGAGACTACCTCGAGGCTAGACGAGGACCCTTCCGCCATTGGACCCGTCGGTGTCGCCGGCTGGCGGCAGCTCTGTACCTCCTCTGCCGTCCGTGGTCGCCGTCGGGAGGAGGTCTCCGCGCATGGCCCGACTGAGGTGGCGCGCCGCCCTAGGTCGCCGCCGGGAAGAATTTCTCTGCGGCGGCGGTGCGGCCGCTGCTGCCGCCGGCAGCGCTCCCGCCCCTTCTACTCTGTTCCTTCTCCGATCGACAAAGGGGAACGAGACTAATCTATCCCAGCGGTATTGTATCTGTACCATATTCATACCGTATTTCGGAGTTAATAATATTACTAAATCTGTAAAAGGGAAAACAGGGCAAATTAGTTGGGCGGCGGTGTAATATGTGGCAAATATGAGAAGACGAAGTAAAGCGTGGCAAATATGAGAGAGTTGAAGTAAAGCAGGGCAAATTGTAAATTCTCCAGTAGTGACAGACACAGCTTGCTCGGTTTGGGCAGTCAGGCAGACCGTTCAGAGTTATCAAATCAGAAAAAAACCCTCGCCCTCCGCACCCGAGCGCTCCCTCCCCTCCTGCCTTCTCTTCTCTCTCACGCCCGCCGCCGTCGATCCCTCCTCTCGCCGACGCCCGGCCCCTTCACCGCGCTCTCCCTGCCCGGATCCGCCACCCTCCTTCCCAGGTCGCCGGTCGCCTCCCCCTTCCTCAGCCGTGGGAAGGGCGACCCCAGAGGAGGGCGGGCAAGATGATCGGCGTGGGAAAGGCGAAGCAGTACGCGAACGTGCTCGACAAGCCCCTCAGCCGGGGCAGACAGGAGGTACGCGTCTTCCCCGCATCAAAATCCCTCCAGATCTGCAAACCACGCGTTCTGGGTGCGTGCTAAATGTGCTGCCTGACGGGCTCTGTTTAGTCAGGTATAGGTGTAGATGACTGAGGCAAGTTCGCAGGTTAGGGGACTAGCTGGGCGAGAGGTGTTTCAGCTCCTGGTCAGTTAGTTCGAGCAGCAGGATTGTGTGTCAACCATGGACTGTAAATTGTGGGAGTATTGTTTAATTTATTTTGTTAGGTAGTAGTATACGATTGGCAATGTGAATTTAGGTGGAAGTTGAAACCAATGCATCGTGGTACTGGTAGCTTCCATTGGAAACGTGCATGAACTATTGCCCAAGCCCACTACTCTATTCGAGTGGTTTCTTCAAGAATGAAAGGAAAATGTGTTAATACTTGTGCATAGCAACAAAATATACTGAAGTGGAAGTGTTACTATTGCACCTTGGTGATGCTTTCAATTGGATATCATTGGTAGTTGCCTTTCTGAAGTTAACTTGAAGCTTTTGTTGGCCGCTACGTTTGTATTTATGTCAATGTAATTGTAGTACTACATGAAAAAAAAAATACTTCAAACCATTTCTCCATTCCCATTGTTTTGTGAAGTAAATTAAAGTGGACCTAAACTGTATAGCTGCCCTTTAAGCAGTAAGAAGGAACTGTTTCCATAAAAGAGCCTAAAACAATGGCAATGATGACTCTTGCCTTAGTTGAAGGGGTTAAATAAATGGCCATGTCTTAGAGGATCCAATCCAGACATTCTTGGGAAAAGAGGGGTGAAATGGATTTTATTTTTTTCTAGATTAAGAAATGGTAGCAACAGGGAACCGAAGCATGCTTCATGGAGTTCGATGAACTGATGTAGATATAAGACGACATGATAAAAAGGATAAGTAAAGGTGTTAGATCTAAGGAAAGGCCGATATCTTATCCACCATTCACATGTAGGATTATATAGAGGACTGTCAAAACCATCACTGAATGGATGACCCACTCAGTACCCCAACCTTACATCCAATGCCTAATTTGGGTCAAAGTTATTTTAGAGAAGAATGCAAGATGCAATTGCATAAAATTCCTTTTCTCAGCGTTTTCCATATTGCAACCTCCACATAATTCTCTTATTAGAACTATAAGTGAGTGGGTGCTTGCTTATCGTTTGGTAAAACTCTTGGGTTTTTGTCTTCTTTGCATATTGCTTAGTAATATATGTTGTAAATAAAAGGTACATACGATGGTGTATCTCCGGATGAGCACTCTCATTTCAAGTTTGTAACTTGCGCCGATTCATTTAATTCCTTCCTTGTTTTGTTATCATACATGTTTCTTAATAATTTTTCTGTGTATTTCGTAGGTCAGTTTGAGTGCGTTTGCATTCTTGTTCTCGGAGGTGGTTCAGTACAACCAGACACAAGTTGACAACATTGCTGAGCTGGAACGAAGGTAGTCTATTCATGTTGTTGATGAACCTGTTATCTCTATTCTAGTGGTCACATAAAGTTTTTGTTGCTATGTGTTTTCCATTTACTGTATTGCTAATGTCTTAAAGCATCCAAAATTCACATGTTGAATGTTTCTGGTATGACGCAACTATAACATTTGGTTGGTCAAATTTCTGCAACCTTATCTGTAATCTCTCTAATATTCATTGTATATATTTATTGTGGATTAATCTTGGTTATCTTACCATATAAGACACTATCTCTTAACTTCTCTTTGGAGAATAAAGACCGCAATTTTATTGTGCTAAATCATGCAAGGACAGTCGACAGTGTTTCTCATTAAAAATACATTGCTCCATTTTCATGTGTTATTAATATTCTTTCATGCTTGGCATAACATCTTTTTTTATTATTTTATGATTTATACGCAGGCTGGAGGACGCTGGTTGTGCTGTTGGTGCAAGAGTTCTTGAACTGTTGTGTCACCGGGAGAAGGTTTGATGCATAGATCTTTTCTTATTCCATGATTTCATTGGTCCGAAATATGGCTCTGTAGTGCAGTATTTGTCTAAAGGTTCATATACTTGAAACCATGAAAAGTGAACAGTACTTCAGTCAAAACTTCACCATTTTATGTTACAAGTGACATGTCATAAAATCTCATTTCACGAGCATAACTTCTTTTGGATAACAAACTGACTGTTTGTAGCACATGTATTTCTTTAAAGAGGTAGTTGCAGCATAATATCGATAGCACAACATCTAACGTGCCAAAATCAATCTAGTTTTAATTTGATGGACCGTGCAGATCTGATTGACACCTCAGTGTACATTTTGAAAAAATTGGCGATAATGCAGAACTGCAGATAATGAACCAAAATATCTGGATAGAATTGTCGGAAGAAATTGTAAGTTAGGTAAAGATTTCTAACCATAGCGGTAAATGAATTTTCCGAACTAACTGATTAATAACAACCTAGTGTTATCTCATCATTTTTATGGAATATTTGTAGGTTATTGTTTCTCTAAGGGTTCCTGGTGCTCTCCAAGTTTACACCATTAACCTCATTGTTATTGACATCTTGTATAATTAACAATCCAGGGGAATAGACGCGAGACTCGACTGCTGGGGATTTTATCGTTCATTCACAGTACTGTATGGAAAGTATTATTTGGAAAGGTACTATGTTCTGGATATCAATCTTCTTTTATTCATACTCTGTCCCACATTGTTTGAGTGACTACCATAATTGTCGGGGTTCTAAGGGCGTGCTTACCTTTTCCATTCACTGTGTACAGTCTTGGTTGTTCTGTCGAAAGAATGCAAGCTCGTTTATTGTTGGCCTTACCGCCTGAGTATTCTGCCCATAAAAAGGTGTGCTTAACCGCTAGAGTGATTGATGTTTTCTGCCTGACTCCCTGACCAAGCACACCTGAAAAATGTTATTTACTTCTTGTCTTTCTGACTTGCGCTTTGAAAAATGAATAATTCTACATTTAGATAATTGCTCTTATTTAAGTATAATCTCGCATATGCTGAAACGAAATACAGAATTAGGCTAACATCACATAGAAGGTTGGAATTGGAGAAATACTACAATGTTAACTCTTTGCTAAATACCATTTTTAAACATCACAAAGTTGTGCTTACCATTAATCCATTAATCTGTCCTCTCTGTTAGTGGTGCAATGGATCTCGTTGGTCATGTTTTGGTTGCCACTATTAGCAGAGTCAATTTGTAGAGAAGTTTTCACATGTTTCATGTTTGTTCTGATATAATGGCTTATTGATTTGTAACATTAGCTCTGTAATGCAATAGTTGAGGAATCAATTTGGTCGATGTTACATTTTGCGCTAATTTAACTAATTACGAAATCCCCTTTCTGAACTATTGGGTCTAATGGGCATTTCTCTTTGCGACTAACAAACTTAACACGGTTTTCAGCATCACGTTTCTGGCATTCAGTTGGTGTTTTTTAAACTGATTTAACACATGAGAGATAAATAGTTTAAATAGCCTTGTACATTCCACAGCCGTTAAAATGACCTTTAACCATTAAAGCGACCTCCCAGCTCACAAGATCATCACACAAGTTTTACACATGGCCATTAATGTTCACAAGTGCCATAATAACAAGTTAATATATTTGAGAATAATGTAACAAACATCCCGTTAACACATTCCAGAGTAACATAACCAACATCACAGAAGTCAGGATGTTGGAATAGCATGGAAGTCAAAAGGACAGTATTGTCATTTTCAATAATTTCTCTCACGAGAATGAGCATTAAAGAAGAGTCCTTCGAGTAGTGTTCTCCTAATTTACACTTATTGTAGTATAATGAGGCTATAAGCCTAATTTTCTCCTGATTTATAAATGGTGCACCCATGTGATAAGAGTAGTTCCTCAAGGGCTAAGGGCAGCTACACCGCGGTCGCTACTTCCAGGTGCCAGGATTGATTTCCGGTAAGTAGTAGCGATTCCCGTCCGATCCCAGGGATTCCCTTTGCGTTGCTGCATGTGGAGTCGCCGGGCGACTCACTTTTTAACCGCAAAAATCGATTTTGCCTAGCAGCCAGGAGCTATCCAGCGCAGAAAATAAATCCTTTTTAGCGCGTCACTTGGCGCTTTCTGTTGGAGAACCAGTCGCTTAGCTTTATATGTTACGATATTTTATTTTATTTTGCTCCTCAAGCATCTACGTTAGCATCTGGCGTTGTACATGCCCTAAGAAGGCCATCCATAAATAGATACCGATATCATATGCCCCATATTGATCATCCAGGTAACCAGTGAGAAGAATAAACTAGTAAAGATCTAATCCCCAGCCCTTCGCCCCCCCCCCCCCCCCCCCCCCCCCCCCCCCTCTCACCCCAGACGACATGACCATCCTACCCTTGCTCCTCAGAGTCGTACTTACTATTAGGCATGCAGGCGGATGTCCGCCGGGACCAAAATATACGTCCGCCTTGTTCCTTTTTTCACCGATTGGCTTAACAGGTCCACTGATTATTAATTAGCATAGGAGCCTGGCGGACTGTCCGCCGGCCCGTCCGCCTGCATGCTTACTTAATGTCTGCGGACAACCCGTGGTCCCTAAACTCCTACCCACCATGATACGGAAGAAGACTTCTGATTATCATGTTTTAAACACTTTCATGTAGTTGTGTTAGAGAATAAATTGTCGCATCAATTTATTGTATGTGTTGATAGTAAGTGGGAGTGTATGGTTCTGTTCTGATCATTGAGCTGAGTGCACTTATCAGATTGCTTATCCCAGCATATGTTTTCTTATTGTTTCCAGGTGGCTGACTCACTTGAGAAAGGAACAGAACATGAAGATGAATACATGATTAGTGAAAAGGAGCTTCTTGTGAACCGGTTTGATGAACCCCTTTGAATCCATAATGTTTTGCTTACACTACAAGTCTCAAACCTGACATCCTTTTTGTTTGATCAGGTTCATTTCCGTGCCAAAAGACATGGGGGCATTCAACTGTGGAGCTTTTGTTGCAGGGATTGTAAGGGTGGGAACTCCAGCCCAAATATCTAATTCAACCATGTCTTCTTACATAAAAAAATGTTTGAACACTTCTTTTAATTTCTTATAGGGCGTATTGGATAATGCTGGCTTTCCTGCGGTAGTTACGGCGCATTTTGTGCCAATCGAAGGCCAGCAGAGGCCCAGGACAACAATCTTGATTAAATTTGCTGAAGAGGTAAAATAGATTGTATAATTTACTTAACTTTTGTTGCTTAATGAAGAGTATACCCTATTGTATGACTGAGAAAACAAGATGGAGTAAATTTCGTTCTTTAGAAATATTCAAATATATAACATTGTACAAGCAATTAATTGTCCCTATGCTTCACTTCAACTGTCCCCGGAGAACTGTTTCAAAATATCTGTCCATTGAGAAAATGAAGAGTGTAGTTGCTATGTTTCCATTGTCTACCAGTACTTAAATGCTTTGAAAGAGATTAGGTGGTTGCAGTCTGTTAATTGACAGTACTATACATGGTCCTTTGCATGGTTTTTGAGTCGCCGACTAATCGCCGAGTCGTTTTCCCAAAACCATGGCGACTCGCGACTAATCGCGTGACTAGGGCGACTATTCGCCGAGTCGTGGGCATGAGCGGCGACTCATAAGCCGCGACTCAAAAACCTTGGTCCTTTGTCATTTAATCTTACCCAGATTTAGTGTTTTCTTGGTTTGTGCACACGTGGAGGGAGTATGTAAGAAAACCATGGATGGTGTACTATTAAACATGGCCAGACTTACTATTAGGCATAGCTAGTGTTGTAGTTCGGGATGGCTATGGTAGAAAGAACATATAGCCACACCCTTTTTTCGGGGAGATATAGCCGCAATGGTGTGAGAATCTTACTTTAATGTGTATAGTGCACACAAATGTACCCTAGTCATCGCCTAGTGTATTTAAATTAAAATTGTAAGTGAAATGTAATGTCCTACAAAACTCTTTTGCTGGACGGCATCATTCATATGGTGTCTTGACTAATACTCTATTGGGATAGTTATTTGTTTTTTGTACAAGCTGCTAAACTAGTCTGTAGTTGTCTCCCGCTAAATAGATTTTTCAGAATCGACAGTAACTGTAATACATATGTTTGACATGCATTTTTTTTTATAATATGCTAGCACTAGATTAAAATGTACTTTTGACGAAACCTGTAGTAATATTATTCTCTGCTTACCAAACTAAATACTTTTTTATAGTGACTCCAAACTTCACACGCATTCTGAATAACATCTACTGGGCTTCAATCTGGGATTTATAATTTTGCCTATCTATGAGTTGCCTTGCTTGATACATTGAGGTAACCTTATTTCTATAAATATTCATTTTCAGGTTTTACACCGGGAAGCGAGGCTTGGCTAAAATTTATATACATGTACACCGCGCTTTATTTTTCTTTTTTGTTTGTAAGATGAATCTATTTGAAATATGTTTTGTTGACTGAGTGCATCTACTCGATTTATGTAACACTGGTAGTTTCGACAATATATAAGTGGTGGAGGGCGACATTGCCTAGGGTTATATCATTTTTTTAAACCGTCAAAGACTGCTTTTGATTGCAACTGTAACTTAAATTATTAGTTCCGTTTTACCTCTTACAGAAGGTGTTGTTATTTGCGAACTCTCAAAATTCTCCTTTTTGAAATTTTGGTATTCTTGTTTGAAAGTGTCGTCCATACAGAGCTACTTCAAGCAGGTTAACTAATAAGCAGGCAACGCGTGCTCATGTTTTGGAAAGCACGAATGTACTATCAAATTCTATGTGCAGAAGCGAAACATAAAAAAATCATGAGCATCTACCATGCGCACATGATCATCTTATTTACGAGTTTTTGCGGATAAGTGTATGTAAATCTTTTTCTTTACATTATGTGTATGTAAAAAATTGTGTTGCATAAATACATTTAGAATCTATGGACACCTTTGTGCATACAGCCTTGAAAAGGAGAAAATTGCCTAATGGCTTTACAGGGGATGGTACTGATCACCTGAATTTTGTTTCTGAAAACTGTTAGGGTTCATTAGCGTCATATCTAAGCTAAGTGGGCAGTTATAGTTATGTTAGAATAATCTCTAGGATAAACTGCCAGCGGTTTGAATCTTGGCGTTGTCCAAACGCGGTGTCGTCCGAACGGACACAAACTTTGTAACTACTCATGTACTCACGATGGTTCGGCTTGTATAAATAGCCAGGAGTCGTTATCAATAAATGCACACATTCCATGGAAATCATCTTCGGCTCATAGACGTACATACACTTGCTATACAAAAATGACATTTTAAAGTCCCAAAATTCTAAACAAAAAACTGGATATACACCCGCATATTTTATGTTCATACAAAAAGTTTCATGAAAAAATGACATTTTTTTGTGGGCTGTGTGAAAAGACAAATTCCTATGCTCTAAAATAAATTTTCACGAGACATTTATTTGTTTTTCTACCTAAGGCCACAAAAAATGTCATTTTGTAACGAAACTTTTTGTACGAACATAGAATATGTGGGCGTATATCCGAATTTTTTGTTTAGAATTTTTTTGACATTTTGAAAAGTATTTAAAAATATTCTACATAACTGATTCATCTAGACCTACGAGACACCGTGTCCCACGTTCCATTCACTTTCTCTCTAACCTCTTCACGTTCTCATGCACGCGCTCTGAAAAGAGGCTACCGGAGAGACAGAGAGCACACGAACATTTGTAGCAGACGTCCAAAGTCGCCACATAATCTCGCTTTATGTGTTTGTAGCAAAAAAACACTACGTTTGCAGCATCTGAAAAACACACCGAAAACCACCAAAATCACTCATCTTGACTTGATGCACCGAACTCACTGCCTTCGGCACTACAACACGTGTGCTGGTTTATAACGATTCGAGTATGTGGTAGAAAGTTAAAGAAAAACGTCATAGACGACTATCGACAACATATTTGTAGATCGTGGTGTACATCGTGTCATACATAGATCGTGTGACAATTATAAAAGACGTCATGGATCCGTGACGTTTCTCATCTGCATGTTCGGACCCAAGACAGCCCGATTCATTTCGCCGTAATGATTTAACCGTCATCATTGGCTATCCCCTTGTTGGGATTGTGGTGACATGTGTGTCGGACCAATGATTGCACTGTCATGATGGTCGGATGACGTCATCTCATTCAGAACGTGGTATGGTGGGTTGTTTCCACGAGGTAACTCGCGAAGGCCGACAACTGGGTCAACCGCAAGTGAAAAGATGGCCATATAAAGCTATGACACATGGACCAATGGAAAACTGCTACATGGTCCAATCCTAGATCGACACGTGGTATGCAGGCCGATAGGTCAAAACACCACGGATCGATATGTGACCCAATCGTCCATAAGCACGTGGCAAAATGAGAAAAGTGGAGTGTTGCTTTTTTTCTATGATGATGACATGCGGCATGGTGAAAACATGGCCCATTTACAATATGGTCCGATCGAACTGATTAATCTGGGTTCGAACTGTATGGTGGTCTAATTTGGATCGTACCCTTTACAGGCTGGCTACTGACGCGGCCCACTAGCAAGACAATGCTGATTTTCGTCACTAATCAATATGGTCAAAAGAGTCTTGCAACAACCGAGCTCACGCAAATAATACCTTTTTTAACCCAAAAAATACAGATTAAATATAGACATATATTACATTAAATCCCACATGTATCATAAGCAATGTGTCCCCAAAAACACAGGATCATAGTTCAACGTGCACACTCGCACCAACAACATAAGAGTTCAATATGCACTCACACCACTAACATAATAGTTCAACGTTCACAATTACACCACCAACATAACAGTTTAATTAACGTGCACAATCACATCATCAACCTAACAAAACATGTACCACCGCACCACCATTTCACTATGTGATTTCGTTAGAAAGTCTACCTTGCTCAGGCAAGATATTGTATAACATCTCAATCTTTAATGTATGACAACCTACATGTTTTTTCCTTCTTGTAGCATGCTGGTCATCTTATCTATTCGACGGAGCTTAGTTGTTTAAACATCCCTAGACTTTGCAGTTTCCCTCTTCTTTTTCTGTACTATTGCAGCAAGGTTTGCTTATTATGACTGGAGATGGCTGATACATGACCCATGCATTCTGAAAAAACCTACAAAATATGTCTACAAGTTAGATGCTCTAAATCGATCATAGTGCTCTCACCATAGTTATACACATGCAAAACAACTTTTTAACCAAATATGCAAGTTAATTGTTATCCACGGTTCAACGCACACCATCGGGATATCAGTGCAATTTGCACATCGCACGATCTAGGAAAATAATCTTATTTGATGTAGATGACATGGAGAGCGACATTTTAACAAAAATCAATGGGTTTGTGAAAGAACAACGTGCGAAAAATCATACAAACAGCTACATAGCGAAACTGGAATTCAGATTTGTGCTTTACTCGGATCAGATGGGTCCCAAATCCTCCGAGGACGCTCAGTGATTTCCATATTTTAAACAGTTGTTTAGATTCGCAATAAAAAACAGTATGTTAGGGTAATCTCCTGCACTGCCTTCGACCTGTTCGAACAAGGCCCGATTGATGCGCCGGCCCATTTCCATATTTCTGAACAAAACCTCTTCTGCGACAGCCTAAAGCTCGGAAAAGCCCAACCCAAACCCTAAACCGTCATCGTAGAAACACTGACCCCATGGACTTCACTCGCCGGAAAGCGGCGGCGCTGGCCGCGCTCTCCTCGCCGGCGCCGGACAAGTCTCCGAAGGGTGGCGTAGACGCCCCCATCGCGCAGCTCCTCGACGTGCTCAACTCCCACGCGGACCTCTTCACCACATCCTCCTGCTCCGGCCGCATCTCAGTCCTCGCGCAGCCCTCGCCGAAGTCTCAGACGAGCGACCCCAAGCCCAAGAAGAAGGCCCGCGGCGGCGGGTGGGTGTACATCTCGCACGACCCCGCAGACCCGGATGCAGTTGTGGAGCTCCTGTTCAATGGGACGGGAGGCGGAGAGAAGGGTGCAGGGGATGAGCTGGTGTTCAGGTTCGAGCCGATGATCGTGGCGGTGGAGTGCAGGGATGTTTCGGCGGCTGCGTCGCTCGTCGCCGCCGCGATCCATGCGGGGTTCCGAGAGTCAGGTGAGCCGGTTTGCACGTCTCGGGTTGAAGTAGAGAGTTCATGTGGCGTGCTTAACTTTCGCTTAATACTGATGCCATTTGTAGGTATCACAAGCTTGCAAAGACGTGCAATGGTAGCAATAAGGTCTTCAATTCGCATGGAGGTGCCTCTTGGGCTGACTGATGAACTTGTAGTTTCTCCGGAGTACATCCGGTACCTTGTTAGTATAGCCAACTGTAAAATGGAGGCAAATAAGAAGCGGATGGATGGATTTCTGGATGTTTTGCAGTCTAAGGTATGATTGATTTTGCATTCTAGCAGATATTCTCCCTTCCCTGTACTTTTTATGGCACTGCTGCTACCTCGTTTTATTTTTGTGTCAATTAAACTCAGTTAATTAGCTGTGTTGTACTCAATTCGAATCAAAGGCACATGGACGCACTAGAAGAACAAGCTCACACTGTCACACAGTTCCGCAGATAGCTAGGTGCTCGGTTGACACTTTCTAGCCAGACTATTTACTTGGCTTCTCTATTATCTCATGCGCTGAAGCAAGCTGAAACAAGCATGTTGAACTTCTCACTTTGGGCAACCACCACGATTTTGAACTCACGCCACCTTGTAGTGAGTATCTCCAACACTAATGCACTCTGCTCCTCAAAATGTGATCTACTAGCAGTTGAACAATCAACTTGCCACCCTTGGCCAACTACAGGACACTTATACCAGATAGATGTAGAGTACGCTCAACCAGCACTTCTTACCTGCATAATGCTGCAACCTCACCTTTTGCACGGACTTGAGTACGCAGCATGGCTCAGTGCAAACATATCTAGAAATATCTGTAACAAGACTAATTCTAAGTTTCTAGCACCCCCTTAATCTTCTTGTTGTTATTTGATCACCTCCTCCGAGCACCAAAGCATTGCTGTTTCATTGTCAACGTCCGCCAGAACGAAATTAGCACACCCCTTTCCACCTTGTTCGGGTTGCAGTATTCCGAATCAAGTGTCTTTAGTCCTCACAGTTGTAGCAGTGAGCCTTTGCCTTGGTGCGGGTGCAATTTTCTTGTCAGAGTCATGTCCGTCTATTTCCAACTTTGCCGTAGAATCTCACTTAGCGTGGCTTAGAGCAAGGCTGCATGGGTGAGGCTCATAGCAATGCATCAAGGAACCAGCCTTCATGCATAAACTGCCGTGGAACTTAGCCTTGGTGGTCTGGAGCATGACCTTCATCGCAAGGTTGACTCCCACATATATGATTGATGAGATCCAATTGTATGTGGTGCTGCTGTATAGAATGCCAATGAGAAGATGGTACTGAGAGGGTACAAGCTGAGTGGGCACTCTTGGAAATCTGTCAAGATGTAAGCGAGGAGCTTGCCCAGCAAGATGGGAGCATTGGGGGAGAAGATGGAACTCTTACACAGTGCATAAGATGTTGTGGTTCTTGATGCTGAGCTTTCAGACGACCACATGCACCTTCAGCCATTGGTCTCGGATTGATGTTGATTGAAGAGTTGCCTGCCGGATAAAGGTGTTCGAGGAAGACCATAAGGGAAATGAGAAGGAAATCGAATTTTTGCTGCTCACACGAGCCGTGTGGGAATGTACACCAAGGAAGAAAGAAGCTCTGGCAAGAACCACACCTTCGATAATGGGGGTATGCCTTATGGAAGTTATTTTTATGGAAAACCTACTAATATCATTTCCCAGTATAGTTTTATGTACATTGGGTCAAATGTTTGAAAGTTGACAGTGTGCATTCTGGCATTGAGAATGTAGTATATAACTTATTGGTGACAAACTGAGGGATATATAGAGCCTAGCCTCCTTTTCTGAATTAAACGATATTCTTAGTTGATTTGGGTGATTAATGTTCTGAAGTTATATTATGACACTAGAAATGACCTTTTTTTTATTTAACGCTGCAAAGTCTTACAACTAAAAGAGGCAAAAGGATAACTTGGGTTTACCAGCCTTCCAAGAACAACATAAGTGCATTGTTAGATAGTAATGAAAGTGCATTTAGGTAGAACGATCATTAAGCTCGGATAGCGGAACAGTATCTACTATCTAGGTAGAACCATAGAACAATCATTAAATAAAGCTCATAAAGTACATATATGGCATTTGCCTGTACCTAAGCTGTTTGTGAACCTAGGTTTGCAAGAGGATAACTACCATTCTGTAGATAGCCAGACGGCGCGGCTGGGAGGGAGCGGGTTATACATAGGTTGAGATAAGAGAATAAGATTATTTCCTTCTTACCTGTCTCAAATGTAGATGCATGTCATCCTTAATCCCTCATATAATTGATGCTTAGACCCTTGACCGTTCCTACAACAATATAGTTGATGCTTAGACCCTTGACCGTTCCTACAACAAATAAGCAATACTAATGGAGTAGACTGCTTTAGTCCTAAACTTCATAATAGAACCCTATTTCCTATATTATTCTTCCCCCTTCCGTTTGATTGCAATACTCCTTCATGTCCTTGTCCACACGTAACCTCCTCCTGCTGCAGTACGTCCATGGCACTGGCCTTCTTGTCGGCTACCCGACCCCAACTGAACTACCACCGCCATGATACAATCTACTAACAGCCACAACATAAGCCAGAGACGAAACAATAAAAGGAAAACACGTACCTCCTGCTACTGCACTTCGTCAATGTCAGTGGCCTTCCTGTTGGCCAACTGAACTACCATTGCCGTGATACAATCTACTAACAGCCACAACATAAGCCAGGACTGGAAACAATGGAACTAATACTTAACAAAAACTGAGCAGAGTTAAAATATTGGGTTCATCGGAAATGCTCCATGTCATGCAATTTGAACTCCAGTCTTCTGCTCCTTATTCAGCCCTTCAAATGACCACAAGGCTCTTTTTCCACAACGTGCGCCACTCTTCCTCCTGCATAGCAATCGGCACTGTTGCTTTAAACCTTTAATGTAAGGTCCTCCAATATGCTTTTGTTTCTTATCAGCCCGACAACTAGCAGAACCAAAGGTGTGCAAAAATCTTGACTTAGACCCCCCCCCCCCCCCACCACCCACACACACCCAACTATCTGCAAACTTAGTCATTTCTCAAAATTGAGTATGTCAACTTGCCCAGCCTAAAGCTCTTTTGTAGTGTCACTATACTAATTGAGTTAAATGCAATTGAAGCGGATGCAATTAGAATATCCAGGACAGTCATACAGGACACAGTGTTTACATTCCTTGCCAATCGTGCTTTCTAGGTGTCATGATGTCTGTACTTTATCATGGAAGGCTTGCCAAAGAAATATTTTGACGTTTGAGTGTAATAAGTGTTCAGAACTTCAGAGGCTATTACACTGCTGGGTTTAACATATTGTTTCCTTTCGAACTGCCAGGTTCTGCCAGGTACATCCCGGTTGCAACATGATCATAGTATTAAGGACGATCATAGCTTGGGCTCTAAAGTTAAGTTACCACTCAATCAGAGTGTACAGGCACATGGTGAACTGTTAGTTACAGAAAAGGGAAATGATGGCTATAGTTGTGACGGTGGTGACAAAGGTGATGGTGAAATTGTTGAGAATTCAGTAGAAGGATCATATTTTGAAAATCGTGACCATGTACGCAACAACGGTGCCAAGCATGGTTTTAGTAATGCTGAACGGCATGTTCTTATATCTCTCCTTTTCTCCATCTTGTTTGTATTTTTTAGTCATTTTATTTAGTAGAAAATTATTGAAAGTGCATGCTGGTTATGTATGCTCGGCCTGTCAGTTTATACACGGTAATCCTGAAAACAATCTTTTGGTAAATATTGGCTTAATCAAGAAAAACATCAGTGCGAGTTTTGCTTTTGTGTTTTTGCTCGTCAGCGAGTCAATGCTCGTTACCTGTCAGCCGTTGTTACTAACCACAGTTGTTTTTCTGCACCAAATCAGAAGTATCCTATTGTTTCCTAAAAAAAAGTACTCTATTACACAAGTCCTTATCC
This sequence comes from Poa pratensis, assembly GCA_947311845.1. Classification (NCBI taxonomy): domain Eukaryota; kingdom Viridiplantae; phylum Streptophyta; class Magnoliopsida; order Poales; family Poaceae; genus Poa; species Poa pratensis. Next base: position 6,945,663 of record CAMZMU010000102.1, read on the forward strand.
AACCAAGAGGCATCAATTTCATTCCTGTTAGATACCTCTACCAACCAACTATCCCAAAAGACCGATCTGATGGAAAGTGGTGGTATAATATACTTAACACCCCCCCCCTTCACATCCGACTTGGATATGGAATGATCAACACCTCCCCTCACACCCGACGTGGGTGTGGATAAATGATTGGGGAAATGCGGGGACTGAGACTTGAACTCAAGACCTCAGGCTCTGATACCATGTTAGAATAGTTCTATCAACCAACTATCCCAAAAGTCCGAACTGATAGGAAGTGGTGATATTATATACTTGACATATACTTTAACACCCCCCTTCACATCCAGGAAAGGATGTGGAATGATCTACACTTCCCCTCACACCCCGGAAAGGATGTGGATAAATGATGTAGGGAAATGCGGGGTTGAGACTCGAACCCGAGACCTCAGTGCTCTGATACCATGTTAGAATAGTTCTATCAACCAACTATCCCAAAAGTCCGAACTGATAGGAAGTGGTGATATTATATACTTGACATATACTTTAACACCCCCCTTCACATCCAGGAAAGGATGTGGAATGATCTACACTTCCCCTCACACCCCGGAAAGGATGTGGATAAATGATGTAGGGAAATGCGGGGGTTGAGACTCGAACCCGAGACCTCAGTGCTCTGATACCATGTTAGAATAGTTCTATCAACCAACTATCCCAAAAGTCCGAACTGATAGGAAGTGGTGATATTATATACTTGACATATAATTTAACAATTCCCACTATTTTATTTGACTCGTGATACAACCGCTATATCACTAAACCCTTTTCTTCCTTCTGTTGTCTACCTGTAGATTAATACATGAGGAAAAACAGTCGGCATCATCAGGAAATAATAGCTGCCATCTCACTGTTACTGAGTTGAAGATTAGTGGTGAACCGATTGAGAAGCTCTTCTTATGGGGCCAATCTGCTTGTACTTTAACTGTTGACGGAGAGCAGCGGGTCCTAACTTTTGGTGGTTTTGGAGGACCAGGAAGGCATTCAAGAAGAAACTACTCCCTTATTCTTGATCCAAAATCTGGTTTGTTGACAGAAATAAGTGTTAAAGATTCACCTTCACCACGGATGGGTCATACAATTACTGTAGTAGACAATCATATCTATGCTATTGGAGGTAGGGCTGGTCCTTCAGAAATTCTTGATGATGTCTGGGTTTTGCAAAGCACTGAGAATAGTTGGTCCAGGGTAGAGTGCAGTGGAAATATTTTCCATCCAAGGTACTGTCGAGATGAAATTCCTGATTATCTTCATCTTGCGTTTTCCTTTAACATTTGAGCTCGCGGAACAATAGGGTAGTACATGTTTTATGTTAATACTATAAATACATTCACTTCATGGAAGTTTTTTGTTCTGTATGCAGGCACCGACATGCTGCTGCTGCAGCAGCTTTGAAAATATATGTGTTTGGTGGACTCAGTAATGAAGGTATATATTCTTGTATGAATATATTGGATACAGAAAGCATGCAGTGGAGTTTGATTCCTGCTGCTAGTGAATGGCCGTGTGCTCGCCATTCACATTCTCTGGTGTCTTATGGTCCAAAACTGTTCATGTTTGGGGGTCATGATGGTCAGCGGGCACTGGATGACTTCTATAGTTTTGATATAATAACACTTAGGTGGAACAAAGAAATGACTAGTGGAAGACCTCCATCTCCTAGATTTTCACATTGCATGTTCATCCATAAACACTATCTAGGGATACTTGGTGGTTGCCCTATTAGAGAAAACAACCAGGAGGTTGCATTGCTAAACTTAAAGCATAAAGTCTGGTTCCATGTCTCTATTCCATCTCTAGGTCAATGCCTTTGTATCCGTAGCTCACCTGTTGTCACTGATGATGATCTTGTTGTTATTGGTGGCGGTGCATCTTGCTATGCATTTGGAACAAAATTTAGTCGACCAGTAAAAATTGATCTTCATTTCCTGGATTCGGTATTTGAACTTGCTTACAAGAGAAAAGACATGGTCATACAAAGTTGTGATTCAATATCTACTATGGATTTACAAGAATGTCAGCAAAATGGCACCTTTGTGGGACATAATGTGAAGTCAAAAGTTGATGCTGCCCCTAATGGTTTTGCTGATTCAGATTTTCTAGTTCTCCAATTGGAAAAGAAGCATGCCAAATTAGCAAAGGATATTTTAAAACAGTTTGGATGGTTGGACCTTGCTAGAAAAGTTCGAGTGAGCTACGATAATGTCCATGTTATTTTTCCTGTTAGTAGAACCTTTCATACCCTAATCACTGATCAGTATTCCAAGATGCTAGATGATGATTCACGTACCTCTGAAGGACTATTGGGATGTCCTGGAAAGAAGTTTGTAGTTGCTAACATTTCTCTACAAAAAGCATTGGAAATATTGTCATCGTGCCATGGTTCCTTTTTGAAAGATGATTTAGTTCTCAGCCGAAAAACTTCAAAATCTCCTCAAACCATCATGAGAGAACTTGTATCTTCTCTACTGGAAAGAAAAGGAATGTCCTCTCAGTTGTTAGAGGAGCTGCCAACTAGGTACGAGCAGTATAAAATTGAACTATATCTTTTATTCTGGCCTGTTGCCTGCTGAAATTTAATCTTGATGTCTAGGTGGGAAACCCTGGGTGATATCTCTGTGCTTCCGAAAACTTGTTTTAAGGACCCGCTGTGGGAATCAATTAGAGAAGAACTTTGGCAACTAGTTGCCAAGTCTCTTGGGGCACAACGTCTTGCTCGCCAAGTAAGTTACCTTTATCTTTCAGCTCTAACGACTACGTGACAGCAAAATAGTCCGAATCTGAAACTTAAACAGGTGCCATGCCATATTATAGATAATATCATACCATATTATTTGTATGGTGTGCCCATGCTTTAAACCATCCTTTCGATGTAAGGTGGTGCTTATTGAATAACTTGAACCATCAATGTGGTTCCCTTTCCAGGTTGAAAGCTGTCCCTTCTTTTGAGGATTTGATTGACATTTAAGTCTTTCCTTTTTGCAGGGAAAAATCATGCCAAATGGCACAAGAGATAGCACATTAGAACTTCTTGTGGGTGATAGTGGGTGGGTGACCCATTATGAAAATGGCATCTCTTATTCACTTGATGCAACAAAATGCATGTTTTCTTCTGGTAATCGCTCTGAGAAGCTTCGCATGGGACAGCTTGATTGTAGAGATGAAGTGGTTGTGGACTTGTTTTCTGGAATCGGATACTTTGTGCTCCCTTTTCTTGTGAAGTATATTTTCGATAACAGCCCTTCGTCAAATTCTTAATCCTAAGTGATTTCTTGTACCTTTAAAGAAATTATTTATTATTTCTTTACAGGGCTAATGCCAAGTTGGTTTATGCATGTGAATGGAATCCACATGCTCTGGAGGCTCTTAACCGGAATGTAATGGACAACCATGTAGCAGATCGCTGTGTTATACTTGAAGGAGATAACCGTCTGACGGCACCAAAAGTATGTGGTGAAGACATTTCAGCTTTTGAGCTAAATACCTGTACTAGGATGGCTGCTTAATATTTTGCTTCCTTGACTTAGGGTGTTGCTGATCGTGTTTGCCTTGGGCTGATCCCCTCCAGTGAATGTAGCTGGGCAACTGCTGTTAGGGCTTTAAGGTAATTTCTGTGCACCACCAGCATGGTGTGAACTACTTTGGTAGTTTTATGGCGATTCATACCATGATGTGCTTCAGTGCTCTTTTGTTTTGACCAAGTCTCAAACGTAGAGGTCTACTGAGGTTTGCAAGCTTGCTCGGGCCTACAGTCTACTCCAATAGGCGCAGCTGAGATTACATTTCGAGCCATAAAAATTAGTTCAAAAAAGTTGTTGCCACAATCTTGTAGAACTACGTGAGTCCCTGCAGATTATCAGAATGAAAAGCAAAATGTTTTTTCATAACTCTGCTTGTAAGCAAACTCAGCTTAGAGGTGCAAAAATTTAATAGATGCAGACTAGCAGCTTGGTATTAGGTCGTTTCACACAATAAAATGCGTTGCTGGCTTCTTTCTCTGTGCCAAGGCCAAAAAGGAAAGCTGAGAATGTACCACATATCTTAAGTGTTCTTTTTTTACAGTGAATTACTGGGAAAAGTGAATGCCCTTTTGATGACATCATGATCGTATCTTCCGCGTTAGTCCAGCTAATGAGCTGCATGATCACACCTGCAAATTTATACTAGTTCCTTAGATTGGTTTGTCGGTTTATTGGAAACACAATGAACATCTCAAGTTCTGATTCTGTTGCTTCATCTACTAGGGTTGACGGAGGCATACTGCATATACATGGGAATGTCAATGACTCGGATGAGGCACGCTGGTTGGAGAATGTTGTTGAATCCATCAGTAGTATTGCCACGACTCATGGTACAACCGTGTCCTGTATTTTACAGCTGTTGCCAAGCATCTCTTATTCTATAAAAAGTACTAATATTTTGCCCTTGTCATTCTGTCTCAGGATTATCTTGGAAAGTGTCTCTGGAGCACGTTGAACGCGTCAAATGGTATGGGCCGCACATTCGACACCTCGTAGTTGATGTCAGATGCCGGCCAAACTGACAAAGCAAAAATAGCAGAAACTTGTATTTTGTGTTTTGGATTCTGGATTGTAATGAAAGACAGTTTTGTTATATCCTGTGGGGGCTCGCCCTACTGTTCTTAAGGCAGGACTATAGAACCATGACAGATTTGTTCCACTATCCTTTATGATGTGTTTCTTGACTCTTTTTATAATAAGAGAAGAAAACAAATGTTGTAATCCTGTAAGAAGAATAAGTATATTATGGTTCTTAATAGCGCTGTAATATTCACAATCCCCAATACACAAATAGCTCAGTTACCATGGATTAGATATCTTCAGTGGGTTTTCTTTCTTTTTTTTTTAACATGCAAATACAGTGTTTCAAATGGGGTACTAGGGCTAGTCTAGTGCTATCGAGCAGGTCGGCAAGCTGGGGGTTGCCTAATCACATGTACTGCCAATACAAGATGTAACTATCCGCCTGGGGGCGTTTCAGGATAGGATTGCTGCCAACTTGAAATCTCAGATGCTGAACAGACCCGTTGTTTTGACCTCTTCTTCCTTACATCGTGATGGCTTTTGGATCTTCAGATGCTTCTTACGGTGAGGTCGGTGCAGGCCGGAACGCACTCTGCAGCTGAAAGCTTCACGCAGTACATGATCATACATGCTGCACCGGTATATTTTGCTATGGATCATTATTTTCATATGCCGGCATATTTTCAACAGTCATGGGTGCAGCAACCCAAATAAGAATGTACACTTCTCGTCTTATTTACCTTCTACAAGGCCAAAAAAGCTACTGTATTACAAGTGACTAAAGTGAACTCCTTTCCTCGGATTCGATGCCCAGAAAAAAAATCTTTTATTAGATATTCTTGCAAAAAAAACGAACTTACAGTAGAAAGTACGTCCACAACATTTGAGGAACACCGTGCACGAGCCAAAAGCCACAAGATATACACAATCATCTCAACAATGCAGAAGGAAAAAACTTGTTATCCGTCCAGCTACCACCGACCACGGAGAAACAAAAGAACCAAGACAGTTTCGCTAAAGGCACATCATTTTCTACAAGGAAACAGACTCTACTTGAGCCTTACTGGCTGCTGCTGAATCCCTCCTCTCATCATAGTGCAGAACTCGTCGTAGTTGATCCTCCCGTCCTGGAAATACCGCCACAAAAGCACCATCAAGAATAACGAAAAGGAACAAACACGGTGGTGTTGGCTTGCTAAGACACAGACTTACATTATCCGTGTCGACTTCTGATATGATGTCCTTTATGGTGTCCGCGTCGCCCATTTCATGCTCAATCAAAGCAGTCTCCAGTTCATCCCTTGTGATGAAGCTGCAATAAAAATCAAGGTAATCCTCTGTCAAATAAACCAATAGGCTTTCAGGCGCAGTTATACAATTATCATTCCGTCCAAGTTGTGGTACCATACTAGTGAACAATTAGCAAAAACAAAGTCTGTGATGTCTCGCTGATAAGATTTCATGAGGAACAATACTATCACTCCGACATCATCCGTTGCAGGAAGTGACGGTTTTATATATTGCCCCTTTATCAAAAGAAAAAAAAATACTCACCCACTGTTGTCTTTGTCAAAGTACTGGAATGCCTTGAACAGGTGCTCATCTCTTTCGAGCTTGTGTCTGTGCATTGTTGCCGTTATGAACTCAACGTAGTCAATCGATCCATTGCCGTCTACATCAGCCTAGAATGGATCAGAAGGTAAGTATACAGTGTCAAGAATATCATGGTTGAAAAAGATACTGTAATAATAGTTCAAGAGCGGGTGCGTACTGCATCCATCAACTGCTTTACTTCAGCTTCTGACAGCTTGGATCCAAGTTTGGCTAATCCCGTTTTGAGTTCTTCATATGTGATTGTCCCACTGTTGTCTGTGTCCATGTTACTAAACATTTGCTTCAGGCCCTTGATCTCTTCCTCGTTAAGGTTAGAAGCTATAACCTGCATACACATTTGCTTATAAGCACCAAACAAAAAGGCATTCAGTTATAAGTATAAAAATTATTACCTTCAAAGCCATCTTTTTTAGCTTATTCATTGCTCTGAATTGCTTCATCCTAGAAAGAACAGCACTGTCAATAGGTTTATCTGATGCTTCTCCTTCCCTGAGCCATGGATGTTCTGATCCAGCACATACAAACTATCAGATTTTGGTGAAAAGAACTAAAATTTGAAGGTTAATGTACTGTCAAGGAGCTTACGAAGAACTTGGGCTGAAGTAATTCTTTTCTTTGGGTCCTGTGCCAACATCTTTCTCACAAGGTCTTTAGCGCTCTCTGAAATTGATGGCCATGGCTGACTTTCAAAGTCAATCTCCCCTTGAAGAATAGCATCAAATATCCCTTCTCAGTTTCTGCAGAGCAAAACAAAAGATGAATAACAACATGTTGCAGCTTCATTTTATACCTGAATTCAGAAGGTGGAGGTACACCAGGACTTAAGAGGCAAACTTACCAGCCCAGAATGGAGGAACACCGCTGAGAAGAATGTACAGAATAACACCTGCACTCCATACATCTATCTCTTTACCATAATTTCGCCTAAGGACTTCAGGAGCAACATAATAAGCACTTCCGACGATGTCCCTATACATTTTTCCTGATATATTTGAAAGGCAATTAGAACACATGAACAAAAGTTCATATTGTATACACTAACTAGAGTTCAAAAAATAAGCACAGAATGATTGAAAACTGGAGTTTAAAAGATTAAATAGTTTTTCACATCCACATTCTCTGTGATTGATCAAACAATCAGTCCAAACGACTAAAATGCTGGTGGTTATGTTTTCAGAGTCAGGTGATAAACTATGGCACCAGTCGTATTCAGTATAGGAGATGACATGACAAAAAATGTATGGAAAAGAGACCAGAGGAACCGTGATCCTGCACCATCACCAGCCACCACCAATCAATTCACTAACCACGCTACTATGTCATTATCTGCATTAACCAAATGAAGTGCTTCCAGATTTCAAATGATGCAAAACACGAAACTTAAAGAACAATTGAGGGTCCGATTTGAACCCAACAGTGCATGCCACTCCAGTACCAACTACTCCCTCCATGTTTTAATATAAGATGTTTTAGCATTTGTCCACATGCACATGTACACAAATGTATGTAGACATGTATTAGTGTGCATGTTCACTCACTTTAGTATGTATCTAGACAACATGTGCAACACCTAAAACATCTTATATTAAAAAACGGAGGGAGTATATTTCATCAAAAATTTCTCAGCTTGTTTTTGGGGAGAGCCTAGTGGCGCAACTATATTTGCCACTATACAATACTTGAACATCTCTACAAGATATATTTTCAGTTACTATTAGAGGTGTCCCAACAAGAAAATGCAATTCGCAAGCATATGCAGCTTATATATTATTTGTGTTACCTTCTTCAATGAAGACTGAGAGCCCAAAATCAGTGGCCTTGAGCACCGCATTCTCGTCCTTGGTGGCAAGCAAGAAGTTCTCTGGCTTCAGATCACGGTGCATCACTCCCATGAAATGGCAAACGTTGACAACATTCACAACTCCTCTGCAGATTGTAGCAGCTGCGCGCTCCGAGTAGTGCCCCTTCGCAATGATCCGATCAAACAGCTCCCCGCCTGCGCAGAGCTCCATCACCACATGCACGCTGCCTTTGTCCTCATATGCTCCACAGAACTCTACTATGTTTGGCTGTCCAGATAGGTGCTGCATGATCTGGATCTCCCTGCGAATATCCTCTTTGTCGGCCTTGCTCACGAGCTTGCGCTTGGATATGGACTTGCAAGCATACTGCCTGCCAGTGGTGATCTCAGTGCAGAGGTAGGTCACCCCGAACTGCCCCCTTCCAAGTTCTTTACCAAGGGTGTAGACAGAGCGCACATCCTCGTACTGCTTGCCTAGAATCGTGTCTGGCATGGGCTTCGAGGGGGCAGCGACAGGTGGGACTACCGGAGGATTCATCGCTGGCGGTGTGTACCTCACTTCAGCTTGTGGTGGTGGCTGAGCATGGTTGTAGCTAGGAGGTGTCTCCGCTTGTTTTGGCTGGTGAGAATAGCCATAGCCATTGGCTCCTCCTCCTTGGACAGAATCCGGGGTAGTAGCTCTGCTGCAACACTGCCCCATGTGTACTCAGATTCTTCTTTCCAGTTCTGAATTTGGAACCCAGTTAGCCGAGCAGACGAAACCAATCAAAACCTGAATCTGTAAAGCAAGAGCTACCGTCAAAATTCAAGCAAAACAAGTAATAAACGTTTATTATGCTGAATCAAATACGAACTCATCCACGTCTCATCCATGAATCCACAAAGTAATAAATCATTAAAGAAAAAGCGACGAAAACCAAAACTGGATCTAGAAGCAGAACTCAAACAAGAATAGCAGAAGGGGGAAAAGAAGAAGTTGCATTTGACGCAAGGTTGACCTCTTTCCCCTCCCAATCCGGTGCAACGAATACAAGAATTGCAGGACAAGGTAGATGGCCGGTCCCTTTGGTGACACCGGAAGCAACAATCCGAGGAGATAAGGATACACGCAAATTGGGCAAGAGACAAAAGAAAGGGCCAACAGACAGAAAGCAACGTGGCCAACGCGGCACTCAGGGAAAAGAAGAAAACTACAGCACACATGATTGTTTCCACAAATCTGTAAGAAAATAGTACCAGAAATCTAATGAATCCAAGAACATAAGCACGCCGGGAGACATGAACAGATTGCTCAACAGAAGTAGAGCGCTCGTGCGGAATGAGCTTACATCAAGATGTCGCACCACTGTCAGATCCAAAGACGGGGCAAGCTTTTCATAGTCAGATCAAATTCTTAACCTCCTACCAAAAAGAGATCCCAAAGCCCCCATTCCTAATCTTTTGATAAGCGGAAGGATGCGTGAGCAAGCACGAGGAACCAAGAAACGGGGCGAAGACGCGTACCGACAAAGATCCTAAGCTCTGAACCAAGTCCCGAGCTCTCCGCCGTCGCAGCGCACAGAAGCTGCACCGGAACCTGCGGCGGCGTGTAAAGAACAAATCTTTTGAGTAGGAGGGAGGACAGAAAGAACAGGTCGGCTCGGCGACCACGGTAATGGATTGCAAGTGGCACCGATCGTGACAGCAACTAATACACACGACAATTTCGGCAACAAAAATAAAGAAGTTGGTACCGAGAAATGGAAAAGGCGAATAAATGGGGGTGGTGCCGTAGCGTTCATGGAGCTTTGGAATTGTTCTTTTTTAGACCATTTAGAGTTGATTTTTATTTGGAATTTAAAATTGTTGTTTGGTTTGGACAGGGCATGTACAATGGGAGTGCTCAAGGAGATGTTTAAGAAAATAAACCGGTTCTTATCTAAACATTGGTGCTTATTTATAGAAGAAAAATGCTTAACTAGCCACCTCTCCCATACAAATAAGCACTGGTGCTTAACAAAAAGTCTGGTTTATTTTCGTAAACACCTCTCTAAGCACTCCCCCATTGTACATGGCCACGCTGTGATTGTTGGGCCACGCCACATGGGCTGATGCCAGATCCTCCAAAACCTCAACGAACCCAGCCTCTTCAATAAAGCGAAACTCAGTTTAATAACGCTGCAAGATTTCGAGCCTCCTCATCCTTACCTTCTAGGACAAAAGCTGAGGCATTTGTTAATTGTACATGTCGACATATATGACATTGGACCATTTTAATGAACATCTATGATTTTATAGATAGATTACAAATGAAACTCATAGTTAAATGACGTTATTGAGTCGTGAAAGTCAAACACGTCTTACATTTTAAAAGGAAGGAAATAGTTTTATTTTAACATAAAGGAAGGATATAGTTTGCAACGGGTATTTGGATGTTTTCCACTTGACATGGTTTTATATGGCCTACCATATGTATTGTTACATGTACTGTATATTTTAACTGGGTGAATAGAGATACCAGAACTTACTAAGAAGTAAAATATGTCATATTATGGTGTATCTGTGGTTGTGTCACACTTATCATAGTGTCACACATCCCACTAATTAAATACAAGATGACACTGCATACTTATCTATCAGACCAATAAAGTCTCTCACTCGCATCTCACGTACACGTAGCCTATCCCAATAAATTTGGAAAATTCTCTCTCATCTCACATGCACGCAGCTTATCCCAACAAACTTGGCTAACAAATCTTAACTTATCTCAACAAACAACTCAAACTTTCTGAAAGTACGAGCCGATGTGGTTCACTCTGCTATGTCAAAAAAAAACTCACGATCAAACCAAAAAAATTGTTTCTTAGTTGCCCATTTATTATTCTCAACTAATTATACGGTAGTTATGTATCTTGACGAAGTAAACCAAGAGTGGCGACTTGGAGTAGGGATTTGTGCTACTTCTGTCCGTTCTGTGTTTACTGTCCGTTCTGTGTTATCTAATAAACGTCATCGGCCTCCCACTCCTCCTCATTGTCGGTCACCATCTTCGTTGGAGGCTCACCACGGTCGCCGGCGCAGTGGCGATAGTGCTCCGAGTTTCATGGAAAGAGTGTCTAACCTTGTGTGTAAATATTTTCATTGAGAAGGATGTGAACATTTATTTGTTTGTGTTATCAAAGAGAGATGGCTCGACAAATCTAGCTGTCTTTTCGGGGTGTATGTGTATGTTCTCCAGAGAAAATGTGTGAGAATATTGCCGTAAGAGAGTTCATCGTACATGTTGAGTCCTCGACAGATGCGTCATTGAAGACAAAATGGAGGAGAAGTTCTGCTTGTGAACATGGGGTCATGCCAGCGTCAAAAGCTAATGGAAGACCATATGGGCGGGTGAAAACATAATGAACTATTGGGAGGATTTTCCGATGTATGAAAAGTGTGTGCATGACGATAATGTGATACAAAGTGGAATTATGTAGTTGCAAAGCGATCGCAAGATAGAGACGAAACGAGAGACAAAGGCGATTGACAAATTAAGAGAGAAATAAAGATGCTATTTTCTGAGGTGCAGCTAGAGTAGATACACACGGTTTAGAGGAATAAGAAATAGAAGAGAAAATATAATAACAAACGTTTAGCTGATTGTGATTGCTGTATATTATATTATGCTACTACTTCCGATCCATATTAGTGAACACAACTTTGTCTAGATACACATGTATCTAGTCTAAATACTTAACTAGATAAATATGAATTTAGACAAAGCTATGCCCACTAATATGGATCGGAGGGAGTATTTCTTTTCTCGTATCAACACGTGCGTACTTAAGGAAGCCGCTGCAACGAGCGGGGACTAATTAGCTGGTTACTAACTAATGAATGATTGTTCGGGTTCATCCGGCCTTAATCATGTCCGTGCTGCCTTTAATTTAGTTGGAGAAGTTGTTCACTGACGCACAACGTGCGGAGCACCATATGAACATGTGGCGAAATCGATTTGGTGCAAAGATTTTGGACTTAGTTATTAGCGGAGCATCCGGGTACATGCATGATTCCAGGGTCTCTATCGCCGAAAGGTGCTGACAAACAGAACAGAATGTCAAGATGGCATGATTAGTTCAGGTGGTTCGCCTACATCTACATGGCTGCACGTAGATGACTTTGGATTGGACTACAAGATATCATTCGATGCGTAGAAACGAATCAATCAATTACGTAATCATGTAGAACAGGTAAACCTGATCAAGAGAAAAATATCCCGTTAAAACTATGTTACAATGAAAACTTCTGAAGCCAAGGTGAGAACAATATTTGTTACTAAAAACTATGGAAAAATACAATATATTGGAGAGATGATGTTAATTTGTGACGTATGAAAAGAAACCAATACGACAATAAATAGATACAGATAGTTAGACTAATTTTGTGGATATATTATCATTACAAATCATAGTCAAAGTTGAAAATTGTTGACCATGAAAATCAGAACGTCTTATGTTTTGGGATAGAGGGAGTACATATGGTATCCACGGAGTTCTCGTTCTAACATGGTTTCCACAAGATACGTTCTCTCTGGTCATACACCTGGTCAGGCCTTTGCTTAGAATGACCATGAATTGCCAAGTCTAACCCGGCCTTGCTTGTGGCTTGGTCCTTGGAGAAAGTAGAACTTACTGTTAGAATATGAATTTATTTTTTCAAACATTTTAGTTAAAATAAGATAGTATTCTATTTCATCTGTCCTACAATATAAAATGTTTTGGTAAGTTAAAACAACTTAACAAAATACTATTTTACATTATGCGACCGTGGGAGTAGCTTTATGGGCCAGACTCTAGATCGAAAACTATATTTTGGATTCAGGAATCCAGGGTCTACGTTCTCCTTATTCCATGTTGAACTCCTCGCCCAGCAGCTCACCAGTTACCACTCTCGGACGAGACTATGTGGCACGCGATGTGTCAAGTTCGGCTCCAAGCCACAACACAAGCTCGGCTCCTCCGAGTACCTATTTCTCGCACCGAGTTCCAGTGCTCCCGTTAATTTGAAAAAATCGAAATATGTATTTAAAAGATTAAAAAGATCTAAAAATTCATGCATGTTCTCGATGGTGTATTCTATAGACGTGCAAAATCGGAATGCGCAATAGTATTTCGACCAACACAAAAATGATAAATTTACATATTTGATTATAGTTAACAATGCGTAGTTTGAAATCTCCAAATTTTGTCATTTTTCTGTAGACTATAATATAAATATTTTTGCATTGATCTTTCACACACTTGTAATATACATCATTGAGAACATGCATGATTTTGTTCAGATTTTTTTTAAACTTTTAAATATAATTTTGAATTTTTAAATAGAGGGATAACTTGAGCTCGGGAGCAAAAACCACTTTCCGGGCTCATCCGAACTACATTAGAGCATCTCTAGCAGAGCCCTCAAACCGCGAAACCTCAAACACGTTTTAAGGTTCGTGTTTTCTGCATTTCTGCTCACAAACACGCGCGGCACATAGCAGAACCCTTAAACCAAACTGTATATTTAGCAATTTTGGCGGGAACAAACTAGTTCATCCTCGATTCATCGCATACATATGAGTTCATCATCGATTACATACAAAATACACATAAACTAGACGCTAAACTAGTCTAGTCGTCGCTGCCCTAACCCTAAACCCAAAATTAGGCTCACCGGAACCTCGGGCGCGGCGGCGACGCGGCGGCGTTGGAGCTTCACTCCTCGTCGGAGACGAGGTCGACGACCATCGCCGCCTACTTCTCCCACTCCGCCTTCTTCTCCGCGGCAGCGCGGTCCTGCTCCAACCCCTGGTGCAGGAAGATCCCGTCGATCTCCTGGTCGAGCTGGAGCTGCGCAGCGCGCTCCTCCGCCTTCCTCTCGGAGTGCAGCATCACCACCGCCATGGTGTGCTCGAGCTCGTCGTCGCGGACGAAGTCCTCCGGCGCTACGGAGGACCCGAAGCTGGCAGCGTCGTAGTCCTCCGGCGGAGGAAGAGCAGGCGGCGCAGTGGAGCTGCTCGCGCCGGCGCTGGAGCTGCCCTCGCCACCGTTGAGCTACGCGCGGCGGCGGCGGACGAGCTCGCGCTCCCATCAGAGCCGGTCGAACTCCTCGACCTCGCGGACGAGGAGCGACGGTGGGATTGGGCGGCCGTCCTTGATCCATTTGCGCGTGGACCGTTTCCGCGCGCCGTCGCTACGGACGAGCTCCGCGTGCCGCTCGTCGGAGTAATCCCCGCCGAAGCGGTCGTCGCCCGGCAGCGGCTCGCAGCGCTCCCTCTTCGGCGCCATCCTAGCTCGGCGGCGGCGCTGGATCTGCAGTTGCGGCGGCTGAATCGCGCGTCGGAGGCGGCGGAGCGATGGGTGGATTTCTCGTCGGCGGCGGTGGGAAGTTGAGGGTTTGGAACCGTGAAATGCGCCTCGGCCGTTATAAATAAGGGATAGGGGCGCACATTCACGGGCCCCCTTATCTCGTTTACGAGCCGAGCCGCGTTTAAGGGCTCTGTTCTGGCAGAAAAACGGCCTCGGCCCGTAAACTCGCCGGAGTTTTGTGGGTTTGCGCGATTTGAGGACTCTGCTAGAGATGCTCTTAGTACGGTTTCAGGTGGAGCCGATATCCTCGGACTTTCTGTTTGTACACTAGTACTCCTCGTACTTCTTTGCTAACAATTAATTTACTGTTGTTAAATGGTTAAAAGTTAGTAAGTACACAAATGTTAATTGTAACTTGTTTACTGTTAATGCTCTCAGTTTATACGCCTAGTGATGCTTAGGCTCTGATTTGTTTGGGTTGCGGCTATGGTGGCGGAGCAGCTACGCTGGAGAGAGGTTGTGACATGAGTTGGTCGTTTAGCAAGATAGTTCTGGAGGGTACAGGTTCAGTTGAGGATGTCTTCTACGAGCTTTTCATGTCGTGATCTATAAGTAGTATCCTTCAAAATTTGCAAATTCGAGTTTACGGATTAAAAAAAAATGAGACCCAAGGCACTAGCACCCAGGGCATATTTTTATACAAGAAATGCTCCTTTGCGAAAAATCCAGGAAAATTCGTCCCCGACGGGGTTCGAACTCAGGATGTTGGGCAGCCACACCGCAGCCCCAACCACTGGGCCTCTGCCCGTTCTCAAAAAATGAGACCGACCAGGACTAGCCCATGGTGGCTTCTTTTTATAGAAGTGCTCCTTAGTGAGAATTCCAGAAATTCGTCCCCGACGGGGCTTGAACTCTGGTTGCCAGGTTTAGCCACTGCTACCTTTGCCACTGGGCATCTGCCCCGTTCTCGAGTTTACGGATTACTGTACCATGACCCAAACAAGCTACGTTTCGGCACATATGTTTTGTTAAAAGTTTGGTTTTGCTAATCTCAGTCGACCGAGAATAAGTTTGAGTTCAACTGACTTCTAGACATTTGGATTTGCATTGTGATTCATGTTGTGTAAGAGTTGCAACTAAATCTTCCATGTTGCACATGGGCTACAACCAAGGATATATGAGGTCATCTGACTGAGAATTTGGCTCCCTTAAAAAGTTTGGCCATGTCTACTCCGCTTGACCGTACCATTTATTTGTCACCAGCAAAATCGAAAGCTCCTCAGGATGCATATTGTTTGTGGTGGTGATGGCGACTTGACCCTACCGATGTTACCAAACCTAGGTCAGAATCAGGAATCGGCATGGCAATCTGGCGTCCACCTACCATAAGTAGGTGTTGGCAACAGATAAACGCGTGCATGAAAGCTCAGATAACCTTTTGCATAAATAATTCTGATTTCAGGAGTAAAGGCTGAAAGAAAAGACAGCAAAACTGCTAACGGACCGTTAACAAGTATCTGAATGTTACGGCCATATGCAACATGCAGTATCCACAATCCAAAACAAACACAAAAAGGACAGATGCATAAATTACTGTGCTAATAACTCAATGACTATCACAATCCTAACAAGCCTGAATTCCGCCCATGTATCACCATGAACTGCCAGCGGCACACTCGCTCACCAAGCGACGATGCAGAGGAAGAAGATGAATGTCATGTATGTGTAGAGGTTGCAGATATTACAATGTACCGTTAACTTCCAGCAGCAGGACCCTGAAACAAGCTAAGGTTTGGCATATCATCTTATTCTTTATAATTGTCAGCAAGGTAGCCATAGTAAGTGCATTATTACTTACTCCTAATACAGCATAGAGAGCTGGTTCAAGTAAACTTTTTGCCATATGTAATCATAATTTATGTTAAATATGTTGTCGATAGAAATCTCTTGGTACGGCGATGAAAGCTGTGCAAGCTGTCCTCCCCCTAGAGCATGGTTTGCAGAGCTCTAGGGTGTAAGATTCACCATGTCGGTGCCTTTGACTTCTCCACCAGAATGATCCTACCATTCCACTCAGTCTCGTCGCAAGCTTTGATTGCTGCATCAGCATCCTCATCCTTTTCCAAGGATACAAATCCATAGCCTCGAGAATCTCCAGTTCTACCAAGAGTGGAAAATTAGGTCAACAACACTTCATCTAGCAAACTGACTTAACAGAGTACACATGTGAAGTACTTTGTTCTACAGAAGGTAATATTGCACTTATCATAGCACAAAGTACATTACTTTGTCAGTCTCATCCAATCTACTTTCTCATGGTCAATTATTAAGAGGGTAACCTAGCTAAAATCCAACTATTATTGACTGCTTTGAGTTCAATCTTAACATGGTACACAGAGTACATTCTCTGCCAGTTCAACCAACATAGCTTGCTTAATTAGTACTCTCTCCGTCCCTTAGGTCGCATAAAGGAAAAACGAGCTAAAATTCAACTATTATTGACTGCTTGTAGTTCAATCATAGTAAAATTGATAGCACACAATTTTACCAATTATGCCCTTGCAAGCCGAGATATAAGTGTATGTAACTCCAATGAACCCCCCTCCATTTGAAAGCATATGGTGTACTTGTTAAAAATATCTTGTTTCTTGTACGGATGCAAAATAAGTATGCATTTCCCTTCATACCCGTAAAGTATCAGACTTCGCTTTGTATTTTTTATATCTATGCATCGAATATAGTAAATAACTAGGGGAGTTTAGTCACCGTAAATATCTCCTCGGTCTACGTACAAAATAAAATAGACCATATAAGTACAAACAGCGGCAGCAGGTGGAATCCAAAAGTACTCTTCCCATATTTTAGTGCAGACCTATCAAGCTTTGCATTAATGTAATTTAATAACCAAATGAGATGATTTTTGTAAAAAAATGACGCTGCAAATGAACTGACCACGTACAAATTTTACGGACAAGTCGCGACACTCTTTTGGGATCAGAGGGAGTAGTACTTTTCCCATGCATGAACTATGGGTAGGAAAGTGATGACATAGCACTATGGATCATACTAAACTAGTTCAAACAGAAACAAGAAGAGCACGCTTGGTTTTCAGGTTGCCAATGTTGGGGTAGGGCCAAGTTGGGGAAAACAAAAGGGATACAAATTTTTAGCATGCAATATTTGAGAAGCACGTGTGTTGGAAAATGTAGGGACCAAACCAAACGAGATCCAAATTTTCTTGGCTTGCCAGAACTTTGCCAAGGCTAACAACACTGTAGCAAACCAAGCAGGCTCGAAGAGCATTGCCAAAAAGGGTGCTCATAAAAGAAACAAGCAGGTAGAAGTAACTGAATATGAAAGTAAGTACCTTTTATCCAGGACAACGCGTACACTTGTCACACGTCCATACTTCGCGAATTTCTTCTCCAATTCTCGCTCAGTGGTGGCATAGCTAAAACCTGCAACAAACAGATTCCGTCCAGGCTTACCCAATCCTGTCTTCCTGTTGGCAGGTGGTGACCAATGTCTTTTAGGAGAATGCTGACGATGACTTGCTGGAGGCGACCTGTGCCTTGGTGAATGCCTTCTTCTACAATGTCAAAAAGAAAAGAAGCATAAACTAGTAGCAAAAACATAAAGAAGAAAAAAAGCAGCCATGGAATAGGGCTATTCAAAGTTGCATGACAAGACAACATATCATTATAAGAGTTAGATACTGTTGGACTGAAGCATGCTCGTGCAAAATACTTCAGATAATTAGAAGCTTGGAGGTCACTCATGGCACAAAACAAATTACCTTGGAGATCTTTTATGGTGATCCCTTGAGTGTGGAGACCTTGATCGAGATCTACCATGTTCCCTTCTATGTCTAGATGAATCAGTTTTCCTTGAAGGTGACCTGGATTTTGACCTATCCCTCTTCCTTGTTGGGGAGTCCCTCTTTCTTGGTGATGCGTCTCTCTTTCTTGGAGAGGAGTTTCTCCTTCTTGGAGAGGAATCCCTCCTCCTTGCTGGGGAGTCCCTCCTCCTTGGTGAACCCCTCCTCTTGGGTGAGGCTCTTCTTTTAGGGGATGGAGATCTTTGTCGTGGTGACTCATGTCTTCTTTTAGGGGATGGAGATCTTCGTCGTGTTGACCCATGTCTTCTTTTAGGGGATGGAGATCTTCGCCGCGGTGACCCATGTTTTCTTTTAGGGGATGGAGATCTTCGCCGTGGTGACCCATGTCTTCTTTTAGGGGATGCAGATCTTCGCCTTGGTGACCCATCTCTTTTTTTAGGGGATGCAGACCTTCGGTGTGGTGACCCATCTCTTTTTTTAGGGGATGCAGATCTTCGTTGTGGTGGCCCGTCCCTTCTTCTAGGAGATGCAGATCTTCGTCGCGATGTCCTATCTATTCTTCTAGGGGATGCAGATCTTCGTCGCGGTGACCCATCTCCACGTCGAGAATGTGCTTTCTTTTCTGGAGGAGAGTTATCCCGTCTATGTGGAGACAACTCACGTGAGGAAGCTCTTCTATTGCTATCACGCTTTTCAAGAGATCGGGAACGGCGTCTTGCTGGTGGGCTTCCAGAGCGAGCCAAATTACCATCCTCTTGTGCATGACGTGGTGAGTCCAGTTTATCAGATGAATGTGCCTGAGGAGACCTTTCAACTGAAAGTGAGACCCTCCTGGCTGGTGATGGCGTGCCCTTTTCCAGTCCTGCAGACCTTTCACGTGGAGAATCCCATTGATTACCAGGCGTAGATATGCCATTCTCGGTACCAAGATCTTCCTGTTCCATCCCGTCCAAATAGGAAGGTGAAATTGCAGAGTTGAAGTTCTCGTTGCCATGTTCATCACGAGGATCAGAATTCCCACCATTCATTTGATCATCCTCTGTCCCATTCACTTCACTGTGGAAAGTCTCATGTAACTTTTCATTGTCCTTGTTTTCCATCTGAGGTGCAGAATAGTTTGGAATTTCGTCATCATCATCACCACTATTACTAAATTGGTAATCCCTGCTGCTATTTTCATTTAACATGGAGTCACCAAGATAGGCATCAGAATGTTCTTGTTGAAAGTTTGATGTACCATTACCACTGCTTTCATGAAGCTCTGGACGCAGCACAACATCAACCACTTCTGTTTTCTGATGCACAGCATAACCCGGAGAAGTGATTTGTGCTTCAAAGTCATCAGTATGGTGAACATCCTGTTCAGCTAAATCGCTTTGCATATCAGATTCTATGTACGCATGATGCGCCTGGTCTTGCTTCAGGGGAGATGCTGGACTAGTTGAAGCAGATTTCATTGTATTGCCCAATATCTGATCATTCATGTAGGGTACAGAATCTGCAGACAAATATGAAATTTGATCGGCTGGATCAACTAAAAGTCCATCATTCAGTGGTGGGGATTCATGTCGTGTGATTCCTCCCCCATGATAATCCATGTGCTCCAACAAGCTACCATCTTGATCTCCAAATAAAGGCCCAGGGTCTCCACAAGTCCCATCTAGACTTCTCTCAGGAGACATGTAATCCATATGAATGCTGAATAAACAGCAAAAACGGAGTAGTCAGAGTGAATCACAAGGAAAAAATAGATAACTTGCCCAATTATAAGTTGAGCAGTGGATAAAACCCATAAATTAGCATGACAATATAACATTTTTATTCAAACATATAAGCTACGAATTAATACAGCAAGTCAAAGCAGCAAAGTCACCGATTGCCCAGCTTTGTGTGCAGGATAGCCTCACGTCGACTAAGAGAGGCAAATAACTATAGACTTATTTGTGTTGCTGCATTCACAATGTATGAACTGAATCAATGGCAGCATTAACTATAAAACTAACGGAGAAGAGTGCTTCTCAGGAAAGAAAAAAATAGTCAGACAGCTAAACCGTTAGAACCGACTACATTAAAGACCTGAATATTGAACATTCTAGCTGTCAATTAATGCAGACGTCCAGCAAGCACTAAAGTTCTTCTAGAGGATGTGTCCTTTTGCTAATTACAGAAAATAAGAATTGCAAAAAAAAAGGAAACAGTGTAGTCCCAAGGGTGCATGATGAAGCAGAAAAGGTAACACTGCAACAGCAAAGTGAAACATACGTTGTTAGACTGCCAATGCTCCTAGCACAATCCAATAAGTGATTAATATTTTGAGCAATCTGTCTAACTCAGCTGATATGGCGACATCGCAACAACCATGAGTCCATGACTCAGTCTTAAGGAAAAGACAGGGTAAACATTTTGTCATCTCAAACTGTGTCATTTTATCTATTTGCTGATCAGTACCAAACAAACCGGACTCAAGATAACTCCAGAGATTATCAATTCAAACCATGGACTCAAATTGCTCTTCACGGCAACACAGCTACATAATTTACACGCTGAAGGGTCTAATTGTACGGTTTAAAAAATCTCGACAAGTTCCACCCTAGCTAAGCTCTGTTTCCATATTTAAAGCGCAGGACTGCTGTTTCTAGTTCATCAAACTGGTACAACATAAGCAAAAAAAAGACAAACTATAAAAAAACAAAATTTGGCACTTGGGAGCAATAACATGCTACTAATCAATACTAGATGATTTAACTCCATACATATCAAGAACAAACAAACATTTACCATAAAAAGCGCAACTTTTTAATACAACTATTGAGTACAATGCACCAACGCCACTAGTGTCACCTCCTAAAACACTACTAGCTGAAGAACACATAGACACAAAGAAATGAATAACAGACCCATGACCAAATCCACAATTCCTAACCCGATACATCATCCAGATCCGCATTTTCGCTATCGCGTCAACCGAGCCCATAAACGGAAACCTAGCCGCATGGATTTATCACGGCAGAATGGATTTCAATTAAAACCCAGAGTAATTTCGGCATGTAATATATAGTACAAGCAAGCGGCATCAAGGCCACTTCTGCATCTAGGCTGTTGGATGATTGGATCCCAGTTCCAAGCGAACGCAATTTTCACATTAACTGATCCCCGTGAAAAGCGCATCTGGGACTAGGATTTACTCGCACAAACCCCGAATTACGGCAATTGCGCCAGGGGAAAAAACGCAGCAAAGCCTGCCAGAAATGCAGCGCCATGTACCGATCTGTTGCAGCCGAAATACCGACCCCCACAAACTAGAATTTCCCACCCCGAAATTCAGGAGAAAATTGGGTGAGAACCCTCACCTACGGCCGACGCCACTTCTCCAGTGGGAATCCTTCCCCCTCGCTCCGATTTCCCTTGCCCCGTGAGAGAAAATCGTCTCCTCTCTGCTCCTCCAACCTTGGAGAGAGAGAGAGAAGGGAAGAAGAAAGAGAATGGATTGAGATTTTTGGGAGGCCGTACGAAATGGAGGGCTCGTGGGGCGTCGTAAGTAGCGTGTGTGGGTGCGCTCACCTCCGTGGCCGCGCAAGGCGTGGGAACCGAGGAGCGGGCCATGTGGGCCCGCGGGGCACGTGAGGGACCGGCGCGGGTTGTTGTGGACGGTAACCTAACTAGCGGTGTCTGGACCCATCGCCGCGTCAAGTTGGGCCAGGCCGAGCTATCTTGGAGACCAAATTTGTGCACAACATTTATGGCCTGCTCTGTTCGCCTGTTCGGTCAAAATGGGAAACATTGTACTCGCTCCAGCTTCCCATAAAAAACACCTCAGACCAAGTTTTTTTTTACTGTTACTTTTGTAAATACAACTGATATCCACAAGATGTCAAGATGCAACTCCGCGCCCCTCAAGAAAACAAGATCCGACTCCATGCATTGTGATGGAACTATTAATTGTCGTGTTAAAGTCGAACTATTTGCCACTTTATTATTTTTAGTAATGAAACAACATGCGACGAGCTATTTGTGGACAAATGTAAAGAAGTCCACAACACAACGAATGAAAAAACAAGAGCCAACAGAGAGTAAAAGGAGAACACAAAGACTAGATTCAAGGTACATTATCTGATCTACTCCCTCCATTTCCAAGTATAGATGCTTTAGGTATTTCACATGTTAATTAAATGCTAATGAAATGAGTGAACAGATACACTAAAACGTGTCTACATACATGTAGATACATATGAATCTAGAAAAAAAAGGTAAAACATCTCACATTTAGAAACGGGGGAGTAGAAACTAACATGCCAACTTTGGCACCAACTTTGTAACAAAAAACGGCCTCACTCTTAATGATCATCAACATCTATACTGGAGAGAGCGGCTAGTTCTGGAAAGTCGTTTAGTGTTACACGAAAAGTGGAAATAACTCTTGAGCTTCATCAAGCTCATTTTTAAATAAAATATATTTTGAAATCTCAGACATATTTGAAAATATATAGTTCCATAAAGATGTATTGTGTACATATTTTTTTTAGTAACACATCTTCCCAATTGTGATATACATAAAAAAAGACAAATATGTGGACAAAAAAGTTACTTTTTACCACATCGGAGTCAACAATGTTTCCTTTTGTATACGCGCAAGTTAGTGTATTTAAAAAGTTACATTTTTGTTTAGATATTCATAATTTTATGTTTATATATTTTTTTAAAGTATGGACCCGGAAGCAAAGACGTCACCCCCGAAAGTGGAGGAAGTTGTTTTTGGGTTCTGCCTTGTGGATGAGCAAGTGTGTGACAACTACCATTCACAGAGGTTATCGTAGGCCAAGAGTCTAGGTCGATCCCATGTCGAATCGTCCATCGAGTAGCAAGATACTTTGTCATTAATTCTACTTGTACTCAAATTGTATCATAACTAACCTCCTAAAAATGAATCAGCGTATAGATTTAATTGTATTTTATTTTAGGAACACAAGCATAGTGGCATGGACACATGGGACGTCTAAATTTATGGTATTGTGATTGTCCTTATAACTTATAAGAATTAAGCGCATGTCATTTCACAAAAAATGATTTATTGATTTAACTTTTTATGCAAAACCATGTTGTTATTACTGTCGAAGAATCAAGCTAAAAGTATATCATTTTTGTATATGAAAATACTCCTAGGAAGCAAGTGTACATTTTTCTTTCAATGCCATTGACTTTGGTTGGTTTTATTAGGATTGTCGATATCAATAATGTTTTTTCCTAGTCACAAAAATGTTTATTTTTCTTAGAAAACAATCATACCAAAAGGAGTATCCAGTTAAATATGTATATGTGCATTTAAGCATGCCAAGGACAAATAAAGCAATCAATTTTAGTATTAAGAGTTAAGTGCATTATATGTGTTCGAACTATACCTGGGTCTCATGTTGGTCTTTGAACTTGTCAATTTTCCCACACAAGACACAAAAATAGTCTATGACCTATAATATCGTTTACCCTCATGTTGATGGTTTCCTTGCTATTCATTATTTAGAAAAACATTATATTTTACATATACCAATTTGATAAATTTATCTTTATCTTACATGTGTTAATATGGCACTTTAACGAATTTGGTATTAGAGTTTATTATTATTATTTCTACCGTTATTGAAAAGACTATTTTGCACGTTATGTCTAATATTTTATGTGCCTTACTTCCACTAAAGAACATTAATCTACAAGTT
This sequence comes from Poa pratensis, assembly GCA_947311845.1. NCBI lineage: Eukaryota > Viridiplantae > Streptophyta > Magnoliopsida > Poales > Poaceae > Poa > Poa pratensis. The sequence goes on from CAMZMU010000102.1 coordinate 6,969,521, forward strand.
GAGTGACATATGTTTCCTCTTCGTTTCGCAATTATTAATGGCTAAACCGTTGTTGCATTATCGATAAACGACTAACGTGCATTGCTATTGCTCAGTGGGCTGAAAAGGAATTGACTCTCAGTTGACTAGCTTAGTCATTGGTTTCGCGTTGTGATTCTATTATTTTGATACCTTATTTATAGTTCGTTTTCATCATTTCTAGCAACATTATTTTTTCTGTCAGCCATCACTTACTATAATTTACATTTCTTTCTTCACCACCAACGATCAATCATCATAATATTAATTACTTTATCCACCAACGACCAATCACCATAATTAACATTCATTTTGAAAAAAATATCACCCGTAGCAACGCACGGGCAATTGGCTGGTGTAATATATAAGATAAGGGGCACACATCGGTATCCTTTCTGTTTGTGAAGTACTAGTGGCGAAATTGTTGTGGCATTGCCGACTAACAACTTTGCAGTTTCCTTCTCAAATGTAATTGGTTGACCTACCTCACTATTTTATTCATAAAAGACAGACTTGCTAGTGTTTTGTGGACAAACAAAAAGTATTAGTCGAACGAACGTGGTCATTGGTTCACTTTGTGTTATTTTTATATTCTAGGTTTAAGAAGGCAAGAGAGACATGGGGAATTCAGCTGGGAGATCAGCCTTTGCAACCTGTAACTTGCAAACTGCCCAATATAGCTGGTTGAACTCTTTTGCTACCGGTGTGTTTCATATATAAAGGGTGCATCATCATACTATTTCCCTTTAACTGCCAAGTTACAAGAGAGTGCCAAATATATAGCTAAACTATTTTGCTTACTGGCTGATCACATGGATGCTTATTTTGAAATAAAAACATAGTTTTGTGAATTATAGAGAGGACATCCCAAGTAACATGATGAAGACGACCTTAAGAAAAATTGACATCTGTTAGTGGGAAACCCTAGCCGTATAAGATTGTACTCTGTCCGTCTCTAAATAGGTGGCATATAAATTGAGTGCGAAAGTCAACGCATATTTTTGTCTATATCATAGAAGAAAATATCAGCAACTACAAAATTTCATCAATACATTATGAAAATATTATCTTACGGTGAATCTACTGATATTGGTTTGGTATAGATCTTCATATTTTCTATATATATTCGATCAAACTTAGAAATGAAAAAATGTCCGTAATTATGCTTGCTGGACAACATTCTTGTTCTTGTGTCGTTTGCCAAGAAAAAAACACAGTTTCTGTAGGGCAGAGAAAGAAAGGTACCACGACAAAACACCGGCCATAAGATGTTAATATCTGCAACTACAATATGACACGGTAATACAACTTTTTCGAAAAGGAATATCCCCTACATCAATGGATGCACACAAACATTAGTGCAAAGTTTTCATTTAGAGTCTTACAGAAGTGCACAAAGGGGATATAAAGCTCAACCCACCACAACAAAAATACATGTAGTACATATGCATTACAAATTTTATTACTGGATCACCATTGAACATATCATAAGAGACCGTCTCTAAACGGTTGGACCCAAATTCATGAACTACCGCTCCACCACAATGTGCACATAGGACGACATACAGATCCAATTAAACATGCACTATTCGTCAAACAAAACGAGTAAGAGGACACAAGACAAAAAGCTGCCAAATTATTTCCTCGACGCCATAAAGTAACACTTCATATCTTTGGTAAGATTTGCGCATTTTGCATTAATGAAATAGATATTTTTATTGAAATTTGCCTAGCCCTTTCCATCAGTTCGGACTTTTAAACTCTACCTAGTGCATGAAACTTGACGGTTTTCCAAGTTTGTTTGCCCATCACAGGATTCACAACCACAGCGCACCGCACACGATACAAGGCAATTAGGCAATGCTCGTAAGCAGAATGATATTATGGCCAAAAGAACAATGTATTTGGTTCACACAACGAACAACAGAGGGAAAGAACTGCTAGACAAGGAATGATTTATGCTAAATCCTGTAGTACATGTACAATCTTGATCAGCATGGGAAACTATCCATCGGGTTGCAATTGCAAGCAATTATTTAGACGAGACATAAAATACTGCATTGAGTAGAAAAGGCACAACACACAATCTGATGCCATTGTCACACAAGTATGTGGAAATGGATTGAAGAGCCTTGGATTGCTAGCCATATAAGTCTCCCAGTAGTTGCAGACCTGGAACCTCACTGTCCCACTAGGTTGAAGGAGAACATGCTTTTTTAAGAGAATCGCGAAGGACAACGTGCTGCATAGCATTGAAGTATACTCTTCAAGAAAATGCACTAACTGATAGAAGTGATGTTGCTAGAAAAAAATAGATTAGAGTGTTTTTATTGTGTCAGAAGAATTACCTTAATCTGCGTCCGGTTGTATGTGTACGTAACATGTACGAGCTCATCCATGGTCTGGATTACCGCAGGATATGAAAATTCCATACCTTCCGTGTCCTCTAGTGTCAATACTTCGTTCCATGAATCACCGTCATCCTCGGAGACTGCAATTTTAAGTGTGCCCCTGGAGAAGGTGTTGTAAGCAAGTAGTACTCTTCCATCCTTCATCTTAACTCCATCAATACCTTCATGTGTGAAGTCCAGTGGAGAAAACAGAGTTACCAAACATTGTACATACATCACCTAGACACCTACTGATGCGCGTTGTGAAGCAAAGAAAAAGCTAGTTTAGCCAAATGGGTTAAGAACAAACCAGAATTTGGATTAGGAAGCCCAGTCTTATGAGCATAACTCCATGTCACACCTCCATCAGCAGAATCAGCCATGAAGACTCGGCCAATATTCTCAAAAGACCGCAAAAGCATCCGAATTGTCCCATTGGTAGTTCGATATGGAACTGGCTGAATCACCCCAAGAGTTTCACCTTCTATGTATATAGGTCCATACTTCCGCCATGTTCGGCCAGCATCTTTCGTGACCTAGGTTGTAGAGGACTTGTTAGAACCAAAATGAAATAAGTGATCAGTATTTGATGTCAGTTACTACATTCCTACAGATTTGGAGCATATGTTACCTCAAGCCATGCACCCCATGAGTTCCAGCTTTCTACCGATGACCCACACAGTATACGACCATCTTCAAGCAGGAAAGGCTGCATTAGAAAAGTTGACATCAGGAAGCAATTTAATCAATTTCTGCATTAAAGATAGCATCATGCTGAAAAATGACACTAAGCACTAAACTAGTACTGACATGTTAAAGATCGTAGTAGTTGTGCTGTTAAATGTGCACACTGTTATGGTGCAGAAAATTATGTGATGCGGCAATGGGGACAAATTTAGACATGCCTTGTTCTTGATAGGACCAAGAATACCAGGCGGTAGCTGCTCCCTCCGTGACCAGGATATGCCGCCATCCAGCGATCTTTTCATGGCACCACTCCACCTGAACAATTTATGTTTATCATCAAAGTCATCAAACATATTCCTATCCTTGTTTTTCGATTTTGCATAATCTGCCTGTTCTATTGTGCGTTTTTCTGCCATTTAAGTTAAAATATAGGGGGTCAATGAATGTAAATGAAGTTCTTAATTACTTTTGAACTTCTTGACCAATCTTGTAAAAGAGGAGCAGCTCGTGAGAGGGGAGCTGAAATAGTACAGGATTCCACATGGGCACTCCATCTTGTTCATCAGCCACTAGTGGAGGATGCCAGTAACCATCCTACAGATGCAAGATTTTCAGTAGGAAATGAATTGTAATTTCACAAACACAGGTAGAAGTGCCCTGGATGAATTGAACCTACGCTGTATCTCTGCAACCAGATTTTGACATCCGGAGCACCTTCCATGGATCCACCAAAATAAGCCACCAAGAAATTATCTTCCCCAATCTAAGAGGACAAATTTCACCTATAAGTATTTATAATTTTTCCTTAAAGAAACTGTGCCTCATCAAAGTCGTATACCTCTACAATAGTAGAAGCATGGCAGCTATTGAAAGGGACACTTCCAGCTGAATATGTCAACTCCTCCTTCACAATGCTCCACTCACAGGTCGCATTGCCGGTCGTGTTGGTGATGTTACTAGTGCTGTCTTCCATCTGTTGTCCAGTTTCCACCTTACTGACGATCAAGTTAGCAACAACCTCCAAGGATATGAATTTTGAAGCCTAATTAAACTTAAAAGGCTGAAAATAGACATGGCAAAACTATAGTCTTACAGGATATATAATAAAGAAATGCAAAGCAGAACTTACTCGTCAACAGGCCTAGAACTGGAGTCGATATCACGCAATGATCTAGAGGATGCTATGGTGATGTGGAAAGGTTTCTTGTTCACACTGATCGTTTGCGGTGAATAAAAAATGAAGAAGAGCAGGGAAAACAGCAGTATGCAAGCTGTTGCGTTCGATGCAAGTTGTTTTTTGCTGCAACTGTGCACGGTCAGCATCACCTTCTTCAGTAGTGTTCTTGGGGCAGCTTAATTAGTACAGAAGATGTGTCAGGATCCGGCTAAAGTTCATTCAAATCAAGAAAATGGAGCACCAGAAATGTACAGAAGAATGTACAGAAGGAGAAGGGGGACAGCGTGCACAAAAGGAAGCATCAAAATAAGAGGAGATATATAGCTGCACATCACAAATACATGAACTAGTCAGGTGGGCTTCTCTTCTACAAGCACGGACGGAGATGATATAAATTCCGGGATGATTAGTAGAAAATGCACTAATCCACCTAGAAACCTCGATACAGGTGCTCTCCCCGGGCACGCATTGCCAAGGAAAGAAGAATCAAGCGAACCGAAAGAAGGTGAACCAAAGGCTTGGTGAAGGGATGCATCTGTGACGCGGACTCACTGACCTGCTGTGGGTAGCCGCGGCTGCGGCCCCGCGCGTCAACGCGAGGAGGAGGATGCGAGCTTTCAGCCAGCGATCCAGACAGCGTCCGACGGGGAAGAAAGGATCGCCGATGGATCGAGACAGACGGACGGGTGTATTTGTTTTTTTTGAACAACCGAATCTGGATTAATATTCAACAAAGTCCGGATACATCCAGAGACAGTCCAGCTGTCCCCTTTTACAGAAAACATCCCAAGGAAAAAAGAAATTACGCACACATCCCTGGGAGCTTCTGCTTCGCCATTTCCGCCGCTGACCTTGACCTCGCCGTCGCCACCACGCCAGAAGACGAAGAGGAACAAGGGAGCTGCTGAATCACTTGCACAAGCCTTTAGAGAACTGAATCCCATTGGATTCGCCGCATTAGCCACTTGCCGAACACAGCAAGATCTTGGCGTCGAAGATGGAATATCGGCGGGGGGGCTCGCCTCGGACGGGTGTATTTGTTGGGCTTGGGCTCGGCGGCGGTTGGTGCTCTCCTTTCAAGGGGCGAGGGTGTGGTGGTCCCGCTTGGCAGCGGGTGGGAAGGCAGGTCGACGCGGAAGAGAAACATATCGGATCATTGACACAGCTGGAAGAACATGGGTGCGTGTTTTTGTTTTTCCAAAACAACGAGCATGCTCGTGCAAATTTATAAGACTAGCGGTCACTGACTCAGTATTCACGATAACATTATCTCCAACTTGAATAATAATTTGCTTACGCGCAAGGTCTACAAAAATGTTAAATCTAGGTCTTGATCTCCGGTGAGATAAGAGTACAACCACCTCTGATGCCGACCCAACCTATGAAACTATGATGCCCCGTTTGTCGACACGGTTTTTTCTCCGTATTTGAAAGAACCACCGTTTCTAAAATTACTATAGTTATTAAAATACTTTGAGATCTCTGGCTATAGTAAAATATTAGTGTAGTTTTAGCAGTGCTTAAAACACGATGTATTTTGGTCAACACAAAAAAAGACAAATTTCAGTTAAAATAAGCGTTTTATTCATTTATACTCGCTCCGTATTAAAATATAAGACTTTCTAGCATTTTACTGCACACATGTATCTAGACATGTTTTAGTGCAAGATTCATGTGCCGAAAAATGCTAGAAAGCCTTATATTTTGAAACGGAGGGAGTACAACATCAAAAAAATTATGGAGCCTGAAATAGAATACTTTTTTCAAGCACACGTATACAAAACATGTATACACGTTCATGGATTTTTTATAACTTTAAAAATACAGTTTTATTTTTATTTTAAAGCTCAGCTCAATGAACCTCGGGTGCCAAAAATCCCCATTTAAGAAAACACTCGAAGATGAAACGGTAGGGTCTCTAATGGTTTGTAGCGCCTACGTCTGAACTTGGTGTCGTGAGTTCAAATACCCACTGGTATAATTTTAGTTCAGTTTATTACTTTCTTCCAATTTTAGTTCTCTTTATTACTTTCTTCTAGTTTGACAAGGTGTGTCACATGGACGTCACCAAAGTCACATGTGCAGATAAAAAACAGGGACATTTTTGCGAAAGTACCGTCGTCACATGTCTCACATGTCTGCATTAGAAGGATTTTGATCAATTTTGCTCATGCATCAAAGTTGGTGGACTGATCCACCCCAATTTACAAATTCTTCTACTTTTTGCACCCACGAAACCTGGTTGGACTGCCGTCTACCGGCAGCCTACGAGACACGCCGCTTGCGTAACTAGTGTAGTGCTTTTCGGGGAGAAGAGATTTTGTACACCCGAGTTACGTGCTTCTTATCTTGACGCTATACATTCAGTTCAGTCAGTCCCAGAGATTTATCCTTCATAAAAAGGTAATCCACCCATATCGGACTTTTCTTCACCTGGCCTCGCGGATTCAATACCGAAAGACTTCTCTTCGCATACCGACCTGCTAATTCCGGGATTTGCTATTCTCAATTACCGGTGGATGCCTCTTTTCTACCTTAGAAATCGTTTTTTTATGTACCTTCTCCCTCTCTACACCTTTTTTCCGCCTCACCGCCCAAAAAGACCTATAGAAGAAGGAAGAATTCAATCCGTACTCTTTGGATCCATTTTGCTCATACATCAAAGTTGGGGACTGTTCCACCCCAATTTACAAATTCTTCTACTTTTTGCACCCACGAACCTGGTTGGACTGCCGTCTGTCGGCAGCCTACGAAACATGCCGTTGTTGGCCGCCGCTTGCATAACTAGTGTAGTGCTTTCCGGGTCAGAGAAGAGATTTTGTACACCCGAATTACTGTGATATTTTAAAAACATCACGGCTAGCTAGTGTATTCAACGAACTTATGAGAAGTCAACTTCAAATACTTTGTATTCCGTGGTACGTAAAAATAACAAAAATGTGGATCTGAAAATGTATATTTTCAAATCTCTAAATTTATCAGATTTTATTATTTTGTGTGGCATCGAATACAATGTATTTAAATTATTATTTACGCGTTTGTGGAATACACCATTGGCTACATTCACGATTTTTTAATTTTTTCATCATTATTTTTTTAATTCCGGGTCAGCCGGTCAGGGCCAAACACATTGGATTCTCACAAGCCGCTGATCGAGCCGACAGACCGAGAAACCGCCAACCAGCGGCCCAGCCTGAGCGCCGCAGAGCTGATGGCCAGGTGCAACGACGAGGTGCCGCCACGAGCCCGGCGTCGCTGGTCGCGTGTCGTGCGCGCCGTGGCAGCCCGGGGACTCGAAAGCCCCATTGCCGATCAGCGAGAGTTATAAAGAACGCCGAACTCACAGTTACAGCCCCATGTACGTCCACATTTCTCTTTAAGAACTTGATCACTTCAGTTGATCGATCCCCGGCAAGAAGATGGACTCTGTACAAGCGCAGCGCAAGGTTAATTCGCCGGCGTGTTCATCCCTGTCTGAATGGCTCCCCCAAATTTCATCCGCACGCATACTGGTGCTGATCGATGGTGCATCCGTCTGTTGCTAGGTCAGAGCCGAAGAGGACAGCCTCCATGGTGCCGAGCAGGAGGCGGTGCGCGCGACAGGGAGAGGCAAGAGCAAGGCGTCGGCGCGGAAGGTGACCTACGGCTTCCACCTGGTGGAGGGCAAGATGGCGCACGGCATGGAGGACCGGCACGTCGCTGAGTTCCGTCGCCTGGACGACGGCAACGAGGTGGGCCTCTTCGGCGTCTTCGACGGGCACTCTGGGGCCGACGTCGCCGCCTACCTCCGGAACCACCTCTTCGACAACATCTTGGGCGAGCCGGACTTCTGGGAGGACACCATGGGCGCCATACAGCGCGCCTACCACCGCACGGACCGGAAGGTGCTCAAGAAGAAGAAGACGACCGTGGATGGCGAGGAAAGGCGGCGCCGCGGCGGGTCGACGGCCGTCACGGTGATCCTGCTCAACGGCGAGACGCTCGTGGTGGCCAACGTGGGGGACTCCCGTGCCATCGTGTGCGAGGACGGCAAGGCGAGGCAGCTGTCCGTGGACCACGAGCCGCTGCGCGAGCGCGACGCCATCGAGAGCAGGGGAGGCTTCGTCACAGAGATTCATGGTACAGGAAAACTGAACTTGCAGTGCAACTACGGAGTCCATATCCCCGTGATATCTGACATGGTCGAGCTGATGCTGTTGCGTTTTGCGTGGATCAGGGGACGTGCCTCGCGTGGACGCGTCGCTGGCCATGTCGCGGGCGTTCGGGGACCGGACGCTCAAGGAGCACATCAGCTCCGACCCGGACGTTGCCATCGAGCACGTCGGCGACGGCACCGAGCTCGTCGTCCTCGCCAGCGACGGGCTCTGGAAGGTGATGTCCAACCAGGAGGCGGTGGACGAGGTCAGGGACACGAGGGACGCCAGGAAGGCGGCGGTGAAGCTCGTCGACGAGGCCGTTGAACGGGAAGCAAGGACGACATCGCCTGCGTCGTCGTGCGCATCCAATGAAGCTAGTGTGTGCTGATGCTCGAGGCTAGCTAGTGCAAACGATGCTCTCACAGTGCGCGTTATTATGGATGTCACGTACTCTCGAGTGGCTTTAGGATGTTACGAAAGTCATTTTGGTTTTACAGCTGTAAAGTTCTTGCTGAATTTCAAGTTCCTCTGTTCAGACAAATAGGTCTACGGAATAACTGCACCCCAAAAGACGTTTTTTGAGAAGTTCCCAGAACATGTTTTACTTCGTCTTTTAGCTTCTGGTTTGCTTTCCGACTTCCTTTGGACTGATCTACTTACATTATGCTTGGCAAAATCGTTAATTCGTTATCACCACATATTAACGGTTACCCTTGAGTAGCCACATATTACTCTATTGGACGGCCAAGCCAAGCAACGATCGATATCCTGCTGCTGATAAGGCACGCACGCACACGCCGACGCGAGCGACGGAAAACCCAAGAAGCAGCGTACAATTAATACAGGTTCACCCATTGGACCGCAACTCCGGAGCTACGCGAAAAGCAGAGGAGGGATCGCGCGCCCACGCGACGTGCAAACGGCCGGCCGGGGGCCTCTTTCTCGCCCGCAGTACGTACGTACAGTAGCACCTGATTTTTTTTTCAAGCTGTCGGCTCCTCCCTACGCGCACCGTACGTGCAGGCGCTATCGTCTCGATCGCGCACGACTGATCGATCCACACCTTTTTCTTCTCTTTGGACGTATATATGTATGGTTGAATTGAAACAACAAACGCAAAGAGGGCTCTCGTGCATTGTCACATGCTACAAACGTGATCAATCAATCGATGCAACCAAGGAAATGCATGGTGCGCGCGCGAGTGAGAATGTGAGATCGATTCATCCATATCCATGCACGTACTGTACGTCCCAAACTTCCAATATATATATGGCTTTCCTTGGATCTCTCACAAAACCCATCAGCTTTTTAATCCATGCATGCATGCATGTTTTTCTCAATCTAATCTAATCTAATTTATTAAGCAGCGTGCGTACGACTACTAGTATTAGAAATAGTAAAAATGGAACTCCAGGAGAATTAGAAAACATAAAACATGACGAGTTGCATGAAATTAAATCTTCACATCAATATGCATGATTACATATTGTCACTCCTTCCCGCCGTCAACGACGTCTTCCTGGTCCGAGAGTCGGTGACGGACTCGGACACGGATGTTGAGCTCTGGGCCGTGCTTGCTTCATGGCATAGGTGACACACTAGTCAACCATGGCCACCCCCGGCCATCCCTCTAAGCCCACTTTCGGCGTCGGCGATCCCACACCCGTGCACCCACCAAGTTAACTTGTTCCTCGCCTCCGCCGCAGCCGCGGCGGCTCGGGCTCAGCTTGACGCCGTAGGCAACACGAGGAAGAAGAAACCTAGAGCTTGCACGAATTGCGACGCGTTTTTTAGAGATGGATAAATCGATTGAGCGCTAAGCTAATTCTCAGTTGATCGAGAATTAGCCAAACCGTTCAAAAGGGCTGTACTAATAGTGGAGTAGTACGTCTTCAAACGTTAATTCATTGCAACACGAGCTAGCTATCAGCTAGTACAACACGGCCGATCGATCAATCATTCGAGTCACCTACGTGCATGCTAGTCACGTACATGCATGCACGTGTGCATGAGACAATCCATGGAATCTTGATCATATAATTGGACTTTTTTCACACGATTCCTTTCAAAAGAAAAATATGAAATATTTGAAAACACTAGTAGTTATGCACGCGCACCCACATCTAAATTAATTAATCAATATATCCACTCACATATTTTCTTAGAACACTGCAATTTCTCATGACTTCCAACCAACGTGATATATATATCATCACCGTGCTTCAATAATTTTAGATGTTATCCATTAACGGCAAGCAATCTTCACCCACTAAGCATACTTTTAGTGATGTCTCGCAAGAGAAAGCATGGACATCTATTTTATTCAATGTTGGGGATGTCGCTTATCGGGAACTTAGCTGTCAAGCCAATATAAGGGGTAAATCAGCCGTTTTTATCTTATCGGCCAAACACCGGTAAACGATAAATCGATAGGTTTATCGGAATATTGGCTGATATCTTGAACATTGATTTTTATTGGATATCCTATTTCAACGACAGCTTTATCATGAAGAATTCCATGATAAAGTTATCAATTAAGCAATAGCCCAGTTTGCCCGAACATAGTAAGCGTGCACATGCAAATTGTCATCATAAGAAAATAGAAACCATATTGATTTCCTCATCGAAGAACCATGACCTGCCTGGTAGTGCCATAGACGTGGTCTAAGGCTTGGACTGTGCAATGATCATATCGACCACCGCCTTTTTCTCCAGTTGATTCTCTCTCGAGAAAGTCCATCAGTGTTGTCGAGACCGCTCCTAGGGTTGATATTTGTACATCTATTTGTCTGTTTGCAGCTAATACTACGACCGAACCACATGGACATGGCAACTAAATGGATTTGAAGATGAACGGATGACATGAATCCTCTCCAACTCGTGAGACGACATGAGACTTTCCTTACAAGACTGCTCACGCCGAATTCATGACAAACATAGTGTGTGTTTGTTTAAGAGAACGACCACACACCTTGCTCTTGACGTCTATCTCTAGCAGGGATGGAGCCAGCCATTAGTCTTGGCGCAATGGAGCATTATCATGTTGGAGGTGGCAAAAAATATATTTACCGCGGATAAGCGTGATTAGTATATCATCAATAGGAAAATCACATCGTTGGGGTAATTTAGCCCCTGCTTGCCACACTTTCCTCATTCTCCTTAGTTAGTCTAGACTAGGCAGTGACTCAGCTCCAAAGTATAGACTATGAGGATAAGAGGAGAAGTGAAGTCAGGTGCGTACGATCATTCTTGTCATATATCCTTTGAAATTCCCGGAGGAGGTGGCAGCTAGCCAGGTCAAGGGCAATCGGTTATGGCGGTGGTGAGGTCACAAACAACCGGATCGGGTGCACGTGAGGGCGGTGGTGGCTGGGCAAGTCTACAACGAGACCTGGAGCACAAGGGGAGGGACTGCAGGGTAGAGGAATAGGTGATGCCTGCTTCTACCCCCTAAGTAGCCCAGAAGAAGGACATCACGGCCTACATGGAGAAAGACAATTATTATTATCATTTCATGTGCCATTTTATTGCTATGTTATTATTTATGCATTGTCTATTGTTTCATGGGTCGTCCCATTGTCGTGTGTTAGTATTTTATGCATGAAATGAAAGATAAGACCCGTCATTTCATGTGCCCTCTCGCCGCCACGTGTTATTGGGAACCTTCTTTTTATGATTGGTGATTGCTATTACTTACCATTTCATGTGTCGGCTTGTTGTCGAGCGTTATAATTAATTCTAGCAGACGACTATTTATCATTGTCGCGTGTTATTACTTTATGCATGAAGTAATAGCTATTACCTATCATGATAGCTTGATGTTTTTGTTTTGATAGTTTTCCCACCATTTTCTGTTTGACAGTGTTCCAGACTGTTATCTTTCGGTAGTTTTTGCGCTGTTGTGAGATTTGAAACTTTTCCCGCATGTTTTCACCACACACACACTTTTTGAGGTTTCCCGCCCAATTTCGGCGACCGGTGATTTTTAAAGTGGTTACGACCTAGTTTCTAAGCATAAAATATCAAGTAATGCACCCGTTTTTCGTGTTGGCAGGTTTCTCGCATGTTTTGATATTTGGCATTTGTGCCACCCATTTTCATTTTGATAGTTTTCTCTCCCGCTTTCTATTTGTAGTTCTTATGTTATTTTCCCACTCATTATTTGTTTTGGCAGTTTTCCCGCCCTTTTCTATTTGTCGTTTTCCAACTTTTCCTCATCCATTTTTCGTTTTGATAGTTTGCCCACCCATTTTTCATTTTAGTTGTTTTCCCGTTTGTTTTCAATTTGGCAGTTCTTACACTAGTTTTAACGCGTGTTTTTGTTAGGTAGTATATACATTTGTCCCCTTTTTAATGAATGTGAACTTTGGTAGAAATCCCATATACGGTGGTGGCATCGGGGGTATATAGTAGGAGTACGTGTGAGTAAGCGGGTTAGGCGGCGTGCATACAAAATTTCGAAAAAGCGCCCACCACAACGAAATTTGGAAAGACCACCCGCCAAAACGAAATTTGGGAAGACCACCCGCCAAACCCCGCCACGCATATTTGATTTCGGAGGCAAAATTTTTGGGTCCAAACGCGGGAGACACACCTTTGTTGGGCCTGAACCCCACCCACCACTCGGCGCTATCCCACAGCAGACACACCTCCACGTTCTCCTCCTCCCAGAGGCGCCACCTCCAGATCCCCTTTTTCCGCAGCCTCGTCGCCGGCCAACTCCGGCGACTCCTCGCGCCGCAGACCACCGCCACGGCACCAGATCCTCCTCCTATCCCGATTCCGCGGACCACAAACCCTAGCTCATGCGCAGGAGCATGGTGGCGGCGGCTGAAATCAGCTGAGGTGCGGAGAAGGCTAAGAGGCCGCCGGTGGTGAAGCTGCTACCCGCGCGCCCTCGCGGTACAGGCGAGCGTCGAGAAGCTCGTCGAGTGCAGCCGAGTCGTGGCTGCGCTCGTGTTCTGGGCCAACATGGACGCCATCGGGGCCTCCACGAGAGGCCGCCCTTGACCCTCGTCTCCCGCTGGCTGGCACCGGAACCGTGGCGTGGTCGGTGACGACGGTTGAAGTGATGGCCGGTCGAGTTGCAGGGGACGCGCTGCTGGACCTGAGGCTGGCCTTCAACGCCACCGTCGTCGACCCCTGCAGCTTGAGGGCATCTCCTGCTTCTAGCTTCTTCCCCGACCTCTGCGTCCAGCCCCCTCTGCCTGGTGCCCGTCTCCAGGTACGACTTGTGCCCCTGCCTGCGACGACGAGAAGGCCGCTCGTCCCAAGGCCACCCCGGCATCCAAAGGTCGATTTTTCCCCTCTGCTCGCGTTTGAATCCATTACCGCTTGGCATCCTCCTGTCTTCAACTTGCTGAAATGATCTTCGGTCTGACACCACTTTGCTTCTTCCAGGATGGGCTTTCGGTCTGACGAGGTGCTCATGTCGCCCGCCGTCCAGGTCTGTCGGAGACGACCACTTCTCTTCCTAGCGTCAACTAGGCCTTGGGGGTAATTCGCCACTCCCTCACTCCACCAATGAATGAGGCTTTCCTCTGGTTGCTGCTCACCTTCGTGGATGCCATTCTTGCTCAGTGCAACAAACTGTTTCTGTGTATGGAAAGCCAAGTTTATTCACTAAACCTGTCACCCAAAAATTTGGTACGAAATTAGGATATGGAGTAGTAATTTGTCTCTTCATACACTGTGTGGCTGTGATGTCCACTACAACGATAACATGCAAACTAGGCTCTCGTGTGACGCAAACCACGGGTTTTAGATGCTATCCGGGGGAGTTGATGATAGCACTGGCGCAATGATTTATTTCTGCATTTGGTTGCACATTTCGAAAATCTATGTTTGGCGAAGTAGGTTTACTGGAGTTGCTGTAGCTATCTAACTTAATTCGCGAGTTTGAAGAATCACTGGGTTAACATCTCTTCATATTCTGCGTGTAGATATATGACATCAAGAGGGCAGCGAATAGTCTTCTTGCGACCGACGGGCGATGGCCATATGTAGGCGTTTACATATCAGGAAAGCACATTGTCCCATCCTTTGTGAGGTTGAATCAAAGACCAAAAAGGTAAACATGCTCTCACCCCTTATTTGTGCCTACCTACCTGAGTAAATTCGCTTGAGCTGGAACTCATATGTGTCTGTATATGCTGGGGTTTCAGAGAGCCTGACAAGGTCCTTGTTGTCTCGCACGAGCACCGCAGGTGATGTACGAGCCCAGCAATTCTTGGTCTGTTTGTCACACAGGTGATGTACAACCCCAGCAATTCTTTGACATGTAGGAGTGGTTTGTTGCTGGAGATGGCCTGGAGGGTTCCGGTCGGCCGGACATGCTTATGTGATTGGTGTTTGGTATAAACTGAAATGTGATGATGGTTCTCTGATCTGGGCGGTGAGTTTGGACGATTTATGCATGTTTAGCTGATGCTAGCTGTGTGTGATGTCTTCCTAATGCTCGCTAGCTGATGTGCATGTCCAAACTCAGTTATTTTTCCTTGTAGCTAGCTAGCTGTGGTGCATGCCTAGCTAGCAGGTTCTGGTCATGGCTGCGGGACGAAAACCGGTTATGTAGATAGATTTATTTTGTTGCAACCTGAACCTGAAACATTTTACACTGCTAGACCAATTTGGCTTGGTGTACGTGCTGTAGCAATTTTGTTTGCACTGTTTAATCTTATCCTCTATCACACTTTTGTGTTTGCATATATAGCTAATTCATCCATAGCGAAGTTGTCGACTGGTATCCTTTCTGAGTTGTGTGGATTTTTCCTGCTACTTTTATCTTGAGTATGTCTAGTTTTTCTTCTTTTGAAATTATATGCCTTCAAACTGTCTAGGCCACTTAAGTACTTTAGCTTCACTTGCTACAGAAATAAAAATGCTTACATATTGTGACTATTGTATTTGCACCATTAGTTGCTTACTTTGATATTGGAAGAGTCTTCAATTTAGACGAGATGTTCATCCAGTCATATATGCTCTAGTTTTGTGTCTTTTGTGAGTGTTTCATTTGCCAGATACCAAGAAAGTTGTTATTATATGGGTAGCCATGGCTTGTGCTGCACATAACATAAAGCCTTTTCCTCTGGTGGGTAAGACAACTTTAGTGTTGTACTGCCAAAATTAAGCATGAAAATGTTTCATGGTTTTAGATAATAAGAAATTATTTCCTAGACAGTCAGCTTGTTTATTTCAGCTAGTGTTCAATAGAGGAAGCATGAATTTTCTCCCAAGTTATTTCAAGATCTTTTCAGCCAACTTAAGTGCTGGATGCCCTTTTTTTTTTCTCTCTATCCAGTGGTTTGTTTGTTGGTCTGATGTGTTTGGCAGCTGTGATTCGTGTCCTAATAATGCCTAATTATTTTCAGGCAGCGATATGCATGGCGGCGCATCTACGACACGTGACAGCCCTGTGGCTCCATGCTCGAAGGTGGAGAAGCGACGCCGGCTAGGTCCAAGGTTCATGCACAGCAAGGAGGTATCTTTACCAAACATCAACATCATCCATGTAGTGTGTGTTAAAGATGGATTCTTTAGTACCTGGGACTCTTCGATTTGAAACAAGACCAAGATTACCTACCGAAAGTAGGATTAATTTATAAGGATGCAGCCTCAGTTTCCTCTGGTACCTAGAACGATGATTCCTCTTGTGCTTGCAGCAGCAGCAGTTGGTGGTACCAAACAATTGCTATTATTTTTTGATTGAACTCGTGAGCTGATTGTATCGCATCGAGCATGAAAATGATGGTGTAGCTAGACAGTCTAGTTGTATTTGCTGCTGATTAGAGCTTGAAACTATATTATTGTCTTGCTTGCAATGCTAATTTTTTCATGTGACCAACTTGAATGCTCAATCAAATGTTGACGAACTAGGCTTGATTAGTGCTGACCGGCTAGTGTGCATAGTATGCATGCATCAAACAATAGCGTTTGTAAAGGTAGTCTCTTGCCATTTGTTTGGTATGTATCATGTACCAAGCTTAACTGAACACCTCATGTCTGATGAGTAGATGGAGTTATGAGCAGTGTGTATGTAATTGTCACCTCACCTGTATCAATATTGATATCAATATTTTACTTTTTATGGTCGTGACTAGAAAGATGTAGCAGATAGTACTACAAAGCGCTGCCACGATAAACATTCATATAAACAGTCATTGTTGCTTGGCTTCTATTATGAATATTGTTTACTCATGTTACTATGCAATGCAAGTAACATGTATAGCTTTTCTGTTGCTTACCCCCTTCGGTTCTGACTTTGGGGGCTTGTTATATTAATCGATGGTTATGTTCATCCATCATTGGCGACCTGCACTATTTCATCTTATTTTGTACTCCCTCCGTTCACTTTTATAAGGCACACTAGCTAGTCTTTCCATTTTGACCACATACATACTAAAATGAGTGAATCTTTGTACAAAATAAGTCTAGATTCACTCATTTTGGTATGTATGTGGGGATAGCTATGTGCCTTATAAAAATGAACGGAGGGAGTATCACAGTTTAGGTATCTTAAATTCAGAGCAACCTGAACTTGTAAGGCGACCTGTGCAGTTTGGATATTTGTTGCATATATAGCTGATTTATCTGTAGCAAAGTTGTCGATTGGTATCAATCGTCGTGTGCATTTTTCCTGCTACCTTTTTCTTGAATATGTCTAGTGGTCTCTGCCTATCGCATGTGCCACTGTCGGTAAAGTGGTCTCTGCCTATGCTTGTATATCGCATGTGCCATTATTCTGTCGGTAAAGTGCTCTCTGCCTATGCTTGTATATCAGTGCACCTAGAAGCACTGTAATCTAGCTTCTATGTGCAGCGGTCTTGCAAATTTCACTGCTTGCCATATCTGCTGTTTTAGCTACTTGTTTTTATTGTGACAAGACATCGAATGGGGGTTTGGTCGTTGGTGTTGCCTGATTAAATTGTAGATCTATGTGGTATTTCAAAGCATAGTAATCATGCTTCCTGGAAACTGGTTTCCTTTGCACATTTGTGATCTTTGTTTTTAAAAATGCATTTCTCATTTTTAATAAACTTTACTTGTGGGTGCAGCCTTGTGATGTCGACTGCGGGGACAAGCTGAAGAAGGATAAGGATATTCATGAGCTGGACGTGAAGCTTCCACTAGTGATGCAGTCCTCCCATGATTTTGCCGTGGCGGTGCCGTCCGAGGTGGCAGGTTATCTCCCTGGATGATCATGGATCCTACACTAACTTTGAGCAGCAGCAGCTGCACTTGTTTGGATTTATGGTTGGTCTATTGAGGTGTGACTGACATGGTCTGCTACTTATGTGTGTGCCATATTGTTTCGGCCGTCTTGCGTTGTAAAAAAAAGGAGTTAATTGGAGTGGAGTTTTTTTTTTGTGCATGGAAATTGGAGTGGAGATGCCGAGTCGAGTTATGCGCTCCCATCTCCATCAGTTGGACGAATAGGTTATTTGCTAAAGTTGAGAATATTTCTATTTTGAATGGTTTGCAACTCGATGATGTACAGGAAAGAAAGCTATTCTGCATTTGAAACGCTCTCAGTGTTTCTCTTTGCGATGAAGATAGGATTAAATAGTTTAAAAACTATTTAAATGGGATGGATGAATCCTGTACATATAGGAGTAAATTAGTGTGTCACGATTTATTAGTGCTACAGTAAAGAAACTAATCAGGGTGAACAAGCGGAATAATTAAATACAACCTATTATCCAGATTTGTTAGAGGAATTTAAGAATCCGTATGCAATGTCTAGCTTGCACTCTTCGACGCCATCAGTCCGCAATTATTGGTGAGCCACACCATACGCAAAAGAAATGTATAAATAGTCCTCCTGGGCAAGCATGTGACAACCTACCACGTTAGAAGGATTGCTGGCCCGCTCACATGCAATCAGAATATTATATAGCCCATCAATAAAGGAGGATAATATTATATAGCCCATCAATGTTAGAGTAATTCACCGTGAGTGTTGCCATGTCACCGATCCACTACATTATGGATCTGAGCCGTCCAACATCATGGATCTGACTAGTCCTCGTGATTCCTCCCTCCAAGTTAGTACAACGACATGCAAGCAGTCAACTCCTCGTGATCCCTCCCTCGCAGTTAGTACCACAGCAAGCATGCAAGCAGTCAGAAAGAGCAGTCACTTGGGGAGATGTCCCTCCATGTCACCGATCCACAGCATCATGGGATCTGAACCGTCCAACGTCATTGATCTCAGCCGTCCTCATCTATTGAAGCCAAACAAGCGAGCAGAAGAGCGAATATCTTTTTCCCATGGCAGCATACATCTCTTCCCTCCCCCTATAAATATAAACCAATCATCACAAGCCGCGTGCAGTATGCGCGTGACTTGTGACTTTGGACTTTGGCGAGGCGAGACAAGAGCGAGGTCGAGATGGAGCCTGCCGTCGAGGGGTTGCCCCCAGGACCGGAGCCCTTTGTCAACGTAGGTCTTGCGTGTCCTGACGGTGAACCCACCAGCTTGACTTGAGTCTTGGTCTTGTCCATCTTCATCTTGGGCCCACATGGGGTGGACCCACTTTGGCAGCACTAGGGGAACCCCATGTTCCACTGCTGCGACAGATCCCTATTATCTATTGCTACCCTGATCGTTGATTTTGAAATAATTTCCATTTCTTTTCTATAATGATTTTTTAATTTAAAACATTTTTCTCTAGTGATTTGTATGCAAAATAAGAAACTTTTGCATTGTCTTGCTTAATCACAATCTTCTGACAAAAGCAAGCCGTTCTAGCGATATTTATATGGGTAGCTTTGTGCTTTGCCGAAATGTAAGATGCAAGGAGGACATGTAAAATGGTTTTACCTTAACGAGTTCTACGCAAAAATAAGAAACGTTTGCATTGTCTTGCTTAATCACAAGCTTCTGACAAAAACGAGCAGTTCTAGCGATATTTATAATATGAGTACCTTTATGCTTTACCTTTACCGAGGACATGTACAATGGTTTTATCTTAACGAGGTCATGTTAAAATAATTGTTGAGTTGAAAGACCTGATAGGAATAAAAAATCAAAACAAATAGTAAAATATTTTAATTTTTTAGAAAACTTTGATGACGGATATATAGAATTATTTTACATACGCGTCAAGTTTCGTGATGATATGACATGTGTGGTGCTATGTAAAAAAATCAGTGTTTTAAAAATATATACATATTACTCTTATTGGTACCACTGATTTGTTATTTTTATACATAGCGTAAACAAGTAATTTCACCGCTTGGAGCATTTTATTTGTTTATTCGACCCGGAGTATTGAGCTTGGAGCCAAAGTGAACTTTCGATTTTTATCATTGTACGAAATGCCTCTTCCTCACGTGTTTTATTGTTTAGTTTCAACAACCGCACGATACATATACAAACAATAATTCGTAGAGATAATTTAAGAGATGATCGATTATATCATAACTTTTTTGTCTTCTTTTATTGACATGGGATAAATAATAACAAATCGTTTTAACAACCATCGTTTATGTCCTTAGCATCCCGCAATAAACTAACTGCTGCCACCTTTCTATAATGCAAGATGTATAATATTGGTTAAGACAAGAAGACGTCCAACAAGAGTTGTGCTTCGGTACAACCCCTATGATTTCTTAAAAAGTGCATTTTCTTACTTCTATTATAATTAAGATCAATATGGTATCTATGCCGAGTATGTACTCCCCCTTCCGATTTATAGGGCCTGCTCTTATTTTGGTATAGACGTTCTTTAAAGACTTTAATTGGAAAACAACATAAAAAACTGGATAGCCCCGTAACATCTTAATTTAGAAAAAAATGTTTAGTCTTTCAACCTAACAAAAAAACCTAGGACTAAGACACTCTCCCTCGGTTCCCGCCCCCAAAGGAGGCAGACCAGCGCCGCCGGAGGTCCACGTGGTGATTTTCGTGCCAACGACAGCGGTGAAGAGCAATGGTTTGGTCGTGGAACACTTAGGTAGTCGGCTTTTCGATGTGTGACGAGTCTTCGTGTTGAGATTCCTTTTTCTACTATGAAGTCAATGCTTCTGGTCCGGGCGGCAACGATGATAGACGTTGTGCGTTCCGGCTATATAGGTCCCCATCGGCGCGAGTTCTACATATTTCCTCTTCAAATCTCGGCATCAGAACTAGAGTTGCCAATCTTGGACTCGAGTGATGACCGTTAAGCATGGGCCGATGTTGGCTTCGCAAGGCCGTCGCGGTGACGGTTTCATCGGTCGTCTTCCATTCTGCAGTGAAGCCGGGGGCTGATCCTGGCTCCGTAAGGATGTAAGGGTGAAAACTGTAGATAACCCACTGATTGTCTTGTTTTCGTGGTGACTGGTGTGTGTGTTACACGTTGGTAGCGGTTTTCGCCATGTTTTGGGCAATGTTGCAATTGTCGACATTTATGAATGTCGCCATGTTCTTCACATGTGTGGGCATGTTGTAATGTTTTCCTCCGATTTTTAGTTAATTATTTGGACAACCTTTTTCTTTCTAATTAATAGATTGAGGTCATTGTTCTCCGGTTTTGGAAAAAAAAAATTGGAACCCCAAAATATATCGAGAAAACACTGTTTCCGTGCTCCATCGGGCGTTGGTCACAGCCTCAGCCCAGCCAGCACAGTGTTGCTAGCAATTGGGCTAGGCACTCCGTTCTGGGCCGGGTTCAGAAAGCGTAAATTAAGACTATCCGCCATCACTTCGTTCTAACGAAACAGGATAATCGCCATCACATGACGACGGGCTCCTGTCCGTTACTAATCTCACTCCAATCCAAGAGGAAACAGCAGAGCCATCCCCAATCCTTTTCGCCCCTCCAGTTCAGTGCTCGTGGTTGGTGGAGTAGGGTTTTAGCCATGGCATGGAGCAGCGCCGCCGCCGCCGTCTCCAGGTTCGCCGCCTCGCCGGCCGCTGAGATCCGTCTCCCTCTGTCAGCAGCAGCCGCCGCCTCCGTGTCCTTCGCTGGGCGCCGCCGCTTCGGCCCCATCGCCGCGTCCCTCGCTACCTCCGCCACAGGTACGCTCCTCATTTCTCTGCTTGTAGATGGGTAGGTGCTGCTCCTATAGTTCGTTAGACACGAGAAAACTCCAGTTTAACTGTACAACCAAACAATTTTATTGGGCTTCTGATTAGCTGGATTAAGTGTACGTCTGACTGCAGAAATAACAATTGTAATTAAGTTCTTATTTCCAAAAGATAAAATGGAAATTCTGTTCTTAAGAGGGCTGTTATCTCGTGAAGATTAAGAGTAAAGACTAAAGACACAACAATTGTTTGCTAAAAGAAAGCGAATTTATCCAAGGAACCAAAACTCTCAACTGTTGGCTACATGGTTGTGCCAAAAAAACAACCGCTCCAGCGACCTGATTGAAATTAAAAGCGAGGTCCGGTACAAAAACGGGCCTGAGGATTAAATGATAATCCCCAAGTTAAAAAAAATGTTCATCAGTGGACCTCTGATCTTTTCGCCTAGTATATTACAGTTTTGCATACCTTGGCACTCAGCATGATTCTTAGGTTCAAACGTGTTACGTTTCTACCATGATGTTACAGTATAATGATGTTTTCCAAATACTCTGACCAGTTACAAAGGAGGCTGTTCAAACGGAGAAGGCGCCAGCAGCATTAGGCCCCTATTCTCAAGCCATCAAAGCAAACAATCTTGTGTTTCTCTCTGGGGTTCTTGGCCTAAACCCTGAGGTTTGCTCCTTCAACTTTTGTTATTTCATCCTTGTTCGTGTGTTCTGCACATCCATGTTTAATCTGTAGCTTTTACTATTTTGTGCTGCCAGTATAACTTATGTAGAGTACCTTTTGTTTTCAGACAGGGAAGTTTGTCTCTGAAGGTGTCGAGGAGCAAACTGAGCAGGTGAATATTTTCATGTTCCTTAATATGCTTATAATTTTTTAACTAGCAGAAATGCAGAATGTTGTTTCCGCGTTTGCTTGAAGTGCAATGTGCCAAATTGAAACATACACAGTTAAATTTCTGAATCCTCTTAGTGCCCACAATTTCCTTGTGATACGACTGTGTTATGCTGTAAGCCTTATCCATATACTATTACTGTTTTAAATCTGCGGTTGAATTTGTTTGCGGTGCATCAAAGCATTGTTCTGACGTTTGGAGATCTATGTGCTATTGTCAATGCTATATAAGAGTATGTGCGGTAACATATATAGGATGTTTATACCGAGTCTGTACCAGGCAAATAAATAATAACCCTTCTTTTCCTGTATGACTTTTCATACCTGCCTTTGCATTGGCTGCAACTTTCTGGATCCTTTTCTCTGAGAATGGATTTGTGTTCTTCCTCTTCTGTAACAGGTAATGAAGAACATCGGCGAAATATTGAAAGCAAGCGGTGCTAGCTACTCTTCAGTTGTTAAGACAACAATCATGTACGCACAGCATGTTCTTGTATGAATCTTTTGGTTTGCCTAAGGTATTGTGATATCTAGGGGTAATTATGTTCGTCTACCTGCAGGTTAGCCGATCTACAGGATTTCAAGAAAGTGAATGAGATCTATGCAAAATGTAAGCTTGATGTTTCTACCCCCTTGTTGTTGCCATTATCTATCTATGCATCTGAATACAAGTGTGTCTCATTCTGTGCGAGGACATTGGAATTCTGGCATTATAGTTCCTTTACCTTGTTTCTGAAGTTTTTCACCTTTCCTTCACTGCAGATTTCCCATCTCCTGCACCGGCACGCTCAATTTACCAAGTGGCAGCTCTGCCACTGAATGCCAGGATCGAGATCGAGTGTGTTGCTGCTCTCTAGTTACCTTGAGGTCCGGCTGCGCGTTCGGTTAATATGGTTAATTCGGTTCGGTTTATACGATTTTTTTATTTATGCGGTTTCAATACTTCGGTAAATACGGTTTTGTACGAGAATACGGTTCGGTTTCGGTAATAACCATTTAATTTCGGTTCGGTTTCGGTAATAACCAAATTAACCTAAGTTGAAGCGAATTTTAAAATGACAATTTCTTTTTGTGGCCATATATTACAAAATAACGGAATAGACTATAAAATTAATAGGTATATGATCCAAAGTAACCAAATAACCCATAAAGTTAATAAAAGTCTATACAAGTAGCAAATCATATGCTACAAGTAACCCGTAAAGTTAATAAAAGTCAATAAAAGTAGCAAATTAATAAAAGTTAATAGGCATTTCTTTTTTTGGTTAACCATTCGGTTTTCGGTTATTAACAGTATTAACCGCAAGGCATATGGTTAGCTATTTTACTAACCGTAACCTTAACCGGAAACCAAAATAACCACAATTTCGGTTCGGTTTTGGTTTTTTCAGTTCGGTTTCTCGGTTTTCGGTTAACCGTGCGCAATAAACCTTGGTTATCCAGAAGAATTGGCTGATATGAACAGTAAGATGCCTACGAGTACTGGTATGTATGGTTGTTATTTCGGGTTCCACGTATTTAGAGGGAGCATAGGTATGTTATAAATCATCACTGGTCATGTCTGGGACGCAAGAACATCCTAGCAACCAAGGCATCGAGCTTAAATGAACTATTCACCTAATCAGTAAACTACTCGCTAAAATTAAATACTCCTCCTGTTCGGGAAGCATTTTGATTGTTCAAGCCCAGTGTTTCATCAACAGTTTATCCCGTAATTATCAATTTTTATATATTGATTTTGTCACTATTAAAAAACATTATACAAAAATGCAATATTTACACTAAGAACTTGTACTTGGACGATCAAATACGCCTTTTACACATATGCAATGGTCCGCAAGGGAGATAACAGGAGACTGCTTATATGCAAAAGAGAATTGCACGTCAACAAGTAAAATGGTCAAATAGAATGTACGAATTAGTCCACAATTTGTTTTGGGTAGTGTCGGTGGTTCTATGTTTGATCCATGGCTTCTATTAGATTTTATTGTACTTTTGAGCAAACGATCCGAATATCCCATTTAATTAATGGCTGTGGAGGATCACTCCTATTTGAAACTAGTTGTGATTTGTTGCATCACCGTCCATGCTATTCTGGCTAGCTATCTCTTGCTCATTTTCTAGTTGACCTACTGTAGGTTGCAGTCTCGTTGTTTTAGGTAAAAGAAAAGTAGATGCAAGCGCGTGGGCAAATGGACAATGGATATGTAGACGCGTGACTTGTTTGTTGCGAAGTCAAGGTCATTCTGTTCGCAAAGTCATGGCTCGGGAGTAATCGAACGAAAATGGCACACCATGGCTGCCTGATCCACTGCACCGCTACCGGAACCGGGTCACAACTTGTCTATTGGACGGACCGGCCAGGCCAAGCCAAGCAATGATCGATATCCTGCTGCTGATAAGGCACGCACGCACACGCCGACGCGCGTCCCCGGCGTGAGCGACGGAAAACCCAAGAAGCAGCGTACAGTACAGGTTCACCCATTGGACCGCAACTCCGGAGCTACGCGAAAAGCAGAGGAGGGATCGCCCACGCCCACGCGACGTGCAAACGGCCGGACGGGGGCCTCTTTCTCGTCCGCAGTACGTACGTACAGTAGCACCTGATTTTTTTTTTCAAGCTGTCGGCTCCTCCCTACGCGCACCGTGCAGGCGCTATCGTCTCGATCGATCCACACCTTTTTCTTCTCTTTGGACGTATGTATGTATGGTTGAATTGAAACAACAAACGCAAAGAGGGCTCTCGTGCATTGTCACATGCTACAAACGTGATCAATCAATCGATGCAACCAAGGAAATGCATGGTGCGCGCGCGAGTGAGAATTAATGTGAGATCGATTCATCCATATCCATGCACGTACGTTCCAAACTTCCAATATATGCATGGCTTTCCTTGGATCTCTCACAAAACCCATCCATGCATGCATGTTTTTCTCAATCTAATCTAATTTATTAAGCAGCGTGCGTACGACTACTAGTATTACAACTCCCTCCGTTCCAAATTAAATGACTTCACTTTGTCAAAATGTGGATGTATCTATACTTATAACATGTCTAGGTACACCCACATGTTGACAAATAGAAGTCATTTAAATTGGAACGGAGGGAGTACATTGCAAGATTCTGAAGGAAAAGCCACGTCCCTCAGCTGGCTGGCTAATTAATGAATTACTACGAGTCGATCAATTTCCCTAAAAGCCACTGCTAATTGCTGAATACCACGTTTTTGGGGGAGAATAGCACAAATTCTTTTTTGGGTTTCCCCGCGACCGGTCATTATCTAAGTGGGGCTACAGTACATGTGCCTTTTGGGTTTTCCCTGATCCGCGAGTGTGCGCCGTCTTCCTCGGTCGTTTGGGCGGCGGTTATTGGCGTGATGGCTGCTCCGACGACTTCTCCGTCAGATCCGAAGGTCATCCTCCTCCCTCCCCTTCCGGTCGTTCTCTTTCCTAGCAATAGCTAAGGCATATGCATGGACATTCTGGCCACTGCGGTAGCATGGCATGCATGTGTATATACTAGATTCGAACGGCGCGGCTCGCCGCGCGGCGCCTGTTGCTTCTTTAAATTTTGTGCCCGTGGTTGCCACCATTTATACAAATCACTTAAAGGATATTTATATCTATATGAATTTGATCACAATTATATAGATTTGAAATCGTATTCTCAGATCGTATGAAATCAGTAATCAGAACATCTTACAATAAAAGTCTTAAGCAATAGGAAGCCTTAAGAAACCGGCAGAAAAAGCGGCAGTTTTTTTCTTTTCCGAATGACCTTATTTCGAGAATCAACTAACCGACAAATCCGTAGCCCAGGTGATTCGCTGCCTCCCTCTCGCCAAAATGGGATGAATCTTCTCATGCAACGTTTTGAAGATCAAAACAATGGCGAAAACATGCTTAAATTGACATGGTAGTCGGTACTACTAATATAGCACTGGCATTATAGGTTCAGAGGAGCATATTGCTCTTACATACTCAAGGTCTCACCAATAAAAAACCTAGGTCATGATGCCAGCTAAAATGGTTTTGTATCTCCTGAATCTTAGTCGTTTTTTCTGTTACATAGACTTAACTGTCCGCCTTTTCACTAATAAAATATTTAAAAGAGACCAACAGCTGATAAAGAGAAGAGAGTAAGGCACCTCTGAAAAGGAAAAAGGATTCACACAGAGCCAGCAATAGCATATATCAGTGCAAATACGCAGCAACAGGTACATGGCCATGACAGCTTCTGAGCTAGACAGAGATATATTTTTCTATCACTCAAACAAAGCACATTTAATGGGTGGTCACAACAATTCCTTGCAGAAATAAAGACGCAGTTGCAACATCCATGATATTATTATACAAAGAGCAAACTAATCTCATATACACATGATACCAATCAATTACATCCATGTGTTAAAACCAAATTAATATTCTTCAACATGAATATGAGTTCTTCTATAAAAGTTAAATTTGTAAACAGCTGTATCTAAAAAGGTACCAACAAATTTAAAGATGCCAAATTTGTCAGTAATCCAAACTGTTACCACAATAACAGATATTGGTTCATTGCAAATAGGATTATAGTTAGTAATTTAAGGTATGATGTAATACGACAAAAGATCTACCTCAACTAAGCGAAGCGCTCCTCGGAGGACTAATCAGGGGCACTGAAATGATAGCCTTAGGGCAAAGGTCCTTGGCTAGCATAGTCCTAGCTTGATGTAGGGGGCTTCCTTTTGGCAATATCCTAATTAGATATTTGAAACAACCTGAGAGCAATCATCTATTCAGATACAGAGGGCATAGGCGCACAACACATTAACTACATGATTTAACTGCCCAGGAATTTTTGCAGACAACTTAACAGGTGATAATACTGAATCTTTAACACATCCAACACAAAACCGAGAACATGCTGAATCATAACTATTGTAGGTCTGCACTCGCACAATTCCAAATAATTTCAATACATTACAAAAGCGTCAACAATAATATGTAGGTTCTAAAAATATAAACTTGCTACAAATGGATTTGGTGCGAGCACTCAAACTCATATAAAACTTATATTCCAAGTTTTATCCAAAATAATGAGAAATAAACTCATAGAACCCTGCCAAGAACCACAACAACAACGCATGGGGCAGTGAAACCTGAAGTGCTCGTAAGAAACAGACAAACACGCCTCATCGAGCAAAAACCATAACACCAATTGATGAACTAAAGCAACTTCCATATGAACCACAACATTGTAAAACATCTTCTATAGTAAATACATAACAGCACAATATATACTAAAACATCTTCTATCCAGGAACACAAAAAGTAATATAGAGGTGGAGCCAAATTGTAATAATGTTTGAGTTGGAGCACTCAACAGATCAGGTTTGCCCAGCCGATGCTTCCATAGTTGTGGCTTGGAGTGGACATAGATTTTTCGTCGGTGGAATCCTGAAACACAAAATTAACATGAGAATAGGTTGGAATATGTGCAGGCAAGGAGCTCGTACTTTTGTCTTTTAAGTAGGTTATATGAATGATTTCCTATCTAACATGGAGATCAGGTCCAGTGTGCAAAACATGGATGATAGGCTCGTTGGCAAGGGGCCTCGGCGATTCGATTTCAGATTATAAGGACCAACAGAAATGAAATTTCAGATTCGATTGCAACTATATCTCGGATGAAGAGCAGTAGTACAGCTTATAATCAAGATTTATGGACAGGTGAATCACTTGATTGGACTATAGTTGACTGGTGATGCATTGTGAGGATCCATGACGGTGCAGGATGGAGAGGCTTTAGTCAGGAATAGGGTCGTGCTTTCCTGTGACAGTGAGGAGACCTATAAAATGATGCATTGTTCAGGCAGGTAACGAAGCAGATCCCTATCAGGGTCCAGTAGCAAAGTGCTTTTCACAACATAGGATGATTCTTGTGGAAATAAGCAACATAATGCTTCATCAATAAAAAATGCCATATGGATTAAGAAAGAGCTAACCACTTTGAAAAGGGAATATATAAGAATTTTGGGTAAATCAATGTAGAGTGTAAATAGTTAAAACACAAACTGCATTATAATTTATATGTCATCGATCAACATCGATCTTATGCTAAAGATTAAAAATTAAGTATCACATGGTATTTTCAATTTCTTTTCAAATTTAGTGTCAATGTAAAGAAATCAAAATTATTAAACTCTAATACACAAACTGGGATGGATCAACCGGTTTTACCAGTGCAATTTGGTACTTCAATCAAAATGGGGATCTACATTCTTTAGTTGAGCTATATATAAACTTATTCTTACAGTCCTACTGTAAGTGTTGCAACCAAAATGCATGAATGTAATTAAGAATAGGAAGCAAATATTTTATAATTATGTCGGCATATTCAGTTCTTGCCATCTACTGCCAATCAGAAAACCATACCTGGATGAAAACAATATAAAAATTAAGTGCTTTATCTCCATAGCTATGTCAATATTAAAACCTCCACCTTCTCCTACACATTTTGCCAAGCAAGCAGCAAATAAATAAAATTAACCTAGAAGAAAGCTAGATGAAAGACTGAGCCTAACCTGCTTCTAGGAAAAGAGGCATGCCATGATGTCTCGCGCTTACTCAATGCTTTGCATTTCCTACATATGTTGCCCCATTATTGCCCTTTGGTGCTTTCTCTCCTGGTGCAGCCTACCTGTACACATGGAAGCCAATGCTCATTAGATGATGTCCCTTCATTGTCTTACACTGCTTCATCTTTTGTTCCACTTACTTCTATATACTATAAATAACTGTAATCTAAAAAGGATATAAAATAAGAATCAGGAGTAGAACAGATACAGGTAACTTATCAGGACTACAAAGAATTACCACATGGAGCCATTTACGGATATATATATATATATATATATATATATATATATATATATATATATATATACAACTCATACAAACTAAGCAGCATCAATGTTGGGTCAGGAAAAATATAAGACGTAAGCGATGTTACGGCAGGTGCAACGTGGCTACCGAGTCGTGGGGAGCGACAGAGACGGCAACAACAGAGGTAAACTGAGAAGGTGAGTTTGGTTATCTTGCATTTATTCAACCAAAAATTGGCTTCTCACTGAATACAAACATGATTATGGTACTACTGTTAAATAAACTAAACTACATAACCTGTAATCAAACATCTTTAACAAAAAAAAATACATTGGAATTGTTATTGGATCTGACGAAACCACAATCATGTAGTAGATTCATTAGGAACAGATGATACTGCAAATACCACAAAAACTGAAAAGGAAAGAACGACACATAATGATCAGGTACATGCAACTACAATATAAGGTAATAGACCTGGAGAATACAAAGCAGGAAAGCATAACTTGAAGCGAACTATATTTTCAAAAGGACAGCTGAAGTAAAAGCACAACCTTAATTGAATCCCAATCACTATCCATAATTGGAAAGGCACAAGTTTCAGTCCAAATGAATACTCGGCATTTGTATCTGTTACTACATTATCTTTAGCACAGCCGAAGGGAAACATATCCAGGTAAATGGCATTTCGTGGTGAAATATTTGAAATATGGTTAATGTATATCTCATCACAGCAATCATTCTAGTAGGAAATTAATCTACGATCCTCACTCTATTTACAAATATGAAAGCCTGAAACCATGTATGTGCAGTACATTTCAGGTACGCTGGAGCTGAAGCAAATGGGCTCACCGTGACTCACTGTCGTTGACAACTGTATTAACTGTTGTCGCGGCACCAACGCTTATGTTACTGTGCCCTCCCGTGCCATCTCTAGAAGCCAGTGCACTACAAATCAGCGGCGCATACCCTGGAGTTGGTGTCCTCAGCTAGTCTCTTCGGTAAATCCGCACACAGTTCACAATACATGGAAACTGGACGTTCCCAAATAGAAGAAACAACTCAGGTATTTGTTCCTACAATAATCATTTATATGTAGCTAAAACAGGTAGAATGAAGCCAAAGCACAATGAGTAATTAACACATGTAGAATAAGGGCATCAAAAGAAGAGTGAATTTATAGGTTCAGGCATTCAGCACACAAGATAAGACAACAAATTATGACAGGAGATTTTCTGCTGCCAAATCAATGACAACAACAAACCTTGTGAGACAACAATATCTAGTAAAGAATCTTTTGTTAAGGTATTGATGAAGCTTGTTAAATGAGCATTTTAGAATATGAGAACCTAAGCAAAGAACAGATCAAGCATTCCTCATCAGCAAACACACAATTATTAGATGGTTATGTGCATATCATAAATGGTTCAGTTTCTGAACAAAGCAAATTGGAATATACGTGACTATGTCAACATGGACCAGTGGTGAATCCACCTGCTTGCGTGTAAACATGAGAATCTGAATTTCCAAAGATCTTCATTGGACAACACAAAATCAGAATCCTAAATCTAGAATAGCAACAAAAAGAAACACATAGATATGAGTTCTCAATAGCTAGAAGCGGGAGGCATCAAAGATTCCAAAGCAAGCAAATAAGCAGTGCTATTAACTGAAACAACATTTTATCTCTATTTTCTTTATTGGACAGCACAAAATCAGAATCCTAAATCTAGAATAGAAACACATAGCTATCAGTTCTTAATAGCTAGAAAAGGGAGGCATCAAAGATCCCAAAGCAAGCAAATAACAGTGGTGTTAATTGAAGCAACATTTTATCTCTATTTTGGAAATTAATCATCACCCGAAAACAATATTATCAGATATCACACAGTTCCTACGGCAGGTATATATAGTTGTTTTTACTAATAATAGAAACTAATGCCACAGGGAGAACATACATCTTAGTAGATACGTCAGATTACCGATAGCAGTTCTGGTCCCAAACTCCCAATTACTAATTCTCCATTTCTATACACACGCCATGAACAATCCAATATATCAAGCATATAGGAAAAAGGAGAAGCAACAACTTTTTTATGGTACATCTAAAAAATATACATCAAGCAAGTAACCGAAACTTGAAATATCTTAGAAGAAGAATAACCAAGCAGATAAAATTAACCAAAATGAGGTAGTGCTATTGACCACACCAAACAGACCAAATATATTAGTTCCAGACTTGTAGCAAATTAGACTCAGGAACATGCTTGGAGAGGTACTCATACTTGCCTATCGCCTTCATTATTTGTGAGATAAAGAACCGATAGGAAATATGATCACAAGAAAGCTACTGAATTAGGACCTGAAAGGACAAAAATAATAAACATAATAACATTAGCAATATTTGAGATAGATTAAAGAGATTGATTAAGGAAGCTTTCCAACCATCTTAGCATCAAATTATTTTACTCATTTTTTCATAGCATAAGGAAAGGATCACATAACTGTTTTATCCAAAATATGAAAAAATCTAAATAATTTGAGTCCATAGGCAGCAGAAGTACAGTATGTGGCAAGCATAAAAGGATAGGATAATATGATTCTCAAGAGAATTAGGAAATGGAAGTAAGAAAGTGATGGTTGTTTACTTACAGGAAATGATAATTGATACAAACAGAAGAATGTTGCAAGAAGACAAAGGACTTATGTAGTTCCTGCAGGTTCGCAACAAAACAATTAGGTCATATAATAAGAATAAATCAAGTTGCAAGAAACCAAAGAAAAAAGGAGGGGAGATATTTTTTGGTACATAGCAAATGTTAAAAGGGAATGCAATAGGCTGGTCCCTCTACTGTCTAGACAAACCAACCTTGTCAGCATCTCCTGCCAAATGAACGACAATTCTTAGTGGTTGGTGAGCAGCAAAACCTGCCAAGAACCACAACAACAAAGCAAGACCGAATCAGTGATTGGTAGTGAGAGATGCACGCAAAGAGCCTTCCAAAGCAATGAATAAATGATTGAAGCAGCAATAGCATTACTGACAAAATGCCCAAATCTTCAGAACCTCCAGTAAGAATATGCATAAATTTTCATCCCAGCTCAAAAAGATTGTGCAAAGAAATTATATTTCTCAATTTCTATTTATCAACCATGGTATGATTTGAAAGCTATTTATAAAAACTTGCACCGTTCCAGGAATTAAATATCGGGAAAAACTCAAAATAGAAAAGACAAGTGCAGGTACATACGAATCTTCAGATTTCAGAACCACCCAGCTTCAGATCGAAGCAGTGACACATTTAGGCTTTAGAACGACCACATACGCCTCCGTTCTCCGTTGAACAGTACTGCCACACCTGCTCACGATGTAGATTACGGTGAGGAACAGAGAACCGAGGTAGGAAGGAGACAGAGATATGGTTACGTACCTGTGGATCAGAGGCTTGCTAGGCCAGAGCAGGAGGTTGCTATACCGGATTTTACACTTGTGTCGAGCACGATGGCGATGGCGCGGCTCCTGCTGCATCGCACGTACTCCTCGTCTTCGTCCTCTTGGCGGCAGTCAGCTAGGGAGAAGGCGCTCTGGAGGCCAGGGGCGAGGGCAACGGGCTGCTGTCTGCTGTCCGTCGCCTTCCCCACAGACCGGGCCGTGGAGCCTTGCGGCACTTGGAATGGGGAACGGAGGCGGGGCTGACGACGTGGGAAGAGGCCAGCAAGGCGGCGCCGGTGTCCGGTTGGGTAGCTCCTGGCGGCGGTGGCGGGCTGGACGGCGAGATGGAGGAGGAGTCCTGCACGGACGGAGCTCGCAGGCTCCAAATCGGCGCGGTGCGGCTCCTCCTGCATCGCGGCATCGAGCACCCGACGGCTAGGTGCGTCCTCTGTGGGTCGAGTAAGGATTGAGGACCGTTGGTGCATGAGCATGGGAGAGGGGAAATGGAGATATATGGGCGACACAGAGGTGACGGCGGTGGCGGCCGGTGGCGCAAGGGAGGAGGCGAACGGGAAGGAGCGGGCAGAGGGGCGGGGAGCGCACCATCGATCAAATCGAACAGTGCATCAAAAAGAGGAAGAAATGGAGAAGATCCCGCCGCAGCCTACCTCAACCAGCGTCGGCTGCGCTGCTTCCGCCGGCCACCGGCCACTCCTTGATGAATCACTGCCCCCTCGTGCGAGGACGGCTGCCTGCTCCTCCTCCGTCCCTTTGCGTCTTTGCACGGGGGCTCGACTTGAGTAGGCACCGGCGGCGAACTCACGGGAGGAGGAGAGGGGATTACGGGGAGAGAGACGGCGGCGGCCATGGGAGAAGGGGATTGGAGGAGAGAGGCGTGCGAGGGATAGGCGAGGAGAGACGCGAGAGAGGATTGGGGCAGGGAGGAGGAGGAGGCGCGGGATTGGAGCGGGAGCGGGAGGGCGGCTAGGGTTTCTCCCCTGGAGCGGACGCGGCTTATATACCCCCAGACGCGAAAAGACGTTTTTGCCCCGCGCGGCTCCGTCGGAATAACGGGCAATGCCACCGCGCCCGCAGCTGCACCGGATTCTCCAGCCACGCAGTCGATGACAGGCGGGACCGGTCACAGTAAAAAAAAAAAACTGCGCGATTGGACGGCTGAGATCGACCGTAATTCCCTATCTACGGCCAGTAAATCCTGAGCAACGGTGAACGCCCTACCTCCCCCATGATTATACTCTTTAGATACGTGACTACTGACCTTTCTCCACCTATTTTTCCGCACGAAGAGACACTCCAGCGGTCGATAGTACTACCACTTTGAGTAGACTCGCATGCATATGCGCACGTGTGTGTACTGTCGCACCCACGATAAGGCATCAGCATATGTGCTAGTCCTTGTGTGTCTAGCTCCTTGCACGCATTAGCGTGTCTAATTTGTAGACCTTGAGTAAAAATAGTAATAAGCAAGCCTAGCTAGTACGCGCTTAGGATCCATATATATATACACCACCAATGAAACGTAAGCCCATATATAAATAAATCCCGACTTTGAGGATATGGAATATTCACTAAAAAATAGTAAACATGGTACTCCAGGAGAATTAGAAAACATAAAACATGACGAGTTGCATGAAATATTTGAAAACACTAGTAGTTATGCACGCGCACCCACATCTAAATTAATTAATCAATATATCCACTCACATATTTTCTTAGAACACTGCAATTTCTCATGACTTCCAACCAACGTGATATATATATCATCACCGTGCTTCAATAATTTTAGATGTTATCCATTAACGGCAAGCAATCTTCACCCACTAAGCATACTTTTAGTGATGTCTCGCAAGAGAAAGCATACGATAAATCGATAGGTTTATCGGAATATTGGCTGATATCTTGAACATTGATTTTTATTGGATATCCTATTTCAACGACAACTTTATCATGAAGAATTCCATGATAAAGTTATCAATTAAGCAATAGCCCAGTTTGCCCGAACATAGTAAGCGTGCACATGCAAATTATCATGATAAGAAAATAGAAACCATATTGATTTCCTCATCGAAGAACCAACGAAATGCATGGTGCGCGCGCGAGTGAGAATGTGAGATCGATTCATCCATCCATCCATGCACGTACGTTCCAAACTTGCAATATATGGCTTTCCTTGGATCTCTCACAAAACCCATCCATGCATGCATGTTTTTCTCAATCTAATCTAATTTATTAAGCAGCGTGCGTACGACTACTAGTATTAGAACAAAGTAGCCCATGAGTTAGCTAAGCAGTGTTTTTTATCTAAAATTTCATGTAATTGGGTCGATGAACCCCCGGATTTTCTGCTAGATGCTCTCTTGTACGACGATGTAACGATGTAACTATGTGATTCTTTAAAGGCGGCAAGTTTCAGACGCACTCTTTCCCAAACCAGGGTACCGAAAGGGACTGGCAGGGTTTTAATGAGGCGGCTTGCTGACCTAATATATGGTGGAAAATTCAAAAAAAAAGTATTAGAAATAGTAAAAATAGTGTCACGCCGAATTCATGACAAACATAGTGTGTGTTTGTTTAAGGGAACGACCACACACCTTGCTCTTGACGTCTATCTCTAGCAGGGATGGAGCCAGCCATTAGTCTTGGCGCAATGGAGCATTATCATGTTGGAGGTGGCAAAAAATATATTTACCGCGGATAAGCGTGATTAGTATATCATCAATAGGAAAATCACATCGTTGGGGTAATTTAGCCCCTGCTTGCCACACTTTCCTCATTCGCCTTAGTTAGTCTAGACTAGGCAGTGACTCAGCTCCAAAGTATATGCTATGAGGATAAGAGGAGAAGTGAAGTCAGGTGCGTACGATCATTCTTGTCATATATCCTTTGAAATCCCGGAGGAGGTGGCAGCTAGCCAGGTCAAGGGCAATCGGTTATGGCGGTGGTGAGGTCACAAACAACCGGATCAGGTGCACGTGAGGGCGGTGGTGGCTGGGCAAGTCTACAACGAGACCTGGAGCACAAGGGGAGGGACTGCAGGGTAGAGGAATAGGTGATGCCTGCTTCTACCCCCTAAGTAGCCCAGAAGAAGGACATTGCGGCCTACATGGAGAAAGACAATTATTATTATCATTTCATGTGCCATTTTATTGCTATGTTATTATTTATGCATTGTCTATTGTTTCATGGGTCGTCCCATTGTCGTGTGTTAGTATTTTATGCATGAAATGAAAGATAAGACCCGTCATTTCATGTGCCCTCTCGCCGCCACGTGTTATTGGGAACCTTCTTTTTATGCTTGGTGATTGCTATTACTTACCATTTCATGTGTCGGCTTGTTGTCGAGCGTTATAATTAATTCTAGCAGACGACTATTTATCATTATCGCGTGTTATTACTTTATGCATGAAGTAATAGCTATTACCTATCATGATAGCTTGATGTTTTTGTTTTGATAGTTTTCCCACCATTTTCTGTTTGACAGTGTTCCAGACTGTTATCTTTCGGTAGTTTTTGCGCTGTTGTGAGATTTGAAACTTTTCCCGCATGTTTTCACCACACACACTTTTTGAGGTTTCCCGCCCAATTTCGGCGACCGGTGATTTTTAAAGTGGTTACGACCTAGTTTCTAAGCATAAAATATCAAGTAATGCACCCGTTTTTCGTGTTGGCAGGTTTCTCGCATGTTTTGATATTTGGCATTTGTGCCACCCATTTTCATTTTGATAGTTTTCTCTCCAGCTTTCTATTTGTAGTTCTTATGTTATTTTCCCACTCATTATTTGTTTTGGCAGTTTTCCCGCCCTTTTCTATTTGTCGTTTTCCAACTTTTCCTCATCCATTTTTCGTTTTGATAGTTTGCCCACCCATTTTTCATTTTAGTTGTTTTCCCGTTTGTTTTCAATTTGGCAGTTCTTACACTAGTTTTAACGCATGTTTTTGTTAGGTAGTATATACATTTGTCCCCTTTTTAATGAATGTGAACTTTGGTAGAAATCCCATATACGGTGGTGGCATCGGGGGTATATAGTAGGAGTACGTGTGAGTAAGCGGGTTAGGCGGCGTGCATACAAAATTTCGAAAAAGCGCCCACCACAACAAAATTTGGAAAGACCACCCGCCAACGAAATTTGGGAAGACCACCCGCCAAACCCCGCCACGCATATTTGATTTCGGAGGCAAAAATTTTGGGTCCAAACGCGGGAGACACACCTTTGTTGGGCCTGAACCCCACCCACCACTCGGCACTATCCCACAGCAGACACACCTCCACGTTCTCCTCCTCCCAGAGGCGCCACCTCCAGATCCCCTTTTTCCGCAGCCTCGTCGCCGGCCAACTCCGGCGACTCCTCGCGCCGCAGACCACCGCCATGGCACCAGATCCTCCTCCTATCCCGATTCCGCGGACCACAAACCCTAGCTCATGCGCAGGAGCATGGTGGCGGCGGCTGAAATCAGCTGAGGTGCGGAGAAGGCTAAGAGGCCGCCGGTGGTGAAGCTGCTACCCGCGCGCCCTCGCGGTACAGGCGAGCGTCGAGAAGCTCGTCAGTGCAGCCGAGTCGTGGCTGCGCTCGTGTTCTGGGCCAACATGGACGCCATCGGGGCCTCCACGAGAGGCCGCCCTTGACCCTCGTCTCCCGCTGGCTGGCACCGGAACCGTGGCGTGGTCGGTGACGACGGTTGAAGTGATGGCCGGTCGAGTTGCAGGGGACGCGCTGCTGGACCTGAGGCTGGCCTTCAACGCCACCGTCGTCGACCCCTGCAGCTTGAGGGCGTCTCCTGCTTCTAGCTTTTTCCCCGACCTCTGCGTCCAGCCCCCTCTGCCTGGTGCCCGTCTCCAGGTACGACTTGTGCCCCTGCCTGCGACGACGAGAAGGCCGCTCGTCCCCAAGGCCACCCCGGCATCCAAAGGTCGATTTTTCCCCTCTGCTCGCGTTTGAATCCATTACCGCTTGGCATCCTCCTGTCTTCAACTTGCTGAAATGATCTTCGGTCTGACACCACTTTGCTTCTTCCAGGATGGGCTTTCGGTCTGACGAGGTGCTCATGTCGCCCGCCGTCCAGGTCTGTCGGAGACGACCACTTCTCTTCCTAGCGTCAACTAGGCATTGGGGGTAATTCGCCACTCCCTCACTCCACCAATGAATGAGGCTTTCCTCTGGTTGCTGCTCACCTTCGTGGATGCCATTCTTGCTCAGTGCAACAAACTGTTTCTGTGTATGGAAAGCCAAGTTTATTCACTAAACCTGTCACCCAAAAATTTGGTACGAAATTAGGATATGGAGTAGTAATTTGTCTCTTCATACACTGTGTGGCTGTGATGTCCACTACAACGATAACATGCAAACTAGGCTCTCGTGTGACGCAAACCACGGGTTTTAGATGCTATCTGGGGGAGTTGATGATAGCACTGGCGCAATGATTTATTTCTGCATTTGGTTACACATTTCGAAAATCTATGTTTGGCGAAGTAGGTTTACTGGAGTTGCTGTAGCTATCTAACTTAATTCGCGAGTTTGAAGAATCACTGGGTTAACATCTCTTCATATTCTGCGTGTAGATATATGACATCAAGAGGGCAGCGAATAGTCTTCTTGCGACCGACGGGCGATGGCCATATGTAGGCGTTTACATATCAGGAAAGCACATTGTCCCATCCTTTGTGAGGTTGAATCAAAGACCAAAAAGGTAAACATGCTCTCACCCCTTATTTGTGCCTACCTACCTGAGTAAATTCGCTTGAGCTGGAACTCATATGTGTCTGTATATGCTGGGGTTTCAGAGAGCCTGACAAGGTCCTTGTTGTCTCGCACGAGCACCGCTGGTGATGTACGAGCCCAGCAATTCTTGGTCTGTTTGTCACACAGGTGATGTACAACCCCAGCAATTCTTTGACATGTAGGAGTGGTTTGTTGCTGGAGATGGCCTGGAGGGTTCCGGTCGGCCGGACATGCTTATGTGATTGGTGTTTGGTATAAACTGAAATGTGATAATGGTTCTCTGATCTGGGCGGTGAGTTTGGACGATTTATATAAACATTCATTATTGCTTGGCTTCTATTATGAATATTGTTTACCCATGTTACTATGCAATGCAAGTAACATGTATAGCTTTTCTGTTGCTTACCCCCTTCGGTTCTGACTTTGGGGGCTTGTTATATTAATCGATGGTTATGTTCATCCATCATTGGCGTCCTGCACTATTTCATCTTATTTTGTACTCCCTCCGTTCACTTTTATAAGGCACACTAGCTAGTCTTTCCATTTTGACCACATACATACTAAAATGAGTGAATCTTTGTACAAAATAAGTCTAGATTCACTCATTTTGGTATGTATGTGGGGATAGCTAGTGTGCCTTATAAAAGTGAACGGAGGGAGTATCACAGTTTAGGTCTCTTAAATTCAGAGCAACCTGAACTTGTAAGGCGACCTGTGCAGTTTGGATATTTGTTGCATATATAGCTGATTTATCTGTAGCAAAGTTGTCGATTGGTATCAATCGTCGTGTGCATTTTTCCTGCTACCTTTTTCTTGAATATGTCTAGTGGTCTCTGCCTATCGCATGTGCCACTGTCGGTAAAGTGGTCTCTGCCTATGCTTGTATATCGCATGTGCCATTCTGTCGGTAAAGTGCTCTCTGCCTATGCTTGTATATCAGTGCACCTAGAAGCACTGTAATCTAGCTTCTATGTGCAGCGGTCTTGCAAATTTCACTGCTTGCCATATCTGCTGTTTTAGCTACTTGTTTTATTGTGACAAGACATCGAATGGGGGTTTGGTCATCCTTCTGTGATGTTTTGGATTATTGAATGTTTGATGCTAGCTCTTGCCATCATCTGGGTGTTGCTATCACCTCTGTGTGTATGGTAGTTGGTGTTGCCTGATTACATTGTAGATCTATGTGGTATTTCAAAGCATAGTAATCATGCTTCCTGGAAACTGGTTTCCTTTGCACATTTGTGATCTTTGTTTTTAAAAATGCATTTCTCATTTTTAATAAACTTTACTTGTGGGTGCAGCCTTGTGATGTCGACTGCGGGGACAAGCTGAAGAAGGATAAGGATATTCATGAGCTGGACGTGAAGCTTGCACTAGTGATGCAGTCCTCCCATGATTTTGCCGTGGCGGTGCCGTCCGAGGTGGCAGGTTATCTCCCTGGATGATCATGGATCCTACACTAACTTTGAGCAGCAGCAGCTGCACTTGTTTGGATTTATGGTTGGTCTATTGAAGTGTGACCGACATGGTCTGCTACTTGTGTGTGTGCCATATTGTTTCGGCCGTCTTGCGTTGTAAAAAAAAGGAGTTAATTGGAGTGGAGATTTTTTTTTTGTGCATGGAAATTGGAGTGGAGATGCCGAGTCGAGTTATGCGCTCCCATCTCCATCAGTTGGACGAATAGGTTATTTGCTAAAGTTGAGAATATTTCTATTTTGAATGGTTTGCAACTCGATGATGTACAGGAAAGAAAGCTATTCTACATTTGAAACGCTCTCAGTGTTTCTCTTTGCGATGAAGATAGGATTAAATAGTTTAAAAACTATTTAAATGCGATGGATGAATCCTGTACATATAGGAGTAAATTAGTGTGTCACGATTTATTAGTACTACAATAAAGAAACTAATCAGGGTGAACAAGCGGAATAATTAAATACAACCTATTATCCAGATTTGTTAGAGGAATTTAAGAATCCGTATGCAATGTCTAGCTTGCACTCTTCGACGCCATCAGTCCGCAATTATTGGTGAGCCACACCATACGCAAAAGAAATGTATAACTAGTCCTCCTGGGCAAGCATGTGACAACTTACCACGTAAGAAGGATTGCTGCCCGCTCACATGCAACCAGAATATTATATAGCCCATCAATAAAGGAGGATAATATTATATAGCCCATCAATGTTAGAAGAATTCACCGTGAGTGTTGCCATGTCACCGATCCACTACATTATGGATCTGAGCCGTCCAACATCATGGATCTGACTAGTCCTCGTGATCCCTCCCTCCCAGTTAGTACAACGACATGCAAGCAGTCAACTCCTCGTGATCCCTCCCTCGCAGTTAGTACCACAGCAAGCATGCAAGCAGTCAGAAAGAGCAGTCACCTGGGGAGATGTCCCTCCATGTCACCGATCCACAGCATCATGGGATCTGAACCATCCAACGTCATTGATCTCAGCCATCCTCATCTATTGAAGCCAAACAAGCGAGCAGAAGAGCGAATATCTTTTTCCCATGGCAGCATACATCTCTTCCCTCCCCCTATAAATATAAACCAATCATCACAAGCCGCGTGCGGTATGCGCGTGACTTGTGACTTTGGACTTTGGCGAGGCGAGACAAGAGCGAGGTCGAGATGGAGCCTGCCGTCGAGGGGTTGCATCGTCCAGATTGCCCACCTCGAAGTTGTAGTGGTACGCGCGCTGTGCCGCCACTACATCATCTCCATGTCCCTTGGCGGGCTATGTTTAATCTGTAGCTTTTACTATTTTGTGCTGCCAGTATAACTTATGTAGAGTACCTTTTGTTTTCAGACAGGGAAGTTTGTCTCTGAAGGTGTCGAGGAGCAAACTGAGCAGGTGAATATTTTCATGTTCCTTAATATGCTTATAATTTTTTAACTAGCAGAAATGCAGAATGTTGTTTCCGCGTTTGCTTGAAGTGCAATGTGCCAAATTGAAACATACACAGTTAAATTTCTGAATCCTCTTAGTGCCCACAATTTCCTTGTGATACGACTGTGTTATGCTGTAAGCCTTATCCATATACTATTACTGTTTTAAATCTGCGGTTGAATTTGTTTGCGGTGCATCAAAGCATTGTTCTGACGTTTGGAGATCTATGTGCTATTGTCAATGCTATATAAGAGTATGTGCGGTAACATAGGATGTTTATACCGAGTCTGTACCAGGCAAATAAATAATAACCCTTCTTTTCCTGTATGACTTTTCATACCTGCCTTTGCATTGGCTGCAACTTTCTGGATCCTTTTCTCTGAGAATGGATTTGTGTTCTTCCTCTTCTGTAACAGGTAATGAAGAACATCGGCGAAATATTGAAAGCAAGCGGTGCTAGCTACTCTTCAGTTGTTAAGACAACAATCATGTACGCACAGCATGTTCTTGTATGAATCTTTTGGTTTGCCTAAGGTATTGTGATATCCAGGGGTAAGTATGGTACGCCTCACGACCCTCGGATGGGCAGCCTCGGATAGTCGGATGGGTTCCATAAGCACCGTGTTGCCGAGCAGCTACGTGAAGACGAAGCTCGCGCTGGATCTAATCAGCCACCACAGCTGTAAGGCGATGCCGAGCAATCGAGCATGGCCCTGAGTAGCGCTCCCATGCTAAGGTGAAAGTCCTCGGGTGAGCCCCTAAGGTGTTCGACAGGTGTGCGACGACGCTGCTCGCTCGTCGTCGTCGGATCAGCCCTCCCTCGCGCGTCACACATTGCCCGTTAGGACCAGGGTCTCGATAGAGTGGCATGAGAGGTCGGGGGAAGACAGGAGTGCACCCATGGCGGCAAATCGAGGCGCGGCTGACGTGCAGCAGACGCGAGGAAGACGACCTTGATTGTGATGAACGGAGGCATGTGGGATCGATTGCTTGTACAGAAACGTGGAGGACGACGAGTCAGTGCTCCAGGACATGATGGATATGCTTGTCGTTGCGTAGGACGACGGGGACAACGGTAGTGGCCGGCCTCGGAGTTCCGGAGCGCACAACCAAGACAGAGGATAGCGAGGATAGGAGGAAGGTATCGGCTTCTCCGAGGAGGGTACAGATAGAGAGGGTCTAGAGCTACCTCCTAGACATGATATAAAGGTGGGGGAAGAGCTGCACGCTGGCAGGGGGATCCATTACTCCGGCCTCGCCATGAACGCCGGTGATGGCGACCTCGCCGCCCGCGCGACGCGCGCGACTGCACGTGCACCTTGTTCTTGCTCCTGGTAGGTGTGCGCGGAACACACACCGCCAGTACGCGAAGGCGCGCCGGCGCTGGCTCTCTCCTGACCTCCACGCCCGCGCCCGCTCGCGATGTTCCGTCGCCGGCACCACCTACCTCGGCTCGCCTCGGCGGCGTTCGGCGGTGCCTTCCTGGTGTGCGTGTAGGCCTGCACGGCGTGCTATCCGTCGCGCTGTTCCTCGCTGGCGCGGAGAGCACTTCCGTGAGCTCGCTCGGCAGCAGCAGGCGCAGCCCTGCCGTTGACCATGGCCACGGTAAAGATGCACAGTCTCGGGTCAATGAGGTGCGATAAGAAAAAAACTGATACTTAAACATGAGCCCCATGTCCACATCAGCTCATCTCCACGTGTATTGTCAACTAGGGTGTTTGTTTATTTTCAGTCAGGGCATTTTACCGGTCCCACTTGTCATGAACTTCTCCAAGTAACGGTCAACAGGTTTGACCCAACAGAAATGCTCTGTTTCGATATTTGTGAGGGCTTGAGACAAGCGAGTGGAGAAAAGAGAGCACAAGTTTACAGAGTGGGGAAAAGTGAGCACAACTAAGGATTGGGGGCACAGAATTAAATATCCCTTTAAAAATATATATATTTTACTCTTATTGTTACCACTGATTTGTTATTTTTATACAGAGCGTAAAAAAAGTAATTTCAGCGCTTGGAGCATTTTATTTGTTTATTCGACCAGGAGTATTGAGCTTGGAGCCAAAGTGAACTTTGGATTTTTATCATTGTACGAAATGCCTCTTCCTCACGTGTTTTATTGTTTAGTTTCAACAACCGCACGATACATATACAAACAATAATTGGTAGGGATAATTTAAGAGATGATCGATTATACCATAACTTTTTTGTCTTCTTTTATTGACATGGGATAAATAATAACAAATCGTTTTAACAACCATCGTTTATGTCCTAAGCATCCCGCAATAAACTAACTGCTGCCACCTTTCTATAATGCAAGATGTATAATATTGGTTAAGACAAGAAGACGTCCAACAAGAGTTGTGCTTCGGTACAACCCCTATGGTTTCTTAAAAAGTGCATTTTCTTACTTCTATTATAATTAAGATCAATATGGTATCTATGCCGAGTATGTACTCCCCCCTTCCGATTTATAGGGCCTGCTCTTATTTTGGTATAGACGTTCTTTAAAGACTTTAATTGGAAAACAACAGAAAAAACTGGATAGCCCCGTAACATCTTAATTTAGAAAAAAAATGTTTAGTCTTTCAACCTAACAAAAAAAAACCTAGGACTAAGACACTCCCTCGGTTCCCGCCCCCAAAGGAGGCAGACCAGCGCCGCCGGAGGTCCACGTGGTGATTTTCGTGCCAACGACAGCGGTGAAGAGCAATGGTTTGGTCGTGGAACACTTAGGTAGTCGGCTTTTCGATGTGTGACGAGTCTTCGTGTTGAGATTCCTTTTTCTACTATGAAGTCAATGCTTCTGGTCCGGGCGGCAACGATGATAGACGTTGTGCGTTCCGGCTATATAGGTCCCCATCGGCGCGAGTTCTACATATTTCCTCTTCAAATCTCGGCATCAGAACTAGAGTTGCCAATCTTGGACTCGAGTGATGACCGTTAAGTATGGGCCGATGTTGGCTTCGCAAGGCCGTCGCGGTGACGGTTTCATCGGTCGTCTTCCATTCTGCAGTGAAGCCGGGGCTGATCCTGGCTCCGTAAGGATGAAAACT
The DNA here is from genome assembly GCA_947311845.1 of Poa pratensis. Taxonomy (NCBI): domain Eukaryota; kingdom Viridiplantae; phylum Streptophyta; class Magnoliopsida; order Poales; family Poaceae; genus Poa; species Poa pratensis. The sequence continues at coordinate 7,013,828 of CAMZMU010000102.1, forward strand.
GTAGACAACCCACCTATTGTCTTGTTTTCGTGGTGACTGGTGTGTGTGTTACACGTTGGTAGCGGTTTTCGCCATGTTTTGGGCAATGTTGCAATTGTCGTCATTTATGGATGTCGCCATGTTCTTCACAGGTGTGGGCATGTTGAAATGTTTTCCTCCGATTTTAGTTAATTATTTGGACAACCTTTTTCTTTCTAATTAATAGATTGATGTCATTGTTCTCCGGTTTTGGAAAAAAAAAATTGGAACCCCAAAATATATCGAGAAAACACTGTTTCCGTGCTCCATCGGGCGTTGGTCACAGCCTCAGCCCAGCCAGCACAGTGTTGCTAGCAATTGGGCTAGGCACTCCGTTCTGGGCCGGGTTCAGAAAGCGTAAATTAAGAGTATCCGCCATCACTTCGTTCTAACGAAACAGGATAATCGCCATCACATGACGACGGGGCTCCTGTCCGTTACTAATATCACTCCAATCCAAGAGGAAACAGCAGAGCCATCCCCAATCCTTTTCGCCCCTCCAGTTCAGTGCTCGTGGTTGGTGGAGTAGGGTTTTAGCCATGGCATGGAGCAGCGCCGGCCGCTGAGATCCGTTTGCCTCTGTCAGCAGCAGCCGCCGCCTCCGTGTCCTTCGCTGGGCGCCGCCGCTTCGGCCCCATCGCCGCGTCCCTCGCTACCTCCGCCACAGGTACGCTCCTCATTTCTCTGCTTGTAGATGGGTAGGTGCTGCTCCTATAGTTCGTTAGACACGAGAAAACTCCAGTTTAACTGTACAACCAAATAATTTTATTGGGCTTCTGATTAGCTGGATTAAGTGTACGTCTGACTGCAGAAATAACAATTGTAATTAAGTTCTTCTTTCCAAAAGATAAAATGGAAATTCTGTTCTTAAGAGGGCTGTTATCTCGTGAAGATTAAGAGTAAAGACTAAAGACACAACAATTGTTTGCTAAAAGAAAGCGAATTTATCCAAGGAACCAAAACTCTCAACTGTTGGCTACATGGTTGTGCCAAAAAAACAACCGCTCCAGCGACCTGATTGAAATTAAAAGCGAGGTCCTGTACAAAAACGGGCCTGAGGATGAAATGATAATCCCCAAGTTAAAAAAAAAGTTCATCAGTTGACCTCTGATCTTTTCGCCTAGTATATTACAGTTTTGCATACCTTGGCACTCAGCATGATTCTTAGGTTCAAACGTGTTACGTTTCTACCATGATGTTACAGTATAATGATGTTTTCCAAATACTCTGACCAGTTACAAAGGAGGCTGTTCAAACGGAGAAGGCGCCAGCAGCATTAGGCCCCTATTCTCAAGCCATCAAAGCAAACAATCTTGTGTTTCTCTCTGGGGTTCTTGGCCTAAACCCTGAGGTTTGCTCCTTCAACTTTTGTTATTTCATCCTTGTTCGTGTGTTCTGCACATCCATGTTTAATCTGTAGCTTTTACTATTTTGTGCTGCCAGTATAACTTATGTAGAGTACCTTTTGTTTTCAGACAGGGAAGTTTGTCTCTGAAGGTGTCGAGGAGCAAACTGAGCAGGTGAATATTTTCATGTTCCTTAATATGCTTATAATTTTTTAACTAGCAGAAATGCAGAATGTTGTTTCCGCGTTTGCTTGAAGTGCAATGTGCCAAATTGAAACATACACAGTTAAATTTCTGAATCCTCTTAGTGCCCACAATTTCCTTGTGATACGACTGTGTTATGCTGTAAGCCTTATCCATATACTATTACTGTTTTAAATCTGCGGTTGAATTTGTTTGCGGTGCATCAAAGCATTGTTCTGACGTTTGGAGATCTATGTGCTATTGTCAATGCTATATAAGAGTATGTGCGGTAACATAGGATGTTTATACCGAGTCTGTACCAGGCAAATAAATAATAACCCTTCTTTTCCTGTATGACTTTTCATACCTGGCTTTGCATTGGCTGCAACTTTCTGGATCCTTTTCTCTGAGAATGGATTTGTGTTCTTCCTCTTCTGTAACAGGTAATGAAGAACATCGGCGAAATATTGAAAGCAAGCGGTGCTACCTACTCTTCAGTTGTTAAGACAACAATCATGTACGCACAGCATGTTCTTGTATGAATCTTTTGGTTTGCCTAAGGTATTGTGATATCTAGGGGTAATTATGTTCGTCTACTTGCAGGTTAGCCGATCTACAGGATTTCAAGAAAGTGAATGAGATCTAGGCGCCTAGGCGCCTAAAGAGTCCGCCTAGGCGTCGCCTAGGCGCCAAGGCGCCCCCACTTCGCCTTAGGACGCCTTAACGCCTTAAAAACCATGGATCTATGCAAAATGTAAGCTTGATGTTTCTACCCCCTTGTTGTTGCCATTATCTATCTATGCATCTGAATACAAGTGTGTCTCATTCTGTGCGAGGACATTGGAATTCTGGCATTATAGTTCCTTTACCTTGTTTCTGAAGTTTTTCACCTTTCCTTCACTGCAGATTTCCCATCTCCTGCACCGGCACGCTCAACTTACCAAGTGGCAGCTCTGCCACTGAATGCCAGGATCGAGATCGAGTGTATTGCTGCTCTCTAGTTACCTTGAGGCTACCCATCGAAACCTCAATAAGCATTCGATGCCATTGCAGCTGGCCACTCTTCTGTTGCGCCCAACGTGTCACTATGATCTTGTAACACCAATTAAGCCCTTGAACTGCATGCAATAAACCTTGGTTATCCAGAAGAATTGGCTGATATGACCAGTAAGATGCCCACGAGTACTGGTATGTATGGTTGTTATTTCGGGTTCCACGTATTTAGAGGGAGCATAGGTATGTTATAAATCATCACTGGTCATGTCTGGGACGCAAGAATATCCTAGCAACCAAGGCATCGAGCTTAAATGAACTATTCATCTAATCAGTAAAACTACTCGCTAGAATTAAATACTCCTCCTGTTCGGGAAGCATTTTGATTATTCAAGCCCAGTGTTTCATCAACAGTTTATCCCGTAATTATCAATTTTTATATATTGATTTTGTGACTATTAAAAAACATTATACAAAAATACAATATTTACACTAAGAATTTGTACTTGGACGATCAAATACGCCTTTTAGGGTGTGTTCGGTTGTAGCACCAAGTGGAATGGAATGGAAACGGTGACATTCCATTCTACAAGAATGGAATCATTCCATTATTCTGTTCGGTTGAGTTGGAAGAGGTGGAACGGAACCGAAACAAATTAATCTAAACATCAGATTAATCAAATTAATTAGAGCCTAAATTAATCTAAACATCAAATTAATTAGTGCCTAAATTAGAGCCAAATTAATCAGAGGAGGGAGGCGACGGCGTTGACCGCGGCGAGCTCGACGAGGGCGTGATGTCGCCGGCTCTGGTGGCCGCCGCCGGCTCTGGTGGCCGCGTCTGCCTGCAGCCGCCGCGGGCCGGCGCCTCTGCTGGCCGTGCCTCCGTTCCCCGGGGCGGACGTGGACTCGTCGGAGAGGTCGACGGCGATGGCGATGCGGCGGTGCGCGGATCCGAGGGGGGCGGAGGCGGCGGTGTTCCCCGAGTCGCGCATGTTGGTCGCCGCCGCCTGGATCCCGCACCTGGCCGCCCCCGCGCCTGGCCGAGGCCGCCGCCGCCGCGCCTGGCCTGGCCGCCGCAGCGCGTGGCCGCTGAACGCCGCAGGAGATGGACGGCGGCGAGCACGGAGGAGGGCGGCGAGCACGGATGAACGCCGCAGGAGATGGACGGCGGCGAGCACGGAGATGTTCTGCTGCTATGGACGACCAGCCGCTCGTCCGTCGCCTTTGCTACCTTCTGTCGGTCGCCTTTCCGCTTCTATGGGCCGCCGCCCAGGCGATCGCCCGCCGCCGCACTGCTACCTTTTTTCCGCCGCCGTTTCGCTGCTATGGGCAGCCGCCCAACTGCTCAGCCGCCACCACCCTGCTACGTACCCAGAGGGAGAAACGAGGCGGATTAGGCTTCGGTAGGGACGATAGAGTTGGGAGAGAGAAGAGGAACGAGGTGATTCCACCGATTTGGTGGAATGAGCAAATTACGGATCTAAGGAGAATATGCCATTCTATTAACGTGTGGGTTCTGATTCTAGTTTGCTACCGAACACACGAATGATGCCCAGGTGCAGGTCGGACCCGTTCTAGTCCACCACATGACTCAAACCGAACACACCCTTACACATATGCAATGGGGAAGTAATCCGCAAGGGAGATAACAGGAGACTGCTTATATGCAAAAGAGAATTGCACGTCAACAAGTAAAATGGTCAAATAGAATGTACGAATTAGTCCACAATTTGTTTTGGGTAGTGTCGGTGGTTCTATGTTTGATCCATGGCTTCTATTAGATTTTATTGTACTTTTGAGCAAACGATCCGAATATCCCATTTAATTAATGGCTGTGGAGGATCACTCCTATTTGAAACTAGTTGTAATTTGTTGCATCACCGTCCATGCTATTCTAGCTAGCTATCTCTTGCTCATTTTCTAGTTGACCTACTGTAGGTTGCAGTCTCGTTGTTTTAGGTAAAAGAAAAGTAGACGCAAGCGCGTGGGCAAATGGACAATGGATATATAGACGCGTGACTTCTTTGTACAAGATTGTGTCATGAATGAAGAAAGGGTTTGAAAATCTCATAGATTTGCTAGTCTCTTTTAGTTTTGTTTTTGTAATCGATATAATCGTGTACTCTTTGCTGGTTTAATATATGTGGAAAATTAAAAAAAAAAACAGCTCATAACCTATATAGTATATACTTATAAGTTTCGACAGCTTCGTGTTGAGAAACTCCTACCTTAATTAATCCCACTTGGATTTGAAAATTTATGTTGACCACTTAATTGATGCACTTGTTTTTTTTACTGAAGAGGAATCTCTGTACTTGCCAGCCCTGATCTTGTAGAAACTCCAACCTAATATATAAATTGTATTTTTCTTTCAAAATATAAATTCTATTGCTCAAAGTATAAGTAGCATGCATTACTGTTTCTAGTGAAACTTGAGCTTTAAGTTTTGAGGTTCCGGAAGCTTAAACCTCCGAAAATGGGTGTGGTTTCTTAACTGCGTATTCTTTTTTGTTCAGACTTTATAAACTCATTTCATATTGAAAATATTCTACGTGAGTGCGCCACCCCCAAAAAGGTGTACACAGATAAACTCGAAATTGCTCGCTCAAAGTGAAACACAGACCGGTTTTTTTTTTTTTTTTGAAAGGGAACACAGACCGGTTTCTATCCTAAGGGTTTCAGAAGTGTAGATACCACCAGCATATCATGTTAGCTTTACGTATCCGGCGAGAGCTCTCTTTACACAAACACAGCAAACCACCAAGTTATGTTGAACATTTGAATTAGAGTCATCTTTACTAGTTGCTAGCTACTCCCTCCGTTTTTTAATATAAAATGTTTTAGGTGTTGCACATGTTGCCTAGATACATAAAAAAGTTGATGGACACACCTACTAAAATATGTCTACATACATTTGTACACATTTAAACATGGACAAATGCTAAAACATCTTATATTAAAAAATGGAGAGAGTAGCTCCAAAAGGATGACAGCATCTGACATGACTAGACTATCAAATCCCGAAGAGTCCACGAACCAAAGCACCCATTTGGAAAATAATAGAGAGCTTGCAAAACCCAACCAATAGAGTGACCAACATCCATATCATTAATGGTAGTTTTTCCAAGGCTATGTACGTATTCTTGTGGATATTCCTCTCGTGTCTTGGTCGTGAAAGGGAGGGGAAAGGACTGATGTGCTAGCTATCACTGTGCTTGCCTCCACTACGCATATTGAGTTGCTTCCATTTGCCCGATAGGGAAAATGACTGAAGGAGAGATGGAAAAGGAGGATGCGTACCTACATACTCCCTCCGTATGAATCTTGCACTAAAACATGTCTAGATACATGTGTGCAGAAAGTAGTTTGAGAGTCTTATATTTTGATACGGAGAGAGTACATAACACTATCGTGGCAAACATTTAAGCATATGCGTGAACATTATCTGGTATCCAGTTATATGTATCAATCAGATCATGAAATCATCATCCAATATCCATTTGTACTCAATTTATATAGTATTCCTTCTGTTCCATAATAGAAGATATTCTAGACATTCCAATACAGAGAAAAATGAGTGAATACCCACTAAAGTATGCTTAGATACGTACGAATCAGAAAAAAATTAAAAAACAACGAGACTTATATTTGGAAACGAAGTGAGTAAATTATTAAGCTCGTGAAGAACACGAGCGTAGTAGCCGTCCACAGGTTCCTCGCGTCGCACTTGTCCGCTGACCTCTCAGTCCACCACTTTAATAAAGGGGAGTCAGGTCCTGGCATCCACTCCAGTTTGTCCCAGGAGCCTAACACAAATGCCCAAACCTCACTCGCGAGCACGCCACCCAGCAGGAGGTGTTGGAGCGTCTCTTGCTCCTGGTCGCAGAAAGGGCACACCGCTGGGTGTGGGAGTCCTCTCCTCCGGATTCTGTCCGCCGTCCAACACCGATTCTTTGCCGCCAACCATGCAAAAAAGCCATGTCGAGGCTGGACCGTCCCCTTAACGCGAAAGGAAGCCATGTCGAAGAGCTCAGAGCGCACTAGGTCAGTCTGCCCCTCCAAAACGGACCACAACGACATGGAAAAGGACAAAATAAGAGATGGAAAAGGAGGATGTGCGTACCTACATACAAAGCACATCGTGGCAACCATTTAAACATAAGCTATATGTTTTTTCGATAAAGAGAATATATTAATATCGTGGAGATACCAATTACACTCAGCCTCCACAACAACGAAATGTTCTAAAGATATTAGCGATGCACATAGCTCTACGACAGAAAGAAGAAGAAGAAAAAACAAAACATCCCGCTACAGTGATCAATTCCTTAAAGTTGCAACACAAACCACCAACCAAGACAACACCCGAAGTCCAAATTTTCCAAAAGCGACGCCTATAAGAAGGAAACATTGCACAAGCGCCATCGCCGCCTGATTGTAGATCTTAAGATTTTCACCCTGGAGAAAGTTCGCGCTCTCAAAACAATGTCTTCAACAAGAACATTGCCGCCGCTGCTGCTACAAGTCAAGAATCACCAAGCAAATTTCTCATCGCCTCGAAGACTCGGCCCGCCCTTACTAGACCTTAGACCTGAGTCGCCATGACATTCTCCTCCACTGTCGTCACCAAAGAAATTGAAATGCCGACATGTCCCATTGTAACAACGGACAACGAAGCTTCGTGTCACTCCATCCTGAAGCCTCATGGCCATAATATGGGTGCGCACGACCGAATCCCCTCCGATCTAGCAATTTCCAAGCATAAGGCGCCTAGTAGAGTTCACCGGCGTAGCCTTACGGAACTTGACAGTCCGGCCAGATAAATGAAGACATGCATCAAACAAAACTTCGTCTTGGCGCGAGAGGAATCCTAGGACCGCCTCCTTATTCAGCAAAACCAGCAGGCTCTCACGGCGCCGGCCAAATCAGCGAAGGAGAAGGCAGCCGCTGCACCGTCTGCCCGCAGCCGTCCGCCCGAAACATGCTGACCCAGCCGCCAGTGCCCCATCGCCGCCCGAGGAGCGCTGCCATGAAGCCCTCCCCTGCCCTTCGTCTTAGACAGGAAGGCGACGCCACCACCACCACCGACGGTGACGGCGACGACCGGGACTACGCCGGTGTGTGTGTGGGGGGGGGGGGGGCTGGAGGGGTCTAGGGTTGGGACGACATAAGCTGTATGTATATTCTTGTTTATATATGTATGAATCAAAGCATGAAATCATCATCCAATATTATCGAGAAGTCCCTTTATATCCCGGGCTACATGTAGCTCTATTTTTTTTAATTGTTTTTGGAATTCGCATTTTGAAGTTTTAAAAAATCCGAGAATACTCATAGAGGTGGGAAATGACGTATCCTAAGGTGCTGCAAATTTTCAACGCGAAATGTTTTGTATTCCGGTCTAGACGAAAGTGACAAATTCCGATAGATCTGAAAAAGTTCGAAATCTACATTGTTCACCACGTTAGATGTAGAATTTTTTCATTGTTACACAGCACAAAATTTCGCGTTGATATTTTGCACATTGATGGAAGTGGTCATTATCTACGTCTATGAATATTGTCAGAATTTTTTAAAACTTAAAAGTGTCGTTTTGGAATTTTAAAAAATGGGCCACATGTAGCTTGTCCTTTCTAATCCACTATCCAATATCCACGGCGCACCGGACCACGCGTGTTTGCGTGTCCTGCAACATAATTCTCCGTTGCGACCACTAAATTAATGGCTCCCACACCGCGGCTAACTAGTGGCGATAAAATGCGTCAGGGATGGATGTTGTGCGCGAAAATGGCACACCATGGCTGCATCCACCACTGCACCGCCACCGTTGCAAGAAGGTGGTTCGGTAATGAATCACTTATCGATCTTTAAGGAGATCGTTTCTGACCTAGTGTCGATGGAGGTAAAGTACGATGATGAAGATCTAGCACTTTTACTTCTATGCTCGCTGCCAAATTCCTTTGCAAATTTTCGTGATACCATACTGTTAAGCCGTGATGAACTAACCACCGCGGAAGTATATGAGGCCCTGCTTGCCAGGGAAAAGATGAAAGGTATGGTACAGAAAGAGGAGTCGTCGTCCTCCAAGGGCGATGCTTTGCAGGTCCGAGGGAGGCCTGAGCAGCGAGATAACCACTACCACAACAACAACAGAGACAAGAGCAAGGGTGACAGAGGTCGCTCAAAGTCTAAAGGCCGTGACAAGTTCTGCAGGTATTGTAAGAAATCTAATCATGTCATTGATGATTGTTGGAAGTTGCAGAACAAGGAGAAAAGAAAAGGTACTTACCAACCGAAAAATAATGAAGGTAATGATACCGGTGAGGCTTCTGTTGTTGATGGTAGTTCTGATGGCGAATGCCTAGCTGTTTTAGCTGCATGTGTTTCTCGTCAGGATGAATGGATTCTAGATACTGCATGTTCTTTTCATATTTGCTGTAACAAAGATTGGTTCAGTTCTTATGAGTTAGTGCAGACTGGAGATTTCGTGCGTGTGGGGAACGACCAGCAATGCAACATTGTTGGCGTTGGTTCCGTTCAGGTCAAGACACATGACGGTATGACACGCACGCTGACGGGAGTGAAACACATACCAACCATGGCAAGAAATTTGATCTCGCTCAGTACCCTTGACTGTGACGGGTACAAGTACAAAGGAGGAAATAAACTCCTAAAGGTATCAAAAGGTTCTCTCATAGTTATGGTTGGTGATATGAATTCTGCTAAGTTATATGTTCTTAGAGGTAGCACGTTATCTGGTACTGTTGCTGCTGTTTCTCATGATGACGCTAGTAAAACTAACCTTTGGCATAAGCGTCTTGGACATATGAGTGAACTTGGTATGGCAGAATTGATCAAGAGAGACTTGCTGCAAGGATGCAGTTTGGGTAAGATGCAGTTCTGTGAACACTGCATTTTCGGTAAGCACACAAGAGTTAAGTTTAATGCTTCTGTCACACCACCAAAGGTACACTTGATTATGTACATGCTGATGTTTGGGGGCCATCTCGTAAGCCCTCTTATGGTGGTGCTCGTTATATGCTTACCATTATTGATGATTACTCTAGAAGAGTTTGGCCTTATTTCATGAAAAATAAGGATGATACGTTTGCTGCTTTTAAAGAGTGGAAAGCTATGATTGAAAGGCAAACAGAAAGGAAGGTGAAATTACTTCGTACTGACAATGGTGGCGAATTTTGTTCGAATGCCTTTAATGATTATTGCAGGAAAGAAGGCATTGTCAGGCACCTCACCATCCCGTACACGCCTCAGCAGAATGGTGTAGCGGAGCGGATGAACAGGACCATCATCTCCAAGGCTCGCTGCATGATCTCCAACGCTCGCATGAGTAAGCGTTTTTGGGCTGAGGCGGCTGCCACCGCCTGCTACTTGATAAACAGGTCACCATCTATTCCCCTCGACAAGAAAACTCCCATTGAGGTATGGTCAGATTCTCCTGCTGATTATTCACACTTAAAGTTTTCGGCTGCACTGCTTATGCTCATGTTGATAATGGAAAGTTAGAGCCGAGAGCTATTAAGTGTGTGTTCATTGGTTATGGTTCGGGTGTAAAAGGATACAAGTTGTGGAATCCCGAAACTAAAAAGGCTTTTATGAGCAGGAGTGTTGTTTTCAATGAATCTGTTATGTACTTTGATAAGTTGTCCTCAGATGTTTTGCCAGATTTTTCTGAGGAGCAGGTTCGTGTCGAGGTGGAGCACTCTGTTGAAAATGAAAATGTCACTGTTGACAATGATGGTGCTGCTACTTCAGATGATTCTGATCCTGATTCTGCTGGTTCTGATGATTCTGATTCTTCTGATTCTGATAATAATAATGTTCAGAACTCACCCCCTGTTTTGCAGCCACAACAGTCTATTGCTGCTCGTAGGAACAGGAGGAATTGTGGTCCTCGACCACGTTTAATTGAAGAGTGTAACATTGTTGATTATGCTCTGAGTTGTGCAGAACAGGTGGAGCACGGACATGAGCCGTCCACCTATACTGAAGCTATTGGTTCCGGTGACCGCGAGAAGTGGCTTGCTGCTATGCAAGAAGAATGCAGTCACTCGATAAGAATGGCACATGGGAAGTTGTGCGCTTGCCTAAGAAAAAGAAGGCAGTCCGCTGTAAGTGGATCTTCAAGAGAAAGGAGGGTTTATCTCCTAGCGAGCCTCCGAGGTTTAAGGCAAGGTTAGTTGCAAAAGGCTTCAGTCAAATTCCAGGTGTTGATTATAATGATGTTTTCTCTCCAGTTGTTAAGCATAGTTCAATTCGTACATTCTTTGGTATTGTTGCTATGCGTGATCTTGAGCTTGAGCAGTTAGATGTAAAGACTGCGTTTCTGCATGGAGAGTTGGAGGAGGAGATATACATGGACCAGCCAGAAGGGTTCATAGTGCCTGGTAAGGAGGATCTTGTGTGTAAGTTGAAAAGGTCCTTATACGGTTTGAAACAATCTCCTCGTCAGTGGTATAAAAGGTTTGATTCTTTTATGTTGTCACATGGCTTTAAGAGGTCTGAATTTGATAGCTGTGTGTACATTAAGTTTGTTAATGGATCACCTATATACCTGTTATTATATGTTGATGATATGTTGATTGCTGCCAAGAGCAAGAAAGATATCGCTGCTCTCAAGTCACAGTTGAGTAGCGAGTTTGAGATGAAGGATCTTGGTGCTGCTAAGAAAATTCTAGGTATGGAGATTACCCGTGACAGAAATTCTGGTTTGTTGTTTCTTAGTCAGCAAAATTACATTAAGAAAGTTCTTCATCGTTTTAACATGCATGATGCAAAGTCTGTTAGTACTCCTATTGCTCCTCACTTTAAATTGTCAGCTGAACAATGTCCTAGTACGGATGAGGATTTTGAGTACATGTCTAGAGTTCCATATTCTAGTGCTGTTGGTTCTTTAATGTATGCCATGGTTTGCTCACGTCCAGATTTATCATATGCTATGAGTTTGGTTAGTAGATATATGGCTAATCCTGGTAAAGAACATTGGAAGGCTGTTCAGTGGATTTTCAGGTACCTTCGTGGCACATCCAATGCTTGCCTCAAGTTCGGCAAGACTGATGAGGGACTCGTAGGCTATGTGGATTCAGATTTTGCTGCCGATTTGGATAAGAGGAGATCCCTCACAGGTTATGTGTTCACGCTTGGTGGTTGTGCCGTGAGTTGGAGGGCAACGTTACAATCTGTTGTTGCCCAGTCTACCACTGAAGCAGAGTACATGGCTATTGCTGAAGCATGTAAAGAATCGGTTTGGCTGAAAGGTTTGTTTGCTGAGCTTTGTGGAGATGATACTTGCATTAACCTGTTTTGTGATAGTCAGAGTGCTATTTACCTTACCAAGGATCAGATGTTCCATGAGAGAACAAAGCACATTGACGTCAAATACCATTATGTGCGTGATGTTGTTGCAAAAGGTAAGCTGAAGGTATGCAAGATAAGTACTCATGATAATCCTGCTGATATGATGACAAAGCCAGTTCCTGTTACTAAGTTCGAGCTTTGCTCGGGCTTAGTTGGTATCACTGTCTAGCCCAAGAGGCTATTTGGCGCCGAAGGTGTTTCTTTGTTGTTTTCAGGGTGAAGGTTCTCATTCATGCTACAAGATGGAATTTGTCTCAAGGTGGAGTGTTGTTTTATGGTGTTCCAAATTCCAGCGGTAGTACCGCTGGGTTAAGCGGTACTACCGCTCGAGAGCTGCCGCCACCGCTACCGCCAGAATGGCCGTCTGACGCACTTGTCCGGTACCGACTGGTACCGCTGGCGGTACCGCCGCCGGTACCGCTGAGGTGGGAAGAGCCGAACCAGCCCACCCCAGCGGTACTACCGCCTATCCCAGCGGTAGTACCGCCGAGTGGGATCGATTCCGGGTTGGACTGCAGCCGACCTAGGGTTTTATGTCATTATATATTCCTCTTGTAAGCCGCCGTTTTGGGGTAAGCCATACATTGTAAACCCACGGCGTTTGTAACCTCACCCGATATAGTGAAGTATTGCTGGCTGACGCCCGTGATTTTTTCTCCTCCATTGTTGGAGAGGTTTTCCACGTTAAAATCTCGTGTCCCCTTTGGTTTGATCGTTCCGCTCTTCGTCGTTTATTTGCTATCGTTTGCAACACCCGGCACGAGCGACGGAAAACCGAAGAAGCAGCGTACAGTACAGGTTCACGTCTGCACCCATTGGACCGCAACTCCGGAGCTAGCTAGCGGGCCAGCCGCACGCATGCGTCGCTCTCCCGTACAAAGGCGCCACGAGATTTCATACTTCCTTTCCCTAAATTATCGGTAAAGATGTCATTCTTCCTTTCCCTAAATTTTGTTTCACTACAAGGAACCATCTATTGGAGTAAGATCTAGTAAGATCTATTGGAGTATATGCTAGTACTAGTTACCATCGAAAATTAAAATTTGAACCCTGGTCCAGATGCTGTCAAAATATGGACAACACACCTACTACATTGAGATAGTTGGATGTTGGTGGTTGTTGTATTCGTAACTTATCCAAAATTTAAGTTTCATCTACGTTTCTTATACAAAACTCAAATATAAATGCTGATTTAGTTTGCTACAAATATGATGATGATATTTTATAGATGAATCTTAAAGATGTGTGGATAATTTGTTGATGTAAGATTTTTTTGTTAAAAAATAACAACCTAGATTTAGAATCCGATGAAGGCTGGTTCCAAAACTCTGAACAAATTTACTACTAGCACTATTCTTAAGGGCGGGTAAATTTTTTTTTGAAGTATTTTAAGAATACAGTGGTTTTTCAATACTTCGAGGTGTTTGGCTTTACCTAAAAACTGTGGTTTTACATACCATAGTATCTCCAATGCTGTAGTTTTTCTACACTATAGAACAAATAGGTGTCTATTCAAAACAGAGAAACACAAACTTTGGTTTGTTGCCTAGGCACATAAATACCGTGGTATTAGAATTTCGGTTTAATAAAAACTTCGCTGCCAAACTAAGACTCATTCTTCACTACACGTCCCATATATTTTGATCACCTTAGAGCATATCTAGCAGAGCACTTAAAAGCCGCAGAACGTTAAAATAATCGTTGTTAACGGTTTCAGAACTTTAAAAAGGCAATAGCAGAACCCTTAAAAGTCGTCGACCCGTAAACGATTTTGATGGGCCCATGAATTCGGCCCGCGGAACCATGAATATGATGTTTTCGTGGCCGAACCGAAGAGGGCCTGTAAACCGCGCGAGGCGTTGGCGAGCTGAACGGTGAGCTTCCGCCGTAGAACTCGTTGGAATCCGGCCGTTTTCCGCCAAACTCGCCGGAATCAGCGGAAACAGAAGCGCATCTACAACCGCTGCACCACGGGGGGCTTCGTGCCCCGGCGGTGGGCCGGGACGACCTCCAGCGGAACGCCGACGGCGGACGTGAACGCTGCGGCCCCGGGAGCTTCGTTTCCCGGCGGCGGCGTGGACCACGGGGGCTTCGTTTCCCGGCGGCGGCCTGGACCACGGACGGGCTTCGTTTCGCCGCTGGCACCCGGCTTCATGGATCGATCGATTGATCTGTGCTGGCTAGTACGCAGCTCATGGATCGATCGATCCACATGCAGCTCGCTGCCCATTTTGTTGATTCTGAAGGCTAGCTACTTCACGCACTAGCGGATCTGAGAGAAAGACGAAGGAAGAAGACGACGAAATATTCTGTGCCATATTCTATTTTACGGTTTCGTTTTTAGTTTTTGTTTTGCGTGGACACTTTTGAGCATGTAAACTACCCAAAACACGAACCTTAAATCTGTTTTAAGGTTCCACGGTTTAAGGTTTCTGCTAGAGATGCTCTTATGACCTTAATGAACATGCAACGAAATATTCTGTATGTACTATTACAGATATAGTACTACAGTAAATGAAGCAGAACAAAAAGTAGTCCTACCGTTTGAAGCACATTCGAGGGAGCATGCATGTGCCCAAAAAGTAGTGCTCTTTGGAGCACATTCAACGTAAGATTTTGAATCGAATGAAGGCTGGTTTCAAAACTAGATGTAAGATTAATGAACATGTAACGAAATATTCTATCAGTACTGTTATAGATATACTATAGTTTTTAAATAAATCAGAACAAAAGTATAGTGCTCCCTCCGTTTTTATTTAGTTTGTTTTCTGGGTTTTTTCAAAGTCCCACTTTTCAAAATTTGACCAAATATATACGAAAAAATATCAACATCTATAATATGAAATATATATAATATGATAATATATATTATGAAGATCTAATAATGTTAAAATTTTGTTGTAACTTTTTATATTTTTTCCTATATATTTGATCAAACCTCACAAAATTTGATTTTGTTTATATCCAGAACGCAAACTAATTGTAAACGGAGGGAGTACCTTTGAAGCTCATTCGAGGAAGCTTGCATGCGCCCAAAGGAATGTTCCTCCTAGGCTCGCCGCTCCTGTAGAATAATCCTTCGATCCGTCCCAGCCAGTGGAATCTTTTCACAATATACTTTTGGCCCACACTTGCCCGTAACCACAATACAAATTGCTGTGGAGCAGCACATGCGCAAATGGCGAAGTATTTTACTTGTAGGAAAGTGCAAAGCCCCTTAACCAGGAATGGAGTCAAACGCGTGTCCGTTGGTTCATCTAGTAGGGGGGTTTCTTTTTCTTCAGTGCACAGCGATCGAGCTCCACTGAATTACTGGAGGACAAAGCATATGCCAATTTTAAGAGTTGAAGGCAAAACAAAACCATCTTGAAGAAATTCTCTCAGTAGTACTCGGAGATTCTTTGTAAGAGTTGAAGGCAAAACAAAACCATCTTGAAGAAATGCTGCTACTACATTGTGATTGGTGGGTGTTGTATTCTTAAGTTATCCAAGATTTAAGCTTGATATACAAAACTTAGGAAAAGCCCTAGACCTTCCCCGACCACCGGCGAGCCTGCGCAAGGCAGGCCCGTAGTAGGGGCTCGCGCGCGGCGACCTACCGTCACCGGGCGACTGGTGCTGGGCTAGCAGCAGCCTCCCCCACTCAAGTCGGCGTCGCCCTCCTCTTCGGCTGTCTTACATCGCCGCCACGTCCCTTTGCTCGTCCGCGATTACAAGCGAAGGAGTCGATCGCCGCCACAGCCGGCCCTATCCAACGGCGGAGGATTTGTGGCTCGATCCACTCAGGTGATCCTCTGTGGCGGAGGATTTGTGGATTGATTCACGACTTGTCCAGACGGGGCTGGAACACCCGTGCCAAAAGCTTGACCATGGCGCTCCGCTGGCTCTACGCCGTGAGGGCTCCCGTTACCTCGGGCTGCCATGGCGGGCCTCTCGAGCCTGCGCCGCGTGGCGCGCGCGGCGCAGAGGTTCCCCAGCCTCACGAGGGGGCTGTGGAGCATCTTCTCCGCGCTACTGTTCTGCCCGAGAGCCAAGCCGTACAAAATCATGCCGCCGCATCGAGGTCTGGACTTGCTGGTGAGATCTCTGTTCCGCTGGGGGATGGACCGCCAGCAAACGGAGGGATCACCGGAGTTGATTTCAGCGGAGGTGGGCGCCCGGGAGCGCGACCAGGATCAGGAGGATTTCTCGCGGTGGAACCGCCGCCGAGGAGATGGTCAGTAACACTAGTACAGAACGACACATCGGAAACGGGCCAAAAACCCCTTCGGCAACGGAGAAAGGGTCCGTGTCCCCGCCTCTGTCACTGATGCGAAGGACTTCATCGGTAATGGAGGCAAAAAACCGTCACCGATGAGACATAAGTTGGCTACGGTTGCGGACCCATCTCTGTTTCCGATGTATCGGTGCATCAGTAACGGAGATTCTATTTTGCTCGTTTGCATTGAGGTTCTTTCAGAAGCCTACAGGAGCAATTCGGTTGCCAAATTACATTCAAAATTTCACAGCAGAAGCACAAAGTTGCTACCAAATCCATTCATAACGTATATAAGAATTGTCATCATTACATAGCATCAAAAGATGAGTTACACATGCCTCGCTAATCCTATCATTCTCACGCCTCCCTAAACTTAACTTTTATGACACTCCACTCTTCTCCAGCTCCACCTTCTTCTTCAGTTCCGAAGCGCCGAAAAAGGACTTCGACCTAGCAAAAGACTTGAGTAGCGGTTTCATGCTTCACCAAATCACATCTGCAGCCAAATTGCTACACACATACACAAAATAGATGGAGAAACTAAAAACAAGA
Source organism: Poa pratensis (assembly GCA_947311845.1). Lineage (NCBI taxonomy): Eukaryota > Viridiplantae > Streptophyta > Magnoliopsida > Poales > Poaceae > Poa > Poa pratensis. Next base: position 7,030,556 of record CAMZMU010000102.1, read on the forward strand.
AACCACACCGAGCTCGCAAGCCTCCTTAGCAAATTAATCTTACCAAATTCTTCGTAGCGAGGCTTGCTCCATCTTGGACGGTGTCGCCGAAATATAATAACGTCACCGCTGTGACATTTCGGCCACACTGTCCAAGACACTCTTAATTAAAAAAGTGTTTTGAACAGTGCAGCGAAACGTCACAACAACGACGGTTCACGGATATGATCCCACTTTGTATTTAGCTCTTTTAATCCTTGTTTGGATCTGCATGGCGCTTCTGCATATAAAATACATGGATGTCTAGTTAGAAAAGAGCCAAATATGATGCTACATGACATAAATACAATTTAAGATGAAAACAGTTTACACCTTAAGCGCCTATATCCGTGTGCTTGCTGTCCGATCGAAACGATTTGGAGGCAGAACTTGAAGGTGATGTTACCTTCAATTGCCTCACCATTTTTATGCATTGTCGCCGAAATATACTATTACTTCATACACTAGCTACACAAAACCATAACGAGGATTAGCACATTGACAAAGGGTTGAAATTAATCTATTAGACTTCAAATACTAAAAACAAACACAACACAATACTAGACTTCAAATACTAGACAAGTTGAAGGTAATGTATTCATCATCGGCAGTACTAAAAACAAACACAACACAATACTAGACTTCAAATACTAGACAAGTTTTATATGCTACTTTAAAAAAAATGTAAGATCTAGTGTTGAGGGGTGTATTCATCATCGGCAGTACTACAATACTAGACAGAACACAATACTACAATACTAGACAGTACTACAATACTAGATCAGTAGATGCTACTTTAAATAAAATGTAAAATCTAGTGTCGAGGGGTGTATTCATCATCGGCACTAGACAGAACACAATACTAGACTTCAAATACTAGACAAGTTTTTTGTGCTACTTTAAACAAAATGTAAGATCTAGTCGGCTACATACCCGGGGAAGATGCACGGCAATAGACCAGTAGATCCGCGTCGGCGACATACTCGGGGAAGATGCACGGCGGCTCGCCGACGAGCTGCTGGGGGGGATGCGCGGCGGCTCACGACGCGCCGCTGGGGGAAGATGCGCCGACGCGCCGCTGTGGGAAGATGCACGGCGGCGATGCCGGCCGGACGCGCCGCTCAGATCTGCGAGATAAGGGTTAGGTCTGGAGCCGCCGCCACACTATGACTGTGGAGTGAGAGTGAGAGTGAGAGTGAGAGTGAGAGCGAGAGCGTTAGGGTTGCCGCAGTGGCACATTTATAGCATATAACATCGCAAACGGAGGCGATAAACAACCGTTTCCTCTAATTTCTTCACTGACACACTGGGCCTACTTACAAAGGATCGATAGAGTAATTGAACTAACTATCTACTCTACTTGTTCTGCTTACGCCCTGCCTCCGCGCCATTGTCATCTGCGGCGCGGCGTCGCTTCTTGCCGGTTGCCTTTTCCTCAGGCGCGTGCTCCTCCTCCCCCTCCTCCTCCGGCTCGTGCTCCTCCTTCTCCGGCCGTGCGTCCTTCTCCGGCGAATCCTCCTCTCGCGCCTCCTTCTCCGGAGCATGATCCTCATTCTCCGGCGCGTCCTCCTCCGGCGCCTCCTCCGATGCCTCCTCCTCCGGCGCCTCCTCCGATGCCTCCTCGTCGTCGTCGTCGGCGTCGTATTCTTCCTTGCTAGAATAATACGGCTCCGACGGGTCCTCCGGCTCCTCTTCCTCCGGCGACTCGTCCTCTTCGGAGTCGTCTTCTCCTTCGCGTGAAGACGGCGGGTCCGAGTCGTCGGAGTCGTCTTCTACAGAGCGTGAAGATGGCGGGTCCGAGTCGTCGGGGTCCGAGTCCGGCGGCCCGTCTTGATCCCACCATGGAACTTCACCGCGGTCTTCCGCGCTCGCGTCGTCGCTCGGGACTTCCTCGTTCTGCCACCAGGGTTCCTCCATGGCGGTTGTGCTAGTGTGGTAGATAATGTGGGAGAGAACGAAGGGGAGAATGCGGGACCTGCCTGGCTTCGTGCGGTTCCAGTCACATTTTATTAGCGTCGATCAGACGGTTCCAATCCCTCGTGAATTAAGCCGCATTGAACAGGCGCGCTTCCAGATTGCAACTGCAATTTCCCAAGCACATCGCAAACGGATATACATAAACAACCGTAGCCATAGAGATACATATTGGAAACGGAGACAAATTTATGACCGTTGCCAATACTTTTGGTAACGGAGATATAAAATTCTCCGTAACCAATGTTGACGGACCAGCCTCTGCCAGGCCTCGTCCGCAACGCTAAAATCACGATTCTCTGTCGCCTAACTCGTGCCGTTTCCATAGAGTGGTATCCGATGTGTCGTTCTGTACTAGTGTAAGTTTCACTACAAATTTACACAAATCCTTGCACAAAGTCTATCTCGGTGAGCTGCTGTTGAGGATTCATGCTCAGAGACTGGTGCTACTAGACGAAGATGGACATGTAGCAGACGCTCGATGCTTACGATTTGGGGAAACTGTGATGGTTGGCGCCAAGGTGTTTTTCCCTTGCCATGATGTGGTGGTGGGGAATAGACTCCCGGATTTTGATTCATAGGTGGTTTCGATACCCCGTCTGATCAATATTCGCAAGCAGAATGCATTTGGTAGAGATGGTGGCAGGAATTGGTGGTTGAGAAGGTCTCCTGCTCATGTTAATGGCGATGCTAGTCTGTGGAAGCCGAAGTTCAGAGATGTTCAGTGTTATGAACACGACTGCTCGAAGGAAAAAAACTTCCGAGCCTCAGCTGGGCTTTCTGCTGGGCCTGATGGGCTAGTTGAGGAGGCCTCAGACAAGGGAGCAGATAAGGTGGAGAGATTAGGGCAACTTGCAGAGCTTCCACGGCATCTAGAAACAGAGAGAGAAGGAGAGGATGATGGCGGGGGCGAGTCTCTGCCGCCGCCGGTGAGGAAATCTTACAAGGAGGCTCTGTTGACCCCGGTGATTGAGAGGAAGACGAAGGTTCAAGAGAAGAGGAAGGCGAAAAAGAATAGGAGAAAGATGGCGGATAGAAGGAGGACTTATCAAGATGGTGATAGAGGAAAATGGATCCCATATGTTGATTCTCGCAAGAGAGTGGAAAATCAGAACAGGGCGTCGCCACCAAAACAGATGTACGTTCCAAAGAAGAAGCATCCACAAGGAGAGATGCAGTTGGGGTAGGGGTTGCAGATCCAGCGCCTGGCAGTCGTCCAGGAAGCAGTGGAGGCAATAACCGTCCCACGAGCAGTAATGCAAAGGTAATCCCACAATCGAAAGGAACTTCAGCTCAAACTTCTGAGAGAGTGGTCACATGTTACAAGTGCGATGTTGAAGGGCATAATTCCAAAGAGTGTGATAAGCAAGTGACTTGTTTGGTCTGTGAGAAGGAAACACACATTACCAGGAGATGTGTTTGGCCAAGTCAGACTAAGCCAGTGATGCCAGCAGTTGGCCTGGCTGATCCAAGCCTAGGTTTCTTTGCTGCGCAATATGCAAGAACAGAGCAGAAGTCCAACAAGGTGTCCACACTCGGTTTGATCCGTGTTGTTAGTGGTTCACTCAATGCTCAGATGCTTGTGGGAGGATTGACTAAACAATTTCAATGGAATTGGGAATGGAAGGTGATTGAGAGGGGTGCTGACTTTGTAATCCAATTTCCCTCAGTTGAAAAACTTGACAGTCTGGTCGATTTTGAGGAATTCAAGCTTAAAGGGACACAGACTTATATCAAAGTGCTGAAAACTGATGATGAGGTGGTACCAAAGGCCAGGCTACACACAGTTTGGGCCAGGGTTGAAGGTGTTCCTAAGGAAATGAAACATTACAAGGGAATTTGTGAGATTGGTTCACTCATTGGAGCTGTTGATGATGTGGATATGCAAATGTTGGCAGATCTTGGTGTTGTCAGGTTTCAAGTAGATGTGAGGAGTACTAAAAATGTCCCAAAGATCAAGGAGTTTGCAATCAAGCCTTGGGTATATGAGATAGTTTTCTCTATTGAAAAGGTGATTGAAGCTGGAAACATTGATGAGTTCCCTAGTTGGAATTTCAGTGCTGATGGGGATGGAAGAAAGCAAGATGATGTAAATGATGAAGAAGAAGAGAAGAGGGCAGCAAAAAAATTGAAGGCTGCAGATAGCTCTGTGGGAAGGATAAGAAAGGACCCCAGGCGAGTTCTAGTCTTGGAGTTCATGATAATACTCCGGCTGCAACCATGGCAACGCTGGGGACTGTGATGCTGCCGGATTCGGACAATGTGAGTGCGCTGCGAGATGCGAAAATCGAAAACATGAGTCAAGTTGATAAGGACAAGATCACAGCTCACCAAAAGCAGAATGTAGAAGATAAAAATCTCTTGGAAAAGGAAAATGAAAAGAATAAGAAGATCGATGTTGATACGGTGATGCAAGAAGAGCAGCTTGGTGGCTCGGAGGTGATGGAAGAAGAGCAAGTAGATTATGAAGACAGTCAAGAAAAAAAGGAATCTCAGCAAGCTAGTGAAGCAGATTCACAGGATTCGTTCGCTGAGAAGGTTGCGGAACTAACTGGAAATGAGGAGAAGAAAAAGAAGGGGAGTGTTGTGGAAACCACGGTGGTACCAAGAAGATGCCCCAGGCTAAAAGATCAAGAAGATGCGGATAGGACGGAGCTGGCGATGAAAAGAGCGGCAATGAAGAATGAAGTTCCAGGTAGTCCAACTCTTCAAGAAATTTCTGTTTTGAATTCTGATGCTAGTTTGCTTAATGATATTGCTAGAAAAGTAGGTGTTCTAGAAGATAGTGGCAATGATATCGATAACTTAGTTGATGTAATCCAAACTTTAGAACTGGCTAGGAAAAACTTGATGGAAGAGAGTAAAAAGGAAAAAAAATATGCAGGAACCTATTAGCAACGATCCGTTCACGCAGGTGACGGAAGAAGTTGCAGAAATGGCTGCAGATGATGATGAGGTTGATCCGGGTTTCTTACATACTAGCCCTGAAAGAGCTAAGTTAAGTAAGAAATCTGGGAAGAAACCAAAGCGGTGCTCCCCTGTTCGGGTTGAGCTCGCAAAAAAGAGGGGGAAACCCCAGAGTGATCCATGATAGGTTGCTTTTCGAATATTAGGGGTGTGGAACTCCCTAACAAACAAAAGTTCCTACAGGATATGTTCAAGGAGTAGGGAATTAGCTTTATTGGGCTCAGTGAGACCATAAAAAGTGATTACTCTCCTGCCTGGTTTACAAAAATTGCAGGCAATAGAAATTTTGCTTGGCAGTGGTTACCGCCGTCAGGCAGATCTGGTGGTATCCTGTTAGGTGCTGATACAGATCTGTTTGATGTGATTGAGCATGAAATTGGAAAACATTTTATCCGAATGCTGCTGGTAGATAAAATTTCTAAATTTCAGTGGCACTTAGTGACAGTGTATGGTCCGGCTCAGAACGAAGATAAGGATTCTTTCCTTGCTGAGATGGCAGGTTTATGTAGTAGGTGCAAAGGAGCTTTATTGATTGGCGGTGATTTTAATATCATCCGCAAGATCAGTGAAAAAAATAAGCCTTGTACCCTTTCAAGATGGAGTCATCTCTTTAATTCCGTTATTGATCTTAATGGATTAAAAGAGATTAAACTTATTGGAAGGAAGTATACTTGGGAAAATAATTTACCTGATCCTACTTATGAGAAACTAGATAGGATTCTAGTTTCGCCTGAGTGGGAGATGGTTCATCCGTTAGCGGTTGTGACTGGTATGAATAGAGATATTTCAGACCATGTGCCGTTACTTTTATCAACTGGACCCTTCCTCCACATAGCAGCTTATTTCGATATGAGACCTGCTGGGAAGAACGGGATGGTTTTAATGATATTGTTATTAATAGCCTGAATGCCAGGACCTATTGTACCCATGACCTTGATAAATGGCAGGAGAAATACAGGAGGTTGAGGAGAAACCTTAAAGGTTGGCATATTAATGAGGAAGGTAAATACAGGACGGAGAAGAAACTTTTACTGATTAAGCTGGATGATTTAGATAAGAAAGCGGAAGATGTGGCACTGTCAGCTCAAGAGAGGGAGCTGTATATTGATATGCAAAAAAGTTTGAAGAAGTTAATGAGGGATGAAGAGCTCAAATGGAGACAGAGGGCTAAGGAAAAAGATTTGAAAGAAGGAGATGGCAATACCAAATATTTCCATCTGAAAGCAAGTGGAAGGAAGAAGAAGAATAGGATCACTCTGCTCAGATATAATGGTGCATATGTGCTTGGGGAAGATAACCTAATCAAACACGCGACTGATTATTACAAGCAGCTGTTTGGCCCTTCCCAGATTTCAAGATTAAGGATTGAGGATATGGGTGAGGCACAGCTCAGTGAAGAGGACAGAGAATTCTTGACAAAACCTTTTGATCTTGAGGAGATCAAAGAAGTGGTTTTTGAGATGAAGCACAATAAAGCTGTGGGGCCTGATGGCTTTCCAGTGGAATTTTACCAGCGATTCTGGGAATATATAAAGCATGACTTGAAAGAGCTATTTGATGCCTTTCATAGAGGAGTGCTTGATATTGAAAGATTGAATCATGGGGTGATTACCTTGATACCAAAGGTTCCGGATGCCGACAAAATTCAACAATACATGCCTATATGTCTGTTAAATGTCAGCTATAAAATTACTACAAAAACCCTGTCTAAAAGATTGGGGTGTGTGATACACAAGATAATCTCGAACACACAGACGGCCTTCATTAAGGATAGATTTATTATGGAAGGAGTTGCTATCCTGCATGAAACTATCCATGAAATCCGGAATAAGAAAATGTCTGGAGTCCTTTTCAAAATCGATTTTGAGAAGGCGTACGACAAAGTCAACTGGACTTTTCTTTATCAGATGATGGAAACGAAAGGCTTGGGCACTGTGTTTACTGACTGGGTAATGAAAACTGTGAGAGGTGGTAGAGTTGCAGTAAGGGTAAATGATCAGATTGGGCCTTACTTCCCTACTAAAGCAGGAGTTAGACAAGGTGATCCTCTTGCCCCACTTCTGTTTGATTTAGTGGGTGATGGTCTGGCAATGCTTATACACAAAGCTCAAGAGCAAGGAGTTATTGAAGGCTTGATTCCACATCTGGTTGATGGGGGGATTTCTATTCTTCAGTACGCTGATGATACGATCCTTCTTATGCAAGACAATGTGGAAAAAGCTCAGAACCTGAAGTTTGTACTCTGCATTTTTGAGCAGCTGTCAGGGTTGAAGATAAACTTTCACAAGAGTGAAGTCTACTGCTTAGGTGCAGCTTTGGACAGAGCGGAAGTGTATAGTAATATCTTCACGTGCCCTGTTGCGGAGTTGCCAATGAAATATCTGGGGATGCCCATAGATGATAAGAGATTGGCAAAATCTAAATGGGGGCCAATTGACGAAAAATTCGTCAAGAAATTGGCTGGTTGGAAAGGGAAATTGCTATCTGCTGGTGATAGGTTAACCTTGGTGAACGCATGTATGTCGAGTCTTCCTCTTTTCATGTTATCCTTCCTGGAGGCACCGAAAGGGATCCTCAAAAAATGGGATATACACAGGAAAAAAAGGTGTGGAATGAGAATGATGATGCAAAGAAATATCACCTGGTTGATTGGGATACAGTCTGTCTACCCAAAGAAAGTGGAGGTTTGGGTGTTCTGGACCTGAGCTCGATGAACAAAAGCCTACTTTGCAAATGGCTGTGGAAACTGGAAAATACGGAGGGCACTCGGCAACAATTGCTAAGGAAAAAATACCTCCATAATCAAGTTCTCTCTCAAGCACAAGCAGGCCCGGGCTCGTCTCACTTCTGCAATGCTTAATGGGGGTCATTGATATCTTCCAACAGCATTCTAGGAAGATAATGAATAACGGAGAGATAACTCTCTTCTGGGAAGATAAATGGATTAATAATATCCCTCTTGCTTCTCAATTCCCACGGCTCTACAACATCACCTTTTCGAAAGGAATAACAGTTGCTAGAGTGAAAGAAGAAGGATGGGGATGTCTGAGATTCAGACGGACTCTGTGGGGAGAATATGCAGTTCAGTTTGCATCGCTTCAAACTTTAGTGGATGCGGTGCAGCTGAATGATGAAACAGATAGGGTCAGCTGGAAAATAGGGAGCACAGGGAAGTTTCAAGTCAAAGGGCTATACCTCAGTTTGAGAGCTGCCGGGACCTTCCCGCAAAAATTCCTCTGGAAATTGAAAATCCCTCTAAAAATAAAGGTTTTCATTTGGTTGACTTTGAAGAACAGAATCCTGACAAAGGATAACTTGGCAAGGAGGGGGTGGACAGGAAATAAACAGTGTCATTTCTGCAGTCAAGATGAGACTGTAGATCATCTGCTATTTAGATGCTGCCTTGCCAAGATGGTCTGGCAGGTGGTGATGTGCGCTTTTGATTTGGTCAGGCCTCCAGATGGAGTGGAAGATATGTTCGGTGCATGGGCTAATTCTTTCCCAACAGCACTCAAGAATTGGGTGCTCAGTGGTGGAGTGGCGGTGTGCTGGACAATATGGAAAACTCGGAATGATGCATGCTTTAATTCTAAGTTTCCTGACGACCCTGCTGCAGTAGTGTTTAGGTTATGCAATATCCTGAACATGTGGACTCTGTTGCAGAAAAGCCAAGACAAAAACATGCTTGAGGAAGGAGTCGAGAAGCTGAAGATTGTGATTCGAGGAGCTTTAGCAAGGAGCCATGGGTGGGCGCCGACGGTGGGACGCATTACTGGATGATCTCCAAAAGTGTTTTGTTGCCGTCAGTGGTCGTTTTGGCTGTAATAAAATGTTTCCTTTATCCCCTCCTGTGCGAGGTGGTAGTTGTAGTTTGTTTTCGGTTGTGGTTTCTCTAAACTTTACTATTAGAGCTTAACTCTGTAAAACTCGGGCGGTTTCTTTATATGAAATCGACGGCTGGGGTCGTTAGTTCAATTTTTTTTTTACAAAACTTAGAGTTAAGTGCGGATTGGGAGATGATGATGATGCAAACTTAGAGCTTGCTGCAAATACGATGATGGTGCTACATGAAACTTTAAAGACTGGTGGATTACACGTTAAATTATGATGTTATATAAAAAAAATAAGAATCTAGATTTAGAATCGGACAAAGGCTGGTTCCAAGAACTAATTGAAATATTCATGAACATGTACCGAAATATTCTCTGTACTCTTACGGATATAGTACTACAGTAGTTAAATCAAGCAGAGCAAAGTTTCAAAAAAAAAATCAAGGAGAGCAAAAGTAGTACCCTTTGAAGCACATTCGAGGAAGCATGCATGCACCCAAAGGAATGTTCCTCCTACGCTAGAATAATCCTCCAATCCGTCCTAGCCAGTGGCATCTTTTGACGATATACTTTTGGCCACGCTTACCCGTAGCCACAAATAAAAAATTGCAGTGGAGCAGCACATGCGCAAAATGGCGAAGTATTTTACTTGTAAGAAAGTGCAAAGCCCCTTAACCAGCAATGGAGGCAAACGCTTGTCCGTTGGTTGATCTTGGGGGGGTTTGTTTTTCTTCCGTGCACAGCGATCGAGCTCCACTGAATATGCCAGTTTTAAGAGTTCAAGTTAAAAGAAAACCATCTTGAACAATTTCATCTATGCTTTTGGAGACATATATGATCATCTGATAGAATATTCAGGTAAAATACAAAGATGCATTGCTTGTGTCCGATATCTTTTTCCAGGCCAGAACAAAGTAACCAAAGAATAAGATGAGACTCCAACCACCTTCGGTTGGAGCTACGTACAGAGTACCCAGCTACACAATCAACAACAATTCAACCAATGTACTACTGTGCTATGCTATGCTACAACATACACCACACATTTTTCTTTTGTCTCCTTCTCGCAAATCCTTGCTTCTCATTAAAACAAAAATCAAACAAGCCATATTACAAAATTTTGTGGACTAAAAGGGAAGAAAAAAAAAGGAAGAAGATGAGGGAGAGTAAAATCAAGGGGATTTTCTACAAAATACGAGCAGAGCAGCCCGGTTAATTGATCCGGTTGCAGCTCAGCCGGGGAATCCGGTTCGGCTCCAGACGGCGTCGCGCACCCGCGACGCGTCCCGGCCCTTGAGGGTGCGGCCGACGCCCTCGACGACGGACGCCCTCGCCTGCCGCCGCGCCAGGTACACGTGCGGCGGCACCCACCCGTCGGCGTCCTCTTCGCACGGCGCGGCGGGCTCCGGGTCCAGCTCGGCAAAGCGGCTGGGCCACGCGGGCACCTCGACGGGCGCCGACGCCGCCACTTGCCGCCCGTCCGCGAACGCGCGGCTCAGCCCGCCCACCCGCCGCGGCGCCTCGCCCTTCGGCGTCCTGCTCGTGCCCGTGCTCTCCTCCTCCCGATCATCGGCGGTGGCGGCTGGCGCGTCCGACGACTGCTGCGAGTACCAGATGTCCGATTCGAACAGGTCGGGCAGGTCGTCGTCGGGGAACGGGGCGACGGTGGCGGAGCCCGATCGGTTGTGGAAGCCGAGGAAGCGCTCCGCGGCGGAGAACGCCGTCGGCTTGCGCGCCTTCGCCATCAGCAGCAGCTACGGCCGGCGCCGGCGCCCCCGGTGGATTGGTTCTGCTTCGAGCGCGGCGGGTGCGAGGGAGGAACGAAGAGAAATCAGGAGGCGCACGAGGTTGATGGAGGGGTGATGGTTAAAGAGAAGGTTTGGCGCTCGGGGCTACCTGGCGACGATTTATAGGCCACAGGCGGCGGTGGTGGGGCCCACCCGCGGGCTGGAGCCCGAGTTGTCTGTCGTGACGGGCTCCCCGTAACCGCCAGCTCGCATTACAGTTTACGTGTCCGCCCCGTATTCCCGACTCCTTTTTGGCCCCTATTTTCTCTCTCTTAATTTTTCCGTTTATACGGTCAATATTCCAGCCTGGAGTAGTTTCTTTTTGTTTTTTTTTTTTTTTTTTTTTTTTTTTTTTTTTTTTTTTTTTTTTTTTTTTGCGAAACACAGTACAACGCAAGCGCTCATATACACGCGCACACACACTCACCCCTATGAACGCACGCACGCACACCCTACCCCTATGAGCACCTCCGAGAGACTGAGTCGGCGGGTCGAGTCTTGAGATTGACGAAGTCACCACGGGCGCCTCGCTGTCGACGGGAACGTCGCCTCCCACTGAAGAATATTCCGCCTTAAATGAGAAACACCAGCGTCAAACCTGGGGTTTGAACTCTGGTGGGCTAGGGGTACAACCACCCAACTAACCATCTTGCCACAGGCAAGTTCTCGTTTCTTTTTGTTTTCTACAGCACGGTTACACATGGATTATGAGATGTATACGTGTGTGTGGCGTCGTTGGACTAAACACTACTGGTGACTGTAATACTCGTCGGTATGAAAACGAGTGGATAATACACGTATGAAAACGAGTGGATAACCTTGTTACGACTTGTTAGTACTACGGACGTGAGTGCCACCGAGATCAACTTCCTTCCTAGGTACTAGTCCTAGGTTATACCTGGTGCAGGTGTGGGCATGCACCCAGTTTGATCAATCGATCACACGGAGTAATAATACTTTCCGACTGTCTACTTTTTTTCCGATAAATGGATTTTATTATTTAATCCGATTGTCTACTATAATAAGGTTTGTCCAACTTCGATATGGCAAGGGGATGACGGTGGCACGCCTTCAACTCGCTTCAGTGTTCGTCGTCGCTAGTTGGTTTACGAATATGGATGTAATTTATTTTACTTCTATTGTTCTTTGTACTACTGAGATTGGAAGGTCCTAAAAAAAACTCTCCGTTGGTTCAAATCCGAGCTTGGTGAGTTTGTCTGATCTCAATTCTCAACCCCCTAGGCATGGTACATCTCTGTTTTTTTTACTGCTACAGCGCGAACCTTCCTGCTTCTTTCTATTGCATGGAATGGAAGCATACGCAATCATGCATGCAAACCTCGTGTCAAGGACGATGCGATTAGCGCATTCAGATAAGGTGGTGCCGGGCGGGATAACTTTGAAAGACCGGGTCCACGGCGCAGGGATAGGGCTCGGGCGAGTAGTGCTGCGCCGCGTGCGCTGCACGGCACGGCCACAGACGAGGTGGTCCAGCCGGCCCCCACGTGGAGGTGGAGCTCGAGTGGCCGACACGGAAGCTCGTGCGACTGGCTGAGACTGAGGGCCCGCCGGCGGCGGCTTGTGTGCGTAGGTGATGACGTCACTATTTTCTTTTCACGGTTCGTACCCAGCACGAGCGTAAACGTAAGCCCGTGATTAGATTACGGGGTACCGATGAGAGAAAGCAAAACCTAACTGGTTTTCTGTATTTGGACCGGTACCTGTGTAAGGTACTGGACTGGTGCCCTTTTCTTTTCTTTTTTTTGAATTTTTTATGTATTAATTAAAAAACAACAGAGTTTTTACAATCATTCAAAACCAAACCAGCAACGCAGGCTGGCACAGAAGCATGAATAACACCCCCATACAACTCTCTACGCCCCAATTGGGCAAGATTGTGAGCAACACCATTAACCTTTCTACTTGCATACTGAACCCTGATAGATCTTCCGTCAGGCTTTAGAGAGTAAAACTCCTTTGCAACGAGGCTCACCACCGATCTGTCTAGTGAACCTGGATCAAACACTTTCAGAAGAGAGTTGCAATCAGTCTCAAACAACAAATTCCCAGATGTGAAATTAATAGCAAGTTTTAGGCTTTCTAACAGTGCTAATGCTTCACCCATCTCCGCTGAAGCACAGTGAGGGATTGTATCCCACGCAGAAAACAGAACAGAGCCCTCTGGACTGGTGCCTTTTTCGGCTGAGAAACAATTTCCATTCTTATTTATGTTTAAAATTCATGTTGGTGAAGCTTTAATTAATGGAAAGGTAAATACATTCAAGTTCGATGAATGTGTTGTGCTGGGGAAAAATGGTCCAAGTTCGATGAACCCGTGACTCCTTGAGACAACGTAACGGCAACCATCCATGCGAAAACATGCAAAATGCCAAAACGGCCCGCCAAGTTTGTGATACTCAAGCTCGAATTTAATGCACTAGGTGGAGCCAAGCAAATGCTAGTACTACCAGTACAAAATCTGACTCGTCAGAAGAGAATTTGACTTCGGACGTGCTAGCTAGGAGAAGGTATACGAAAGTGCTGTTGCTCGCTCGTTCGACCGCTCGCACAGTCCATCCTCTCGTCGCGCGCACAGTGGTCCCATTCTGTAGCATACGTATGAGTTTTTTTTTAGGTCCGGCCCATTCCCTTTGCTCGCGTACGTGACATGCACAGGAGCGCATACGTGTTCTTTCTTGGTCGCTGTTCACTCCCTTTCTTTCCCTTTTATTTCTTTCTTTCTTATCTGGTACTCCCTTCGTCAAAAAATAAGTGTCTCAAGTTTGTCCAAAAATAGATGTATCTATAGTTGAAACATGTCTAGATACATCCACTTTTTGACAAACTTGAGACATTTATTTTGGGACGGAGGGAGTAGTATTTAATTTCCTTCTCTCACCTTTTTCTTCCTTTGCACGAGTATGGACAACGTGAGGTATCCAATAATTTTATCTTTCTTTCTCCTTTTCCCTTTATTTTTGTTTTATGGAAACATGAATTTTATAACAAGAATCATTCTTAGGCCCTAAAATTTCATGCTCAATTTTTCTATTCCCTTTTTTTTTATGAAAACATGTATTTGTATGAAAATCATTTTTCTTGGACCAAATTTATTTTGATTTCCCTTTTTGGGCCAATGGTTTTTCAGGGAAAAAATAACGGCCCTAATAGTTCATACTCTTTTTTTTCCATTCCCTTTTCACTATTCCCTTTACGAGCTAAAAAAACTAAATATTTGCCTTTTGCTTGCAAAAAAATACCCAATATAATTTTTCAATTCCCTTTTTGGGACAATGATTTTTTAGGGTAAATAAAAATGGGCGGGGAATCGGAAAAGTCCATTTTCTACTAGTTCAAAAAACTAGAGTAGAAAAGAACTACCACTTTGTACTAGTATAAAATTAACAGAGAAACAAAGAGACAAGATCGGCTTGACTTCATCAAGCGCGTGTGGCAGAACAGGTTATGGGAGCAGCGGATCCAGCCCAAAAACTCCATGTCGTCGCCCCGTTGGGACGGCGTGGTGATGGTGGAGCACGCGGCCCGACAAGCACGCACCATTGAACCAACCGGCAGGCTCATGCCGCCCGCCAAATGGTTCGCGTCGAAAGTTGAGGTGCGCCATTCCGACAAAACGTCCGGCGAGCCGGAACAGGAGGAAGTGGCCGGGCTCAGCGACTTCGACGACGAGCCCGCACAATGGGGCGGTGCATGCGACAATTGTGGGCACCCCGGACTAGCTGTCTGAAATACCCTTGTGCCTACAACATCAGCGATCCCATGATCAGTCTGTCGCTGAGCACAATCAAACTGGTATCAAAAGAACATCCAAAAATACCGAATGAATTTACTTACTTGATCGAAGCCATAAGCTTCAACAGGTACTTGCAGCGGAAATCAACAAACAACGTGGGGCCCAAGTCATTCGCCTTAACCCTTACAGGCAGCTGACTGGGAAGACGGCCTAGTTCGCAAAGACGTCATCGGTCTCTCGGTCTTCAGCATACTTCTTCTTGAACTCTGGACATGGAATATCCAGGGACACAGCCATGAGTACACTTACGTACTCGCAAAACTACTCCCGACATGAGCATGCAATAGCATCTTTTTTATTATTATAACAAAACCCTTTATTTTGAGAAGACATCTCTATATCTTTGTTGAAAAGAAAAGAAGGCTTTTAGAACTTTTTCCCATAAACCTATCTTTGTAAGAAGGTAAGAAGTCTCTTTTACAAACATTTTCCCGGAAAATCCCCTTTGTTTATTTTTCCAAAACTCTTCCTTTTCCGACCAAAACCATTCCTGGTCAAATCATTTTTCCAACAACCTTATACCAACCCCTTGGTATAGTTGCATAAAACATTTCCCACTTTCAGGACACAAAACTTTGCACTTCTCGATCATAGCCCCTCAGGTTCCTCCTCTTTTCCAGCAACCTCATACCGACTCATCGGTATAGTGCACATATACAACATCTCCATTTTTCCTTTCAAATCTTAAAACATTTCCAAAACTTGCACACGGTCAGAGGACAGCCTCCCAACTGTCCATATCCGAGGACTCGGCTATTCGAATAGTTTTACCCTCTGCAGAGGTAGCACGCTTTTCCCGCATCCATCCGGTAACTCATCGTGTCAGCCACGTCCCGCCATACAAGGTGCGAAGTTGAGCCACCGACCATAGCCTCTCCTTTGCTCATGCTAGCATAGGATCCTACCCATATGATAATTCCCATCGACACTCAGTCCGGTCCCCGTCGGCAACCCTAAGTGTGAGGACTCATATGTTTTTCCCGGCGACCACATTTATGAAGTCTTCAATCCACCTCCTTATCTTTCCATAGAGTTTGAGCGAGGACCCAGGTCAGGGGAGTTCACTAACCATCCCCTCATGCATAACGGAGTCATCTCCGTCGATGAGGTATCCCATACTAATAAGAGCAAATTATATGACTAAGCCCCGTTCCCATATGAGGGTAAATGTGGTCGCACAGATTATCGGCTGGTCGTCATAGTACAAAGACACAATGTGCATTTTTCATAAACATCACCATACTCCCTTTTATTCACTTCCACACCGACATCTCGGTACATCATAATCCCCCAAGTATTTCCAAAGGAGTTTTGAATAAACCATGTTTTTTTTCCAACCTATAATTTTATATAACATTTTATATTTCTACATAGGGTGGCAAAATAATGTCCATATACTTTTTGAAAAGGTTTTGTAAACCACTGCCTTATGAGCAAATCATTTGATCAAAGTAGATGCATATATATTTAGGTGCAAGCTCAGAGAGTAGCTTGCCTTGCTCGGCAAAGTTCTCGGGGTCTTGTGCTTGTTTATCAAAGTATTCCCCCTCCTCGTAGACTCCGGCAACGTTCTCGTCTAAACGTCAAACAAGCAATACAAACAATCACTAAACTACTCAAGCAATCATCACAACATAACAATCATAGGCATCACAAATAGCTACTGCACACACAAAGCAACACACTTTGGTTTCCATTTAATTTAATTAACTATTATTTAGTGATGTCTTAAATATGGCAGAAACTAGTGGTACAAGTTTTATTGTATAACTTGGGTTCTGTTGATCACAAAAATACAAACTAAAATTCTATAGAATGCTACTGATGTGTAGAAGATAATACAATTCGGTTTGATTCATTTGGAGTTATTAAACTCCATACATAATTGTTTTAATTCAGAAACTTATTAATCAAGTTTTAGTTACCATTTAAGTTCTGTTGCTCCTAAAATTAATTCCTTTTAGGGGTAACTAACATTGCTTAAATTTGATCTAGCAAAATTGGTCCTAACTCATTTGGATTAACCAATCATTTTCTATAATTGTTTTAGTCCAGAGAGGCTTGGTAATGTTTAATCTAATGCCAAATAATTAATAATGCTCAATTAAATCTACAAAAATTAGGGGAGCTAAGTGATCACAACACTAAGCTAACAAAATTGGATTGAGTTCATTTGGACTAATAGATCATCAGAAACAATTAATATGGTGATTTAAACCTTCTGTGGCATTTTAAATACTACTCTATTTTTAATAATCTAAACATGGTGAAACTAGTTTAGTTGCACAGAGAATTTCATAAGCTTTCTATAGCATTTTCATTTGATTTATTTGGATTTATATTTCTCGAGTTATTGAATTTTAAACATAGGTGCAGATTTAAAGTTCTGTGATAATTCCTAAATTCGAAACAGGAAATATAAAATAGAAATGGGCCGAGAGGGCATCAGCTAACTGGGCTTGGCCCAATTACTATTTTAAAAAAAACGATACGCGGCCTTCTTCCTCGTTGCTACACACACAGAGGCGGAGGCGAGCTGGAGCTCCGGGGCGGCGAGGGTGCGCTCACCTACGGTGGCAGAAAGGCGACGGCGAGGACGGATTCGAGGTGAGGAGGGCGTGGGGATGTCGGGGATGGCAGAAGAACTTGACGGCGGGCTCGGAGACGGCGGCGAGCTTGCTCGACACTTCAGCGGCCGGAGAGGAAGAAGACGGATGGCGACGACGATTCCCAGCTTCATTCTTCGATTCCTCGCACGGAGAGGTAGAGGACGACGCGGCGCATCTCCTGGTGGTCTTCGATTAGCTCGGGGATGCTTCAATTGACGGCGGTGTGGCGGCGAGCTCGGGCAAGGCTCGGTGTCGAGGAAGAAATTGAGAGGAGAGGGAGGGAGCAGGCAAGGAGGTGAGAGGAGCAGAGGGGCAGGGGTGCTCTTATCCTCCTCGCAAGGCAGAGGAGAGGAGGGGGTCCGGTGCGGGGTCCAGGAGGGGATGGGCGGTGCTGGGCTTGCTGGGGAGCAGAGGGGACAGAGAGCGGCGCCGGCGATGCCGTGCTCTGGTCGCGGGTCCGTGGCGAGCTGGGGACAGCAGGGGAGAGGGGACGAGGTCGCGGAGGAGAAGGGTAAAGAGTGGAGCGGTGCTCTCCTCGCAGAGCAGAGGAGGGGAGGGGCCCGGGCGGCGAGGCACGGGAGCGACGAACGGGGAACACGGCGGCGGGTCGGGCGGCTACAGGAAGAAGATGAACTCTTTGCAGAAAACCCCCTGGCGTTTCCTTCTTTTCTGATTTCCTTTTTCTTTTGTAAAACAGAAGCACTTTGGGGATTTAATTGAGGCACTAAAACTTTTTATAAAAATCTGAAAATATTTGGGTAGGCTCCCCAATACATGTAGAAGCTCCACAAAAATTGGGGTGTTAAAATAAAATGTTTTGAACAACTTTTGTTCATAGGGTTTAAATAAGGCATTTTCTTAAATACTATTTTATAATCCTTTAGAGATTTTAAAGCAAGTTCAAAATATTAATTTTGAACTCTTGAAACCTCCTTGACAAATATATTAACTTCAAATAGTTTATATTTTCATAGAGAAAATATTTGTTTGAAGGAAATAGAGAATTAGGGAGGGAAAAGTTGTAGGAATAAATGGAGAGTGATTAATTATTTCTCCTCTGAATTTTTGGTATGAAAGGAACTTAATTTCTCACTTGGAGAATTATGTTTGTCACTTGTCACATGATTTTTCTTGTTTTAGATCTTTGTTTTATTTTAGTATTAAGCACAACTGAGGAGTTACCCTCACAAGCAACAAACACACAATATCAATAACACAACAATATAAACAACACAATAATATCAACAACACAATCATATCAACAACACAATGATATCAACAACACAATCAAGACCACACAATTCAAACCACAAGAATAAATCATACCACCATTTCCATAATTAGCAATACTATCTTGTAGAGATGATCACACTCAATTATGACAAGATGATGTTTTAAAGAATATCTCAACTCATAACTTAATAGTTTTCAAAAGATTTGATAAAGAGAAATATGTGGGGTAATATATTTCCCACTAGTGTTATTTTAAAATGGAGTGGAAATAAGAGTGTATAAAATGGGAGTTGCATACACATGCAAAATATCAAGGTTGAAATATAGATAGGAGATAACATATAGATCTCCATATTTTTGGGAACACATAATTTTGGAAATCACTTTTACCTTCTCAATAATGGATGTTTTGGTTGTTGCCAAAACCAAGCATCATTGAAATGAACTTTGGTCAAAATAAGAATGGTAAAGATATATGGAATCTATTCTTGTCATAACATGATCACCAAGATTAATATGTCTTTACTTAGGTTAGGTTCTTGGGTTGATATTTACTAGTCAAACAATCATAAACACCAAGTCACACAAGGTCACACATAGCAATGGGAAGGAAAGCACTATCATCTATGAAACATTTCAAAAAGTTTTTGTTGGTTCTGAATTTTGGGTCTGGTAAAACTAAGTTTTTCTTAGTTTACAAATTTGGGATGTGACAGCTCTTCCCCCTTAAAAATAAATCTCGTCCTCGAGATTTGCCCGATGGTAACAGGGGAGCACGAGGGCACGGGTTTTGGGCTGACTATACTTCCGAGGTTGTTGCTTCTTCAGTGAGGTCGCCATGTGAGATCTTGACTAATTGATGTTGCGAGGCTTTCTTTGTTGATAATCTTCTGTGTTGAGTTCAGCTCCTTGATGATGGGGTTGACTTGACGATCGACGCTGATGGATAGTCCTGGCTGGCTGTTTCCAGACACTATAAGGCTAAGGCGCAAGGAACTAATTATTGACATGTTCTGGTATACGTAGCGCATGTCTTCCCCCCTTAAAAAGGGATCTTTTAATCGGTCTTGTTGAAAGTCGCAGCTGGAGTTGACTTGGAGGCATCATTCTTCTTGAGTAGCTTGACGACCTTTGTCTTGGTTGTCACTCCTCGGTGCTTGGAGTTGGTGCAGATATCACTTACTGATATTGTCGCCTTACGAGGGTCGCAGATGGGGACGCGTTGTTTTCAGGATGCGTCTAGTCTGCGTACTCGACTCTCTCTGGGCTCTTGTTAGTAGAGGGATGTTATAAACTTCTAAGGGCGCCTGGACTTGCTTGGTGGTTGGTGTTGCCAACAGCAGGTGCTGCCGTTGTTTGATTTTTCTTCTTAGTGACTTCCGGTAGATTTTCTTCACGCTTTTCTTCCTTCGTCTTGGCGAGAAAAAGGTTGGTCCTGAAAGACTTCTTCGGTTCGGGTTCTTCAGGAAGTTTTGCAGGTGTCTTCACAAGTAAGTTAGAGTGCACCAGAATAGTTAGGGTTTCCGGGAAAACCTTCTGGTTGAGGGGCTTAAGTTAGTTTTCCAGGGAGTTGGGTGTTATACTCTGAACATCAAACTTTTTATACCTAAAATCCAAAACAACCAACTTTACGTAGGCCTCTAATTCTTGAGTCTTCAGAATACCATTCCAACATCTCTGGTAAGGCCACTACTATCAACTAGTTAATTGAATCATGGCCCTTGCCCAAGCTAAAGTTATTAATCCACCATCATCTTCTTCGGGCATAATCTCTTTATCATAGTATAGTTCAATCTATCGGATAACCATCAAATCTTTTAGGCATAATCTTCCCATTACATTCTATCACAAAAATCATAGTGGTCCACTAATTATTTCTTGATTGAGTTTTCCCCCAGATAGGCATATCTCATCTTATCTGACTCCTTCAGGTTGTCATTTTCCCACGATCATATCATTGATGTCTACGCACTCTTCTATTCCTGTAGACAGTGTTGGGCCTCCAAGAGCAGAGGTTTGTAGAACAGCAGCAAGTTTCCCTTAAGTGAATCACCCAAGGTTTATCGAACTCAGGGAGGTAGAGGTCAAAGATATCCCTCTCAAGCAACCCTGCAATTAAGATACAAGAAGTCTCTTGTGTCCCCAACACACCCAATACACTTGTCAGATGTATAGGTGCACTAGTTCGGCGAAGAGATAGTGAAATACAAGTAATATGGATGATTATAAGTAGTAACTGCAATCTGAAATAAAGATGGCAGCAAGCAAACATGTAGCAGAACTTGTTGTAAACGGTGTTTCAATGCTTAGAAACAAGGCCTAGGGATCATACTTTCACTAGTGGACACTCTCAACAATGATCTCATAACTGAATAAGTAAAAGCTACTCTTAAACACTCTCTTGTTGGATAACAAACACCATTCATTGTGTAGGGCTACAAAAGCACACCTCAAGCCGGAGTAAACAAGCGCCACAACGTCATAAAGGAATCACACACGGTGCACACACTGTCACCTTTACACCGTGGAGAGTACCGGAGTTCATATTAAAGTAACCTATAGAGTGCATAATAGATAAAGAGTAACATCTACATATTCAACTAGATTAGCACAACTGAACACAAGTAAATACTGCTCGGGATTATTCTCCTTCTTGATGAAGCAAGAGTACTATGCGTAGGGCTGCAAAGCACACCTCAAAGTCTGAGTAAACAAACACCACAATTCCCAAGAATAAGCCATGATAAATGTCTAAATTATTCATAGAGTCACACAAGTACCCACACTGTCACCTTGATACCGTGTTGTCACAATGACTCCAGAAACTAGACAAAATCACTTGAGTAGCATAAACATTATTAATGTATTCAGCGATACTAGCAATACACATGATCACATAAAGATCACACCATGGGAGAGAGAGATGAACCACATAGCTACCGGTAGAGCCCTCAGCCTCGGGGGAGAACTACTCCCTCCTCATCATGGGAGTCAGCAGCGGCGATGAAGATGGCGGTGGTGTCGATGGAGATGACTCCGGGGGCAATTCCCCGTCCCGGCAGCGTGCCGGAACAGAG
Organism: Poa pratensis; assembly: GCA_947311845.1. Taxonomy (NCBI): domain Eukaryota; kingdom Viridiplantae; phylum Streptophyta; class Magnoliopsida; order Poales; family Poaceae; genus Poa; species Poa pratensis. Next base: position 7,051,865 of record CAMZMU010000102.1, read on the forward strand.
ACTTCTGTCCCCCGAAACTTGTCGTCGATGGCGGCGGCGCTGCGGAACTCTTCTGGAAATTGGCTTGGTTTTTAGGGTTTTCGCGTCTGGGAATATAGGCGAAGGGGCGCGTCGGTGGAGGCCGAGGGGCCCACCCATGGCGGCGCGGCGGGGCCCACCGCGCGAGCAGGTGGTTTGGCCACCTCGGGCCCCCTTCGTCTCTCCTTCGGACTCCGTACGTGTTGGAAAAATAGGGACGTGGCCTTTTGTTTCGTGCAATTCCGAGAATATTCGCAGAAGTACTTTTCTGAACCAAAAACAGCAGAAAACAGGGAACTGGCACTGTGGCATCTTGTTAATAGGTTAGTCCCAGAAAATGCATAAAAGTGATATGAAGTGTATATAAAACATGTAGCAATGGTATAATATAAGCATGGAACATCAGAAATTATGGATACGTTGGAGACGTATCAAGCATCCCCAAGCTTAGTTCTACTCGTCCTCGAGTAGGTAAAACGATAACAACAAATAATTTCTGAGGAGACATGCTTTCACACAATCTTGATCATAATATTGTAAGACATGTAAGCTGTGATCAAATCATTCAAGCAAATGTATATAGTTGATATCAAAAGACAAAGCAAGAGTCAAACAAGCTAAAAGTTTTCATGAACTATTGCTTCAAAGACATGAAACCGTACAAGGTTCATTAAAGATGATTTAAGTATCCAGCATAGGAGTTCTATCCTTCAAACCAAGCATCAAGTAAATTTTCATAACATAGAAGGATTCAGCCAAGTAAACATAAACATGAACGTCATGAATCAACTGTTTCGAAGTCTACTCAACCGGTGAGCGCAAGCATTTGGTATTGGCACCATGATGTTATGGCAAAGAGAACATTAATGGGGGTTTGGAAGGCCAAAGGAAGAAAGTCTCACAAAGCTATAAGTGATCATTAGACAAGAGGAAGTCTTATAATCGAAGCTATGTAAGGAGTAGTGATTGCCATGCAACGGATGCACATAGAGCTATATGTGTATGAAAGCTCTCCAATGGAACTAGTGGGGGTGCATCCAACTTGGTTGCTCATGAAGACCTAGAGCACTTTTGAGGAAGCTCATCATTGGAATATACAACCCAAGTTCTATAGTGTAAATTCCCCACATAGTTATACAAGTAGAACATGAAAACTCTCTCACATGGAGTATAGGTGCTAAACATGAGCACAAATGATGACTATGAATAATGCAGGTGCTAAACATGAGCACAAGTGTGATAAAGGATAGTAATGTTGCCCCCTTTTTCTTTATTCTTTTTTTTTCTTTTTTTCTTTTTTCTATTTTTTTTTCTTTTTCTGTTTCACTTTTCGATGGCCTCCATGGCTCTTTTCAGCAGGGGCAACACTCTAATATGATTACAAACTTTTTGGTACAAATAACTCATAATGAACAAAACATGATGTATAAAACTGTATGCCTCTGCCAGTGTAGCAGGATGTGCAATGATCTAGCGTAACATGGGTAAACCACACATCAGCTGTATAGAATCATGCAAAGCAATATGTATGTGATGAATGACAACAAGTCATGTAATGTAAGATGGATGTTGCATGGCAATATATCTCGGAACAGCTATGGAAATGCTGTGGTAGGTAGGTATGGTGGCTGTTTTGAGGAAGATGTATGGGCTTATGTGTAGGAGAACAAGAGGAAGTCCTCCCACGGGGTTGGATGTACTGGCGAAGTATGCACAACTCTCAATGTGAGCAGAAGGCAATGCACAGCACCGAAGAGGCTAGCAAATATGGATGGTGGAAGTGCCAAAAACCGTAGCTTAACATTAGTCAAAAAGAACTCACAAGTTTATTGCAAACAACTAGCAGGTTCAACATTAAGAGCATGATTAAAATTCACTCCAAGAAGGGCCGTTCACGGCGGTACAAGTACCCCGTTAGATCCCTCGACCTTCAGCACAACTTAGTTATTACAATGAACTTTCAGACATGGAAAGCTATCAAGTCCAACTACACCTTCAACAATTTTAGAGTTTGTAGTACGGTACAAGCTTAAAGACAACAATCCACTAATGATTTTAACTTAATTAACCAGCAAGCTTTACCATCTAAATATCTCAAAACATTTGCAAAGAATCAAGTTATCAAAGTTTCAATGATCTACAAGATTATGCAAGTTTTCATACCACTACCACATGCAGCATTTTCTTTCTTCCAAGCAAACACCAACAACTTACTTAAACATAAACTCTCCAAATGATAATATAATGCAGCAAGAGAGTATTTATAAACACGTGCTAACAGCTCAAAGAGATGCATGAAAAACAGGAGCTAAAAGCACTGCAGTAGCTAGTTAAGAATACTCAACAAATATAAGTGAAGAACATGAGTATTCACATGAAAAAGCGGAGCGTGTCTCTCTCCCACACAAGGATTGCTAGGATCCGAATTTATTCAAACAAAACAAAAATAAAAGCACACAGACGCTCCAAGTAAAGCGCATAAGATGTGAAAGAATTAAAATATAGTTTCACTAGAGATGACCTGATAAGTTGTTGATGAAGAAGGGGATGCCTTGGGCATCCCCAAGCTTAGACGCTTGAGTCTCTCTGAATATGGTTGGGGATGAACCACGGGGGCATCCCCAAGCTTAAGCTTTTCACTCTTCTTGATCACATAATATCACCCTTCTCGCTTGATCCTTGAAAACTTCCTTCACACCAAACTCAAGACAGTTCTCATTAGAGGGTTAGTGCATAAACAAAAATTCTCATATTCTGTAATGAAACAATCATTCCCAAAGCTTCTGGACATTAGCTACAGCCACCAATGCTTTGTGGAGCAAAGAAATCCACACAAACATCGTAAAAGAGCGAATGCAAAACAAAAGGCAGAATCTGTCAAAAACAGAACAGTCTGTGAAGACGAATTTTTTCGAGGCACTTAAGTTGCTCAGATGGATCTGGCCCAAATAATGAAAGTTGCGTACATATCTCAGGAAGATGCGTGATTTTTCGTAAATTTTTCGAATTTTCTACAGGGAGAAAAGCTCAAATTCGTGACAGCCAAAAATCTGTTACTGCGCAGAAATCCAAATCTTGCATCAACTTTCAATAAGAACTTTACTTGGCACAACAATGCAATAAAATAAAGATACAAAGGAGTTGCTACAGAAGTAACAAAACCTTGACTCAAAAAAAAAAAAAAAAATAACAGAAATAAAAACAATGGGTTGTCTCCCATAAGCGCTTTTCTTTAAAGCCTTTTAGCTAGGCATAGTGATTTTATGATGCCTCATATGTATAAGAGTTGAATATAAGAGAGCATCAAAAGCAAATACCAAACACATTTAATCTAACCCACTTCCTATGCAAAGGAGTCTTGTAAGAAAATAAATCAATGAAGCACAAAGTGACTAGCATAGAAGCAAAACAAGTGCAACTTCAAAAATTTCAACATAAAGAGAGAGACTTAATATTATTGTGATATATGAATCCGTGTCTCCCTCTCTCATAAGACCAGTAGGTCTTAAAGTACCCAGCAAATAAAAGCAAATCAAGAGAAAGCTCAAAACTTCATCATAAAGAGAGGTTTTAGTAACATGAAATTTCTATAACCATACTTTCCTCTCTCAAAATAATTTTCAGGCATCATGAATAAACTCAACAATATAGCTATCACATAAAGCATTCTTATCATGATCCACATGCATAAAAGTATCATTACTCTCCACATAAGCATGAACATTATCATTAGTAATAGTGAGAGTAAAAGTATCACATCCATCATTGTAATCATCATAAATAGGAGGCATAGAATAATCAAAATGATTTTTATCCTCAATAGTAGATGGACTGAGAATATCATATTCATCATTGTAAACATCATATATAGGAGGCATATCATAATCAACATAAACTATATCCTCAATAGTAGGTGGACTGAAAATATCACAATGATTATAATCATCATATATTGGAGGCAAAGTATCATCAAAGCAAATTTCCTCCTTAAAGCTTGGGGGACTAAAAATATCATATTCATCACAACTAGCTTCCCCAAGCTTAGACTTTTCCATAGCATTAGCAATAATGGTGTTCAAAGAATTTATAGTAATACCATTGCTACCATCATGCAAACAAGCCTCCATAGGTTTTTTAATTTTCTCTTCAAAAGCATCATGTCCTAATTCAATATAAAGTTCATAAAGATCTCTAATTTTTTTGTTGTTTTCCATTAAGCCTAACTAGTGAAAATAAAAACAAGAAACAAAAAGAATAATTGCAGAATCTAAAGGAATACTTCGAGCACTCACACACTAGCAACATACTAGAAAATAGCTTAGTAGCCAGAGGATGTGAATACCTTTTACCTTACCTCCCCGGCAACGGCGCCAGAAAATAGCTTGATGTCTACGTCTTCTATTCTTGTAGACAGTGTTGGGCCTCCAAGAGCAGAGGTTTGTAGAACAGCAGCAAGTTTCCCTTAAGTGAATCACCCAAGGTTTATCGAACTCAGGGAGGTAGAGGTCAAAGATATCCCTCTCAAGCAACCCTGCAATTAAGATACAAGAAGTCTCTTGTGTCCCCAACACACCCAATACACTTGTCAGATGTATAGGTGCACTAGTTCGGCGAAGAGATAGTGAAATACAAGTAATATGGATGATTATAAGTAGTAACTGCAATCTGAAATAAAGATGGCAGCAAGCAAACATGTAGCAGAACTTGTTGTAAACGGTGTTTCAATGCTTAGAAACAAGGCCTAGGGATCATACTTTCACTAGTGGACACTCTCAACAATGATCTCATAACTGAATAAGTAAAAGCTACTCTTAAACACTCTCTTGTTGGATAACAAACACCATTCATTGTGTAGGGCTACAAAAGCACACCTCAAGCCGGAGTAAACAAGCGCCACAACGTCATAAAGGAATCACACACGGTGCACACACTGTCACCTTTACACCGTGGAGAGTACCGGAGTTCATATTAAAGTAACCTATAGAGTGCATAATAGATAAAGAGTAACATCTACATATTCAACTAGATTAGCACAACTGAACACAAGTAAATACTGCTCGGGATTATTCTCCTTCTTGATGAAGCAAGAGTACTATGCGTAGGGCTGCAAAGCACACCTCAAAGTCTGAGTAAACAAACACCACAATTCCCAAGAATAAGCCATGATAAATGTCTAAATTATTCATAGAGTCACACAAGTACCCACACTGTCACCTTGATACCGTGTTGTCACAATGACTCCAGAAACTAGACAAAATCACTTGAGTAGCATAAACATTATTAATGTATTCAGCGATACTAGCAATACACATGATCACATAAAGATCACACCATGAGAGAGAGATGAACCACATAGCTACCGGTAGAGCCCTCAGCCTCGGGGGAGAACTACTCCCTCCTCATCATGGGAGTCAGCAGCGGCGATGAAGATGGCGGTGGTGTCGATGGAGATGACTCCGGGGGCAATTCCCCGTCCCGGCAGCGTGCCGGAACAGAGACTTCTGTCCCCCGAAACTTGTCGTCGATGGCGGCGGCGCTGCGGAACTCTTCTGGGAAATTGGCTTGGTTTTTTAGGGTTTTCGCGTCGGGGGGAACTTATAGGCAAAGGGGCAGCGTCGGCGGAGGCCCGAGGGGCCCACCTCATAGGTCGGCGCGGCTGTGGGCCCAGCCGCGCGAGCAGGTGGTCTGGGCACCTCGGTGCCCCCCTTCGTCTCTCCTTCGGACTCCTTGTACGTGTTGGAAAAATAGGGACTTCGGTCTTTGTTTCGTGCAAACAGGGAACTGGCACTGTGGCATCTTGTTAATAGGTTAGTCCCAGAAAATGCATAAAAGTGATATGAAGTGTATATAAAACATGTAGCAATTGGTATAATATAAGCATGGAACATCAGAAATTATGGATACGTTGGAGACGTATCAATCATCAAGGCTAAATAAAGCATCCAACAATCATGTGATCATACCATCAAGAATTGACCCACTTTCTAACCAATCCAGATTTCATCTCAACATTTTTGGGCCTCGATCTCAAAATCAAAGATAAAATGATCCTTCTAAGAATAATCCAAACAGAGTGTGACAAGCTCTGAAAACTACTTTCACCTAGAATGTCTTGCTACTAGACCAAGTCACATTGATTCCTAGAATCCGATAAACATTCACTTGTCCTCCACAAATTATTTCTTGCATACAACGATCTACTCATTTGCTAACTCATCTTTGACCACTTCCTATAATTCCATAAGAATTTAGTACAAGGTCACTTGTGCAAGGAATTACCCTAAACATTCCAACACCGGAGTATTCTTCTTAATTTACTTGCTTCTAACCAATCCAAACATCATTCTATCAGCAAGTGCTTCCTAAAAATCCAATAACTTTCACCTTTATTTCTAAAGCTTAAATCAAGGGTCACGTCTTCTAGCTCCCGATAACCACCAATGGTTGGGGACCACAACTGGTTAGCCCCAGAGTATTAATTAAATATATCATCTGTCCAAACCCAATTGATTTATCGATCCACTCCAAGCTTTCACTTTTATCCTAAACCCCAAATTTTTGATATTACCAACCTTATCCACCAAAGTTTGATCTCATCAACTAGATTCTTAAGGGATCCTTTTGACTAATAATCTTATAGTCCAACACTCTTATATCCTCCTAAAGTCTCCTTTGTACCAACTAGTTTTGAGTCGTCCTATGGCACTTATTCCCTTGGTCTAGAAAAAGCAGTTAGTATCTTTGCAAAATTGGGTTAGATGAGAGATTTAAAGTTAGATAAATTATGTTAGTTATGTTAGTTTTTTCACATTGTTTTGTTAGTCCGACGGGATACGACCAGTGTCATCTACCGTCGGGTCTTGAATCTTCATCTTTCTCGATGGCTTGATGTGGTTGTACAAAACGACGAATGAAGACCGCTATCAGTCTTGCAGAAGGTCGCAGAGTCTTGGGGTAGCGAGTATTCCATACCTTGCTCCTCTTATTAAGAGAAAATTTTCTGAAGGGTTTTCCATGTCGGACTCTTGAAAGGATACAAAAGTACATCTATGGCCAACAAGGCAAAAAGGTTTTTGCAAACAGTCAAAATTAAAGCAACAGACAACAGTGTGGTTACTTTGGGTTCCCGACAAGGCGGATTTTGTGAAACACACAAGGAAACAACACACATAAATGCCACATACAAGCAAAGATTAATCAAGGCTCTTTTAGCACCAACAGACGTTCAATACCGTGGAAGATGGGGTTTGCTCAAGTAAACGAGCTTATCCTATCGAGCCTATGGGTCTGGTTTGGGATATCGTCAAGTATGTAAGTTTGAATGGAGGTAAGACAACAGATGGAAACTTTTGACAAACCTTCAGACAAGAGGTGAGGTTTCTGAATAATTCGAGAAGGTGGAAAGAGTGGAAGCTACACTTAGGCTTCCTTAGATACAAATAATTTAGGTGGTAATATATTTCTTTCCAAAATAATTTTCTCCCATGGGCCGCGGTGAAACAGGGCTGTTGAAGTCTTCATTTTATCGCCTTAGTCTTCGGCCAGAATACTTGAGATTGTCAAGGTCGTAACTGAGTGGAATTGTTGACATTGAGTGAGGTCTTCGAGGTCTCTTGCTTTGTTGATACTGACGATATTGGTATTTGCAGATCAATTTCCTTGATGTTGAGTGTTGAGTATTTGTGATGCAAGCTTCCTCTTGTAGGTGCTAGCTAATTAGGTCTCACTTGGGTTCATCGTCAAGTATTTTGAACGGGTAAGAGGGAGTAGAGAAATCCTTAGAAAATCTTAAAATAGAGGGATGAGACTCGGAAATATTTGAGAAGGTGAGAAGAGTGGAAGTTATTTTTGGACTTCCTCAGATAAAAAATTATGTTTTTGGTAACAATATATTTTTAACAAAATATTTCTTTCCTAACTAACGTCCATGCTAACTAAGGTCTGTTACAGTCAGGATGGCTCTGATGCCAAGTCTGTGGGCACCCCGGACTAGCTGTCCGAAATACCCTTGTGCCTACAACATCAGCGATCCCATGATCAGTCTGTCGCTGAGCACAATCAAACTGGTATCAAAAGAACATCCAAAATTACCGAATGAATTTACTTACTTGATCGAAGCCATAAGCTTCAACAGGTACTTGCAGCGGAAATCACCAAACAGCGTGGGGCCCAAGTCATTCGCCTTAACCCTTACAGGCAGCTGACTGGGAAGACGGCCTAGTTCGCAAAGTCGTCATCGGTCTCTCGGTCTTCAGCATACTTCTTCTTGAACTCTGGACATGGAATATCCAGGGACACAGCCATGAGTACACTTACGTACTCGCAAAACTACTCCCGACATGAGCATGCAATAGCATCTTTTTTATTATTATAACAAAACCCTTTATTTTGAGAAGACATCTCTATATCTTTGTTGAAAAGAAAAGAAGGCTTTTAGAACTTTTTCCCATAAACCTATCTTTGTAAGAAGGTAAGAAGTCTCTTTTACAAACATTTTCCCGGAAAATCCCCTTTGTTTATTTTTCCAAAACTCCTCCTTTTCCGACCAAAACCATTCCTGGTCAAATCATTTTTCCAACAACCTTATACCAACCCCTTGGTATAGTTGCATAAAACATTTCCCACTTTCAGGACACAAAACTTTGCACTTCTCGATCATAGCCCCTCAGGGTCCTCCTCTTTTCCAGCAACCTCATACCGACTCATCGGTATAGTGCACATATACAATATCTCCATTTTTCCTTTCAAATCTTAAAACATTTCCAAAACTTGCACACGGTCAGAGGACAGCCTCCCAACTGTCCATATCCGAGGACTCGGCTATTCGAATAGTTTTACCCTCTGCAGAGGTAGCACGCTTTTCCCTCATCCATCCGGTAACTCATCGTGTCAGCCACGTCCCGCCATACAAGGTGTATGCGAAGTTGAGCCACCGACCATAGCCTCTCCTTTGCTCATGCTAGTATAGGATCCTACCCATATGATAATTCCCATCGACACTCAGTCCGGTCCCCGTCGGCAACCCTAAGTGTGAGGACTCATATGTTTTTCCCGGCGACCACATTTATGAAGTCTTCAATCCACCTCCTTATCTTTCCATAGAGTTTGAGCGAGGACCCAGGTCAGGGGAGTTCACTAACCATCCCCTCATGCATAACGGAGTCATCTCCGTCGATGAGGTATCCCATACTAATAAGAGCAAATTATATGACTAAGCCCCGTTCCCATATGGGGGTAAATGTGGCCGCACAGATTATCGGCTGGTCGTCATAGTACAAAGACACAATGTGCATTTTTCATAAACATCACCATACTCCCTTTTATTCACTTCCACACCGACATCTCGGTACATCATAATCCCCCAAGTATTTCCAAAGGAGTTTTGAATAAACCATGTTTTTTTTTCCAACCTATAATTTTATATAACATTTTATATTTCTACATAGGGTGGCAAAATAATGTCCATATACTTTTTGAAAAGGTTTTGTAAACCACTGCCTTATGAGCAAATCATTTGATCAAAGTAGATGCATATATATTTAGGTGCAAGCTCAGAGAGTAGCTTGCCTTGCTCGGCAAAGTTCTCGGGGTCCTGTGCTTGTTGATCAAAGTATTCCCCCTCCTCGTAGACTCCGGCAACGTTCTCGTCTAAACGTCAAACAAGCAATACAAACAATCACTAAACTACTCAAGCAATCATCACAACATAACAATCATAAGCATCACAAATAGCTACTGCACACACAAAGCAACACACTTTGGTTTCCATTTAATTTAATTAACTATTATTTAGTGATGTCTTAAATATGGCAGAAACTAGTGGTACAAGTTTTATTGCATAACTTGGGTTCTGTTGATCACAAAAATACAAACTAAAATTCTATAGAATGCTACTGATGTGTAGAAGATAATACAATTCGGTTTGATTCATTTGGAGTTATTAAACTCCATACATAATTGTTTTAATTCAGAAACTTATTAATCAAGTTTTAGTTACCATTTAAGTTCTGTTGCTCCTAAAATTAATTCCTTTTAGGGGTAACTAACATTGCTTAAATGTGATCTAGAAAAATTGGTCCTAACTCATTTGGATTAACCAATCATTTTCTATAATTGTTTTAGTCCAGAGAGGCTTGGTAATGTTTAATCTAATGCCAAATAATTAATAATGCTCAATTAAATCTACAAAAATTAGGGGAGCTAAGTGATCACAACACTAAGCTAACAAAATTGGATTGAGTTCATTTGGACTAATAGATCATCAGAAACAATTAATATGGTGATTTAAACCTTCTGTGGCATTTTAAATACTACTCTATTTTTAATAATCTAAACATGGTGAAACTAGTTTAGTTGCACAGAGAATTTCATAAGCTTTCTATAGCATTTTCATTTGATTTATTTGGATTTATATTTCTCGAGTTATTGAATTTTAAACATAGGTGCAGATTTAAAGTTCTGTGATAATTCCTAAATTCGAAAAAATATAAAATAGAAATGGGCCGAGAGGGCATCAGCTCACTGGGCTTGGCCCAATTACTATTTAAAAAAAAAACGATACGCGGCCTTCTTCCTCGTTGCTACACACACAGAGGCGGAGGCGAGCTGGAGCTCCGGGGCGGCGAGGGTGAGCTCACCTACGGTGGCAGAAAGGCGACGGCGAGGACGGATTCGAGGTGAGGAGGGCGTGGGGATGTCGGGGATGGCAGAAGAACTTGACGGCGGGCTCGGAGACGGCGGCGAGCTTGCTCGACACTTCAGCGGCCGGAGAGGAAGAAGACGGATGGCGACGACGATTCCCAGCTTCATTCTTCGATTCCTCGCACGGAGAGGTAGAGGACGACGCGGCGCATCTCCTGGTGGTCTTCGATTAGCTCGGGGATGCTTCAATTGACGGCGGTGCGGCGGCGAGCTCGGGCAAGGCTCGGTGTCGAGGAAGAAATTGAGAGGAGAGGGAGGGAGCAGGCAAGGAGGTGAGAGGAGCAGAGGGGCAGGGGTGCTCTTATCCTCCTCGCAAGGCAGAGGAGAGGAGGGGGGTCCGGTGCGGGGTCCAGGAGGGGATGGGCGGTGCTGGGCTTGCTGGGGAGCAAAGGGGACAGAGAGCGGCGCCGGCGATGCCGTGCTCTGGTCGCGGGTCCGTGGCGAGCTGGGGACAGCAGGGGAGAGGGGACGAGGTCGCGGAGGAGAAGGGTAAAGAGTGGAGCGGTGCTCTCCTCGCAGAGCAGAGGAGGGGAGGGGCCCGGGCGGCGAGGCACGGGAGCGACGAACGGGGAACACGGCGGCGGGTCGGGCGGCTACAGGAAGAAGATGAACTCTTTGCAGAAAACCCCCTGGCGTTTCCTTCTTTTCTGATTTCCTTTTTCTTTTGTAAAACAGAAGCACTTTGGGGATTTAATTGAGGCACTAAAACTTTTATAAAAATCTGAAAATATTTGGGTAGGCTCCCCAATACATGTAGAAGCTCCTCAAAAATTGGGGTGTTAAAATAAAATGTTTTGAACAACTTTTGTTCATAGGGTTTAAATAAGGCATTTTCTTAAATACTATTTTATAATCCTTTAGAGATTTTATAGCAAGTTCAAAATATTAATTTTGAACTCTTGAAACTTCCTTGACAAATATATTAACTTCAAATAGTTTATATTTTCATAGAGAAAATATTTGTTTGAAGGAAATAGAGAATTAGGGAGGGAAAAGTTGTAGGAATAAATGGAGAGTGATTAATTATTTCTCCTCTGAATTTTTGGTATGAAAGGAACTTAATTTCTCACTTGGAGAATTATGTTTGTCACTTGTCACATGATTTTTCTTGTTTTAGATCTTTGTTTTATTTTAGTATTAAGCACAACTGAGGAGTTACCCTCACAAGCAACAAACACACAATATCAATAACACAACAATATAAACAACACAATAATATCAACAACACAATCATATCAACAACACAATGATATCAACAACACAATCAAGACCACACAATTCAAACCACAAGAATAAATCATACCACCATTTCCATAATTAGCAATACTATCTTGTAGAGATGATCACACTCAATTATGACAAGATGATGTTTTAAAGAATATCTCAACTCATAACTTAATAGTTTTCAAAAGATTTGATAAAGAGAAATATGTGGGGTAATATATTTCCCACTAGTGTTATTTTAAAATGGAGTGGAAATAAGAGTGTATAAAATGGGAGTTGCATACACATGCAAAATATCAAGGTTGAAATATAGATAGGAGATAACATATAGATCTCCATATTTTTGGGAACACATAATTTTGGAAATCACTTTTACCTTCTCAATAATGGATGTTTTGGTTTTTGCCAAAACCAAGCATCTTTGAAATGAACTTTGGTCAAAATAAGAATGGTAAAGATATATGGAATCTATTCTTGTCATAACATGATCACCAAGATTAATATGTCTTTACTTAGGTTAGGTTCTTGGGTTGATATTTACTAGTCAAACAATCATAAACACCAAGTCACACAAGGTCACACATAGCAATGGGAAGGAAAGCACTATCATCTATGAAACATTTCAAAAAGTTTTTGTTGGTTCTGAATTTTGGGTCTGGTAAAACTAAGTTTTTCTTAGTTTACAAATTTGGGATGTGACAACAATCGAGGCATCCATGGAGCCAACGTAGCCTCCATCACCATCGGCTCCTCCAGCGCCGACACAATGCAGTCCACAAGTTAGTGTGCCGGTCATTGACATCGGCTTCGTCCCGACTAGGGCGGCGACCAAGAGGCACACAAGTTCCTTGAAAGAATACAACATCGCTGTCACCTCCGACATGCCTTTCCTCAAGGCCGGAGCTCTAGATTAGGGTAAGACGGTGTTTGGATTTATAAAATGAATTTAAGAAATGATTGAAAAACTTTGTTGGTGTTTGGTTAATTTCCGGTTTTGTTTGTTCATTCTCTTTCAGCCGCCGGTGGTCCAGATTGAAATAGGTCACTGGCCGGCAGCATCAGTTATCCGACGGCGTGTTCATCTGTGGCGCTCGCTCTTGCACGCCACCGACGTACCACATAACAGTGGCGGCTGAGCCGCGCACTACCAGTAGCACTTACCGGCGGCGCATAACCAGTGCGTGTGGAAAACACGTCACTAAAGGCCAAATTAGAGCGCCACTCTTAGGCTTTTCCTACAAGTGAGGGTTGATAATGTATTTACCAAGGCTGCGACGATGTAGTTAACAAGGTTCTGAATAGTCACCACCATGTCTTACGATGAAGTTTTCAATATGTTGCTAACATAATTACCAAGGGGCAACTGAAAATTTACAACATTTTTATGATAAAGTTATCAAGGTGTGGATAATATATTTACCTAGGGTCAATAATGTTGTTACCAAGATACCATATAGTTACCACTATGTTTGCGATGGTGTTACCAAAGTGTTGTTAACATAGTTATCAAGGGGTCGACTGCAAACTTACCACATTTTTTATGATAAAGTATAGAGTTACCTAGGGGTGTGATAATGTAGGTACCAGGATATCAAATAGTTAGCACCATGTTTGCGATGATATTATCAAGGTGTTGCGAACATAATTACAAAGGGGTCGACTGAAAACTTATGACATTTATGATAAAGTCATCAAGGTGTTGTTGAGTAGTTGTCAAGACGGTTATAACGTAGTTACCAAGGTACCGAATAGTTACCACCATGTTTGCGATGATATTAGCAAGGTGTTGCTAACATAATTACCAAGGGTCGACTGAAAATAACCACATTTTTTATGACAAAGTTAGAAAGGTGTTGATAATTTAGTTATCAAGGGTGCGATGATGTAGTTACCAAGGTGCCGAATAGTCACCACCATGTTTTACGATGAAGTTACCAAGGTGTTGCTAATATAATCACGGTCGACTGAAAACTTACCATATTTTTTATAATTTAATGACTAAGGTGTTGTCAAGTAGTTACCAAGGTATTGATAATTTAGTTACCAAGCCTGCGATGATATAGTTACCATGGTGTTCGATAGTCACCACCATCTTTACGATAAAGTTATCAAGGTGTTGCTAACATAATTATCAAGGGTCGACTGAAAACCAACCACTTTTTATATGATAAAGTTATTAAGGTGTTGTCGACTAGTTACCAAGGTGTTGATAATTTAGTTACCAAGGGTGCGATGATGTAGTTACCAAGGTGCCGAATAGTCACCACCATGATTTACGATGGAGTTACCAAGGTGTTGCTAACATGATCACCAAGGGTCGACTGAAAACTTACCATATTTTTTATAATTTAATGACCAAGGTGTTGTCAAGTAGTTACCAAGGTATTGATAATTTAGTTATCACGGGTGCGATGATGTAGTTACCAAGGTGCCGAATAGTCACCACCATGTTTTACGATGAAGTTATCAAGGTGTTGCTAACATAATTATCAAGGGTCGACTAAAAACCAACCACTTTTTATATGATAAAGTTATTAAGGTGTTGTCGACTAGTTACCAAGGTGTTGATAATTTAGTTACCAAGGGTGCGATGATGTAGTTACCAAGGTGCCGAATAGTCACCACCATATTTTACGATGGAGTTACCAAGGTGTTGCTAACATGATCAACAAGGATCGACTGAAAACTTACCATATTTTTTATAATTTAATGACCAAGGTGTTGTCAAGTAGTTACCAAGGTATTGATAATTCAGTTATGGTGCGATGATGTAGTTACCAAGGTGTTCGACACCACCATCTTTACGATGAAGTTATCAAGGTGTTGTTAATATAATTACCAAGTGTTGACTGAAAACCTACCACCTTTTATATGATAAAGACATAAAGTTATTAAGGTGTTGTCGAGTAGTTACGTAACTAAGGTGTTTACAATTTAGTTATCAAGGGTACGCTGATATAGTTACCAGGGTGCTGACTAGTCACCACCATGTTTGCCATGATGTTACTAAGGTGTTGTTAATATAGGTACCAATGGTCGATTGAAAAATCTTAAATCGGATTTGTCGTTTGAGAGATAAAACGACGTTCGAGCTTTCGGTGGCGTCACCGTGAATGGGGCCGCGCGATGCTGCCCAATGTGGAGCCTGGCTCATGGTCGTGCTTCCCGGTCAACTTTTATCGCCATTGCACAATGGTGGGCTAGGGTTGCGCTGCCGCCGCCGACGGCGGGGGAGTAGAGTGGGGGGAGTGGAGTAGGCGCCCACCCCCTCCCCAAGCGTGGCATTAAAAAGAAACCACGGGTAGACGCACGGGCGGTTGGATCGCTGCCATTGTGGGACCGGGTTGTACATCGAGCAGACGTGTGGACTATTCGTCTCCTGTATGTGGGGACGCAAACCGAGTTCAATTTTTGTTTGGAATTGGGTTCGTACGGACATGAAACAAATGTGAAAAGCAAATGTGTTGCCTCGTTCGGCCGTGGATGTGGCGGACGTAATGTGTGCCCATGTTGGAGTTACCCTTATGATATAGTTTACGAAAATGTCGACCCAAAATTTCATTTAGTTTTGAGGTGCTAACTTTTACTATATTTACCCCTGATAACTCAGGTACAGTACAGGGGTTGATAACTTTTAACTCGAAAAAAAAGTTGTCAAAACATATCAATATGGGATCTAATTTTGAAGATCTCGTCGCGACTGATTAAGTGGTGAAAACGAATTTTCAGTTGGATTTGTCGTTTGAAAGATAAATCATTTTGAAATTTAAAATTAGCAGAGAATCATGCATGCAAGAAACCGTTGGACCAGAAAATGAATGTACTGAATACATTCCTTCCAAAAATAAAAAGGGTCAGCTGGTCACGACTCACGAAACGAAGTATAATCACCTCATCAAATCACCTCATCAGAATCGACAAAAGGGAATAGTCCAAGATTCTTCCAGCGCGAGTAAAGGGAATTGTAAAAGATGTGTACGACGTACTCTGGCACGCTCCAATGCGGAAATTATTTACTTTCCAAATCTGGTTCGAATTAAGCCTGTCCGAAATCGTGCGAGCAATAAGCAACGATCGAACGTGCGAAGAATAGTCCTCGAAGGTATATCGGAATGGATTCCGCGGCCCTTTGCCAGCGTCACGCTAGGAAGTGTCATTTATTTGATGTATGCCTTAACATATCTTGACATTTGATCCGTGTGATTCATCGTTCCTCTTCACCTATTTTTTGTGTGCAGCATTTTCTTTTCATGGATGATTTAACTTAGCAGGACTTCGCTGGTGAAATCACATGACCATTACTTAATTGGTTATGTCCCCGATGGCGACTGGAACCGCCACACCAGGCTTTGTGTTGGTGGCGACCTTCAAGGACTTGATCATGTTTTTGTGATCTTTTTATAGGGTCGTGTGTGTAAAAGTTAAGGGCATGTGTGTAATTTTTATTTTTTGCAAGGGCCTTTCTGTAATTGTGTACGGACCGCCTAAATGAATGTAGAACCTTGTCCTGTTATAATTTTTTTCACACGTATTTCTTGGCAGGTGAAAGGGCATTACAAACAAAAAAAGCCAACCAACATCCATGTGCAATGCAAAACAAATGAGATCTCCTACTCGCTGCAACCTGCTAGCGATACTACATGCATAATAACTTTTTTTTTTTTTTGCGATAAGATGGAGATTACAAGGATACACCGTTCCTTACAGAAAGATCCAGGAAAAGATAGAAAATACAAACCGGACCCCCAGATCCCGACGACGACTCCGGCAGCCAGAACGGCCCGGCGGCGCGCCGCTGCCACTGCTCCACGAAACGCCTTGGTACGGATGCAGCCCCTCCGCAGTCGGGAAGTCGCCGGACTACCAGATCCGAAGATCGGACATCCTGGCTCGTCGCCGACGTCGCGGTGCATCGCGATGAAGCCTCCATCTTGAAGAACAGCTCCCAGATCCACCGCCTATGCAGATCCGGCGAGGGGAACTCGCACACGGTGGCTCCACCGAGCCACGAGCGCGAGGACGGCGCACGCTCCGTCACGGAGCTCCAAGGACCTCCGCCACCAGAGGGGACGAGCGCGGCCAGCAAACTCCACACCGACGACGAAGCCACCCCCACAACGCCACCGGCAAGTACTCTACTTGGACATACGCTATGTACACACGGCGAGATCCGGGGCATCCCCACCCTCCCGCTGCCGGAGCAGCCGACGGAGGAGGAGGACCCCCCGGATCCACGGCGGTCACGGTGGTTCGAGCGAGTGGTTTCACAAATCCGCCTTCTCTACTGTAGACGAAGAAGGGAGACGGCCTACATGCATAATAACTTTGAATGCGACGTTCCTAGCGGGAAGTTTTCTACTTTACATTATGTACCTTCCTTTGAACTGATCGATGATATTTCACAAAGTGTGAACTTGGCAAAACACATAACTTTGGTCAATGCGAAAGTTCGTGATTAGCCAAGTTCGCAAGTTTTTTTTTTAGGTGAGTTCGCAAGTACTCCAACTAAATTAAAACAACCCAGACATTACGTCTTAAATTTAGGGCTCGGTTTTTGGCAAGTCATGGGCCTAGGAGCTATTCGAAGAGCATATCAGGCCTATAAATGTGTTGGGCCAATAACTTTTTTTAGGCAAAGGGCCAATAGCTAATACTCCTACTACGACTTGCTTGGGGCATCAAAGCCCACTAATGCTTCGAACATCTCATCTCCGACTCCCACAGTCCCACTCTCAAAGTCCTCGATTCACACACATCCCACAGTCGCTTCGCCTCCGCCATTTCTCCAGCGTCCTTCCGCCGCCGTCGCCGGGACACGGCCCATTAGGGTCCCCATCGACAGCAACGGCGTCGTGCCGGCCCCTTCAGTTCCCCTGGTGTCGCCCCCTCCCCATTGCCTACAGCTCCTTGACCACCAATTTGGTCTCGCCGGAGAGGCACATCTACTTCTCTACGCCGCGCTGCGCTGCTCAGACTGGTGAAGAAGGCGAGTATTACCGTTTCTTTTGCAGATTTACCTCTTTTCTTCGCCTCAAGGATGATTTGGTCTTTCTTGCTGTGTTCTTATTGAGGAATCCTCTTTCGTCTTTCTTGCTCTGTTGCAGAGGTTGGGGTGGAGATGGCTTCAGAAGCTCGTGCTCTCTGTGTCCGCGTAGGCGAAGATGGTGGCCGGATCTGATGCGCGGGCGACGCGGCAGGAGCTGGAGACCTGGGAGTGGCATAGCTCATTCGATGGCGTCCCTGTCATAGCTGCCGCTCGTCCTCGTCTGTGGCGTCCCCTTGTGAAGGGGAAGGGAAGGACCGAAGGACCACGGCTATTGGTCCACTTCTCTATTCCTTCCGTCCACTAGAAGAAGACGGCGCTTCAGTTGGATCCCTTTGCCGCGCGTTTCTGCACATTAACCATGGAGTACGGCATTCTCCACAGCATTAACCAGCTGCCGAGTGATGGCATTAGCCTTCTCCTTTGCCCGTGTGGTTGCTCTGTTCTGCCTGGTCGCCGCCCATGGATGTTGGGCTGCGGTTTTCTGCCTGATCTATTCTGTTACCCACCTCCACCTGCCCCCACCACCAACGTC
Source organism: Poa pratensis (assembly GCA_947311845.1). Taxonomy (NCBI): domain Eukaryota; kingdom Viridiplantae; phylum Streptophyta; class Magnoliopsida; order Poales; family Poaceae; genus Poa; species Poa pratensis. Next base: position 7,070,386 of record CAMZMU010000102.1, read on the forward strand.
CCTGCGACCAATGTCCCTGCAGCCAGTATCCCCACCTTCAATTCCAGCTCCGGCGGCACCAACGTCGACGACGGCGGCTGGATCGATGCCCGGCCACCTGGTACGGCCCTCCCAACGGCGCCGGCCCCTACGATAACGGTACGACTACTGCTGTGCCTATCATGTCTGTGAGGATCCAATTGCATTGCTGAATGCTGATTGCGGTTCTTGTTTTCAATACGAAATCACGGGTGCAGGTGGTGCTTGCGGGTTCAAGAACGTGAACTGGCCGCCTTTCTCGTCAATGACGTCGTGCGGCAACCAGCCGCTTTTCAAGGACGGCAAGGGATGCGGCTCATGCTACCAGGTTAGCTAGCGTCGCCGGCGTTGAAGTTGCTTGACGCTGACAGCAACGTGCTGACGTTGTCGTATAGCAATACGATTTTCTTTCCCCAGACAGCCTGTGATGTACGTAATTTGATTCCATGGATCTTGGATTGTTGCGTGCAATGCAGATCAGGTGCGTCGCTCATCGTGCCTGCTCCGGCGCCCCGGAAACGGTGATCATCACGGACATGAACTACTACCCGGTCTCCCGCTACCACTTCGACCTCAGCGGCACCGCCTTCGGCAAGATGGCCAAGTACGGCCGCAACGACGAGCTCCGCCACGCCGGCATCATCGACATGCAGTTCAAGAGGTTCACCATCTTACTGAATCTGATAATGCTTAACTTTAACCGACCAGGACAAACATGGCACATGTCTTTCCTTCTCCACCATTGGCTACTTTCCTTGCCACGGCCGCTTCTGAACAAAAGCAAATAACAACTCTGTGCTTTGCCTGCACTTTCGTCTCGCTAATCATCGCCAACAGAACCATTTTGCACATCCTAACTTTACGGAATAATAATAATCTAGTGCAGATTTTCTATTATCAAAAGCAGATTCTTTTATCCAAGGCATACTGCTTTTGTTTTTCTTGTTTTTGTTCGACACTGATGCTGGGAATGGCGTACATTGCAGGGTGCCCTGCCAGTACCCGGGGCTGATGGTGACGTTCCGGGTGCAGCACGGCTCCAACCCGAACTATCTGGCGATCCTGGTCGAGTACGAAGACGGCCCCGGCGACGTGGTGCAGGTGGACATCATGGAGTCACGGCTGCCGGACAGGGCGCCGACGGGGTACTGGACTCCGATGAGGAGTCGTGGGGCTCCATCTGGCGCCTCGACAGGCTCCGCCCGCTGCAGGGGCCCTTCTCGCTGCGTGTCACCGACGAGTCCGGCAGATCGCTCGTCGCCGATCAGGTCATTCCCGCCTACTGGCAGCCCAATGCCGCCTACAGATCCCTCGTCCAGTTCGATGAGACGTTGCCCATGTCGCTTGTGACATCCGGTGCAAGCCGTCGCCTTGTTCTTCTACCTATGTATTCGGGCGCGCTTACGTATGTGTGGCGTTGTGTAAGTTCGATACTGGCCGTGTGATCCATCGTCTGCAGGAAGAAGCTGGTATGGATCAACACGAGCATATGTAATCCACAAAGTATGTTGGATGCCTGCATTCGGTTTCGTAGATATATTTGTCACTTGCTTGGTTGCCACCTTTTCTTAGCATGCCAATCTTGGTCGTATTTAGGAAAACTTGCAAATAACTCATGAATTCGTCTAAAATTCTCGAAACTGAAAACTTCATGTACCGCTCAAAAGAATTTAGGAAAGATCAACTGCGTGCGACGGATTTTGAGAATCAAACGTAATGAGTTTCAAACGAAAACATGAAATTGCAGAGTTACAGTTGACAAGAGATACAGTTGGCGGGTGGAGAGTTACAATTCCAGCTTTTCTTATCAAACATTGCATTCCATTAAAGCATGGCTAAATCACCGGCAACAAGAAGGGTTAGATCATTAGGGAACTCCGACAACCACAAAGAATTGATTGTTCTGGACCATACCCAAGCCCATAGCAGCTAAAACATGTTCTTGCTTATTACATACCCGTGGGTAGTACTCAACACTATAATCGTTAAACTCCATAATCAGGTTGTACTTCATATCGCCGTGCCTGTACACGTCTTTGGATGTCAGTCGTTTTTCAGATTCAATAGTGTAGACTTAGTCTAGATCGCCGCGATTATCTCTCCTGGGATGTCACGAGGCTTTGCGACCATGGCGAGGTTTTCGGCGATATGGGCAAGAGTGATAGTAGGATGTCGCTGCCTGTAAGGATTGACTCCAACGTCGAGTCCGCGCGCGTCCGATCCTGTCCGCGGGAGGCAAAAACACGGCCCAACGGGGCGACACAAACGGACCGCGTGTCCGTTTTCCTGTCCGCGGCGACCCATTCTTGGCCCAAATTTGGGCAAGGTTTGCGTCGGCCGCGGACGCGCGCGGACCTCTTTTGTCCTCCTCTAGTCCGCCCTGGGCCCGCCCATCAGAGGCAAAATTCACAGTCCCGGCCTTCGCTCTCCCGAAACCCCACTCGAGCTCCTGCCCTAGCCATGGCCGACCCAGCCGCCGCCGCCAACTTCGCCGCTGTGACGGCCGCCGAGGAGGAGGGCGAACTCGATTTCGCGCCCGAAGCTCCAAAGAAGCCAAAGAAGGAGCTCACGCGGAGCAGAGGGCCCTAGAGACCAAGAAGCGGGGCGACCGGAGGAGGAGGTTAAAGGAAGACAGGATCGCCGCCGCCGAGCAGAAGGGCCAGGACGAGGAATCTGACCTCGTGAACAGGACCGCCACCGCTGCCCTCCTCCTCATTGGAATGGTGCCGCCCGTTGGAGTGGCCGCGGCCACGGCGGCCAGCTCCAATGGCTCGGCGCCCCGACCGCCAAGGTCGAGAACTTTCGCGACGGCTCCCTCGCCTACGTACGGGTACCTGCCGGGAAACACGCCGCGGGTTTCACCCGAGGTAGGGGAATCCGCGCCCGCGCCACCCTCGAGGTACCTACCCTTGATCTCAACGCGCCCGCCGCCACCCTCGAGACACCCTTGGTCGGACACTCGTCGGCGCCGCAGACCGCGGCCGCGCGTGCAGCAGCCCCGGCTGTTGTCGTCCACGGCCGTAACCTGTTCAACCAAATGCCCAGGCCCTCGCCGGGGGACGCAAGGTACTACGACGAGGCGGAAGGGAGGACGTCCTCCAGGACATGATCAGAGACAACAATACCTATGCCCACGACGATTATCCCGCCGGAGACGATGAAGTTCCGCCCACCGGCGTTGATGCGATCGACATCGATGATGAGCCGATTTTTCAAGACGAGCTCGATACCCAAGCCCGGGCCATGAAGAGAAAGATTAGCCAAAGGGGTGCCTCATTCACGGCGGAGGAGGACGTGCTCATTTGCGAGTCCTGGATCGAGGTTGGGACTAACCAAATCATCGGGGCGGAGCAAAGAGGGAGTGCTTATTGGGGCCGGTTCATGAAGCACTACAATAAAGTAGAATCCTTCCGCCCAGAAACATAGCCACGGAGCGGACCGAGACCTCTATCTCGAAGAGGTGGCTCCACATCCAAGCGGAGATGAGCAAGTTTTGCAGCTCCGTTGAGAACATTGAAGCCCGGCCTCAAAGTGGCTATGGAGTTAAAGAAATGGAAATCCGTCTTCTCTTCTTATGCATTGTGCTCATATTCCTCTTCCTTGATTTTGATTCTCATACCCTTGCATGCATAGGTCTTGCAAGATTTAGAGTTATTCAAGGCTCAACATGGGAAGACCTTCACCTTGACCCATTGCTACAAGGTGCTCAAGGACCAGCAGAAATGGAGGGACCTCTATGCCTCCTCAAAAATGGTGGGGAGCCAGTTGCCAAGGGAGAGGACCCATCGGAGAAGGAAGGGAGGCCAAGGGGGAAGAACAACTCGAAGGCCGAGACGAAACGCGATGCAACAACCCTTGCGTTGCAAGCGACATTGAACGGGTTCCTATCCCAAAAGGACAAGACATGCGACAAGAAGGAGGAGAGGAAAGAGAGGGACCGCCAAGAGAGAGAGGCCGCTGCCAAGCTCTACTTCGAATTGCAGAGGAAGAAGCTCGATATCGAGGAGGCAAATGCGCAGACACGAGCAAGGGAGGCCGAGGCAAGAGGCAAGGAGGCCGAGGCTAGGGCCAAGGAGGCCGAGGCAAGAGCAAAGGAGGCGAAAATGAAGGGCAAGGACCTTAAGCTCGCCCTACGCCAAGAGGAGGCCAGGATGATGGACATGGATCTCTCGGCCTTCACCCCTACGAAGAAGGCCTACTATCTCAAGAAGCAAAGGTACTACATGGACCGAGAGTGATCACATCTCGGTAGTTTTAGTTGTATGCCGGCATTGGACAATGGCCTAGATGGCCGAAAAAACATGGCCGAGATGGCCGGAACTTTGTTATATTTTGGATGTTGTAAGCCGGCATGGCAATATTCTTTTGTTACTATGTGATGTGTTTGATTTACTGTGCCAATCTATGTTTAATTTGGTTGTCTAGATGATTAAATGTGATCAAAATTGTGAAAATGATCAAAATGCTCCAAAACTCTCAAAACCCTGGCCGGGGCGGACTCAATGCGTCGCCCCGTTGGCGCAGTGGCCAGAAGGGGCGACATGGGCCGGACGCGCATCCGTTTGCCGACCCAAACGGAAAAACGCGGACCAAACGCGTGTCCTTTGCGTCGGCCCGTTGGAGTCATCGTAAGCTCGGTCTTTGATCCTTTTTTTTTACTTTTTCTGTTGTAACTGAAAGCTCTACTGCAGTCTGAGCACTACACAAAATCCTGTGTCCCACTGTGTTTTTAACTCGTGTGAGTTCATCAAGCTCTGTTGTTCTTCAGGTTTAGCAGATTGGCAAATACAAGCGGTATCACAACCCTGATCAAATTCTCGTGCCCGGATAAGGTGCCGGTCCTTGCTGTGATGGACAACGCCAAAGACGCGTGGGACACAATCAGGGTGATGCGCGCCGGCGTCGATAGCATCCGCAAGGCACGGCACAGAACCTGCGAGAGGACTTCGAGAACCTAGCGTTCAAGAAACAACTAAGGCGATCGAGGATTTCGTTCTCCGAGACTCTGGGCTCGTCAGCAAGCTGCAGGTGATGGGAGACGACATCATGGTGCTAAAGGCTGTCATGAAGTTCCTGCGTGTGCGTGTGGTGCCGTCCAAATAAGCTCCGGGACCTCAAGGAAATGTCAATTGAGGAGCTGCCTAGATCGAACCTTAACATTGCCGGTTGTAAGAGTTGCCTTGGCATTCTACTCTAGTTTAGCGACCGATGAGGTACTACTCCTCCGTTCTAAATTAGATGACTTCCATTTGTTAAATGTGGATGTATCTATACTTGTAACAATACTTATAACATGTCTAAATACATCCAAATATAGGCAAATGGAAGTCATCTAATTTGAAACGGAGGAGTAGTTACTAGTACTACTCTGCTGCAAAACTGAATACATAGCAGAGAAAATAATCATACATATAAGAGAATACTCATGAGTTGAGAATTTTGTCTCCCGAGTTACAGTGCTCCCTCCAATTAAAACAATCGAAATCATATTTGTAAGTTTAAAAAATTATGAAACAAATCCGGATATATCCAGCAATATACGCACAAACGTGTAAAGTATAACTTTAAATAATTTGTATTCTGGGCTACACAAAACTAACACAAGTGTGATCTGATTATGCATATTTTCAAATCTTTAAATTTGTCAATTTGTTATTTTTGTATAGCTCATAATACAAAATTTTCAAATTGAACGTTTGTGGGATACATACTACTTCCAAATTATTCCAATTTTTTGAAACTTATAAATATGATTTTAGATTTTTTTAAATGAAGTGAGCACTAGAGCTTGGGAGACAAAAATACTTTTCGAATACTCGTACCATACATGTAACAGATGCTGTACACTGTCTATGAGTTTGAATGAAATTTTGGACTTGTTCAAAAAAAAGGGACCATCAGTCGTACAGAGCATATAGTGTACAGAGTGCGAAAACGCGTAAAATAAAAGTGCGAGAAACTAATCTTGTTCCAGCACGGAGGCACGGTGGCCGCCGGCGGTCGATTTAGCTCCTTTCCTTGACGACATCTTTTGTCTCGGCGAGCTGGCGCATGCGCTGCTCCCGCTCCTTGCCCTCCTCCACTATCTTGTCTACCTGCGCCTTGCTGAATTTGTACCCCGCCAGGGCGAGACTCCTCGACATCGGCATCGCCGCCCACCCGCAAGCGACAGAGAGATCGACACAGGGGATCTGGGATGATTTTTGTCGACTGGATTTGGACGAGGAGGGAGAAATAAAAAGAATCCGATCAGGAGAAGCTGCGGGATTGATTCCAATTCGAGTGTAGGAATAGGCGTTGGGTTCAAACCGAAAATTTGGTTTGTGAATTCTGGTTTTCTGACGAATTCAGTTAGTGGAATTTGGAAACCGAAATAGACACCCAAAATCTAGAAAACCAGAGTTAAGCACAAAAAAACACCACAATTGTGGCTATGGTTTCAAAAAACCACCGAGATACCTTAGGTTTCAAAAAACCACAGGTCTAGCGTTAATTAATTTCACATAGCCACCACTTCTTTGCTAACTGTCTGAGACGCGCAGTTAAGCAAAAACTGACGCGTGGGTCCCGTTGTCAGGCTGACGTGGCAAGCCGAGACAGTCCGCCGTTAACGGTGTGTTCGTCATCCAGTGTAGGTCCCACATGTCAATGACTGACATGGGTCCCACATGTCAGCTAAATAAATAAAAAATTATCCCAGCAAAAAGTTAAAAATCCCCACCAAAAAATCCCCACCTACCGCTGCTCACCAGTCACCACGGCCGATCACAAGGGCCTGTCACCAGGGCCACACCGCTGCTCACCGCGGCGGCGGTCGCCGCTGCTCACCACGGCCGAAGCCGGCGATGCTCACCAAGGTCGAAGCCGGCGCTGCTCACCACGGCCGAAGCCGGCGCTGCTCACCACGGGCCGCCGCCGCTGCTAACCACGAGCTGCGCCGACGCCCACCACCTTCGCCGAAAGAAGAAGTTCGCCGGGAACGTGTAGTGGACGGGGCGTCGAAATCGTGCCCAGAGGCGGCGCCGGGGTTGGGGAAAAATTATCTGATTTGCTCAGCTCCGGGTATCCCAGCACGATTCTTTCGACGAGGTGTGAGGTAGAGACAGACGCCGGTGCGGAGCTCGTGGTATGTTTGGTTTTGTCTGGGGTGGCGGCCCTCGTCGAGATGCACGGAGCCGCTGCCGACCTTGCTCCACGCATCAAGAGGCACGACCTGAGAGCGCGCCGGCGAGCGCATCGAGCAGGCGTGCAGGCGCGACTAGCGAGCGCGGGAACGCGACGCGGATGAGGCGCGGCCGTCCTCCGCTTCTCCGACGGCCTGCTACGGCGGCGCCGGAGTTGGGGAAGAAGAACCTGATTTGCTCAGCTCCGGGCCGTAGAGGAAGAAGAAATGTCTTTTTATTTCTTTATTTTTTTATTTAGCTGACATGTGGGACCCACATCAGTCATTGAAAGGTGGGACCTATGCTGGATGACAAACACACCGTTAACGGCGGACTGTCTCGGCTTGCCACGTCAGTCTGACAACAGGACCCACCCGCCAGTTTCATGCTTAACTAAGCGTTTCAGACAGTTAGCGAAGAAGCAGTGGCCTTTTGAAAATAATTAACGCTAGACTAGTGGTTTTTTGAAACCCTAATCTATCTCGGTGGTTGTTTTAAACCCTAATAACAATTGTGGTTATTTTTTGTAATTTTCTTAGAAAACCAGGATTCCCTTATGTTTACGGTCAATTAAATCTGGAACTGGACCTGTGACCAGCTGAACTGGACTGTACCGGACCTGAATCTTGTTTGTTATTTTCTAAGAAATGTGTAAATCTTAGTTCTATCCCCAAGATATTTTCTGGGTACTTCTTTGTTAGATGATCATATTGTTCCAGCTTGTGCCTCTTCTGTTCTTGCTTTCTATCTGTTCTTGCTTTGTATTTGCATGTTAGTTCACTCACTGATAGCTAGTTACTGAAACTGCAGGAGCTATCATTCCCTTTTCGAACCTGGTTGGTTGCAGGAAGATGTGGAAAAACTAAACCTGGTGGCGAACCTGCTATTATTCTTCAAAGATGGATCAAGAAAGAAATGTTGTACCTAGTGCCTTGTTGGTGGCATGCATGTACTTTCTTGTTTTTGTCACAGAGGGATGTTATTTATGAGATGTTGTCTTTGTTTTCTACTTTTTCGTGATGGTACTGAGATGAATCTGGTGGTTATTTAGAACCTGTTAGGGAACCTGGTAGTTACTCCCTCCGTTCCAAATTAATTGACTTCCATTTGTCCATATGTGGATGTATCTATACGTGTAACATGTCTAGATACATCCATGTGTGGACAAATAGAAGTCAATTAATTTGGAACGGAGTGAGTAGAAGTGCTTGATCTGTTCTGGTATTGAACCTGCTATTTACTCACTCCGTTCCATTTTAATTGACTTCCATTTGTCCACATGTAGATGTATCTAGACATGTTATAAGTATAGATATATCCACATGTACACAAATGAAAGTCATTTAATTTGGAACGGAGGGAGTAGAAGTGTTTGATGTGTTATTGAGATTCTACTGAACTTGTATTTACAAGTGCTTGGTCTGTTCTGGTTGTGAACTTGGTCTTTAGAAACGAACCTGTATTTACGACTGACAAAGGAACCTGTATTTATGAACGGAACGACTCGCACAGTGAAACACACAGGAGAATGACGGCAAAAAAAACACAGGAGAAATGGCCATCGCTTTGCGCGTCGGAACGTGCATACGCGCACCTGCGTGGCCCAATTGGGCCTTGGATATCCAACGTTACAGCAGACTGGACTTGGACGGACTTGGATACTACAAGGTAGACATGAAGTGGAGGTGGACTGGAGCATTTCCGCGTGGACTATAGCTGGGCTAGCACGTTTTGGACTTGGACCTTGATCAACTTCCAAATTTACGGTCAATACCGAAATTCACTGGTGGTGTGTGCCGCCGCCACTCGTGGGCAACGGATGTCGGATGGGCGACGCGGGGCACCGACGCGTAGGCGAAGGTGAGTGGCGGCGGGGATGTCTCAAGTAGGGATGCCACCGCACACCGGCGAGTGGCGATGTGGCCGGTGGCGGCGGGAAGCTGGCTCGATTGTGATGTGATGCTGCTCTGAGGTGTATATCGGTATATGTGTCTAACCCTACTCCTTTTTTCGAGGGTGGTCCCTTTTGTAAATGGGGAATGCTGAGTGACCTTGACTTCTCATTGATATGGAAAAAGCGGATTGGCCAGTTTATTAGAAAAACTGGTCGAACATCGATAAACACAAAAATACAACATGGAAATCTCTTCCCCAGGAACTGGCGCGGAGACGAGCGCTACGTGTCTTGCTACTGTGTCCTTTGTCGATCCTCTTGCTTCCTCCCCTAACAATTTTCGTATTGGTGCGCCGCCTCTCGACGACTGAGAGGCGAGGCTTCACGCTCCATCTGTTGTCGCCTATGCTCCTTCTACTCTATGTCCGGTAGCACCCGCAGATCTTTATCGTAGTGGTGTGATTGAAGCGATTGGCAAGAGGTGTCGTTCCTTGTTTTGGACCGGCAACGATTCATGCTCTAGGGCTTGTTGTCTAATGGCTTAGCGGATTCGGGATGCGGGACCTTCGATGGCAAAACCTCGTACTCCTCATTTCTCATAAACTTCGTGCATAAGCTCCATCAGCAGGAAGAGTTGCCTTGAAAGGTTTGGTTTGGCGCTCGTATAACCATGACATGGTGACGTTTCACCTTACCCATCCTTCCTTGTGACTATCCTCCACCTTTGCCTCCCCTGCTATTTCTATTTCTCAGTACACCGTCCATGACGACAAACACACCTCCTTTTAACTTGATCGATGGTTGCTCCACGAGATGCTCTCATCAAAATTTCCGGCCATCTTCTCCCACTAATTCCACCCTAATATCGTTGTCGCCGCTACATGTGCAACCGACCTTGCTCTTCGAACTAGGCTCTCCACGGCTGCTGCGCGTGAGCTCACCGGATGAGGGAGAGGACAGTCGTACCCTTGCATGTGGCGCGAGCTCCTCCTTTAGCTCGCGCACCGGCGCCGCCTATGCCGTCACATCCCCATGATGCATCCTTGACGCAACGACCATCACTTGCTGGCGTACTCGCCTCCCCTCCAAGATCAAATCTTTTGTCTCCTCGCGGACGCCGATCGCCTCAGCACTCGCTTCAACTTCCACTACAAATATTGCGCCACACATCCCCTCTCGGTGTTACTTGCACTGCTCTAGAGACCAATCGCCACATCCTGTTCGACTGCAGCCTTCCCGCCGAGACCTGGGGATGGCTCGGCTGTCCCGTGTTGTCCCGTGTATCAATCCGGGACATCGCGGCACGGATCATTGTCGCGACAGAGGCATGGGAGTTGTGCTTTGTTGCTGTCCTCTGGCAGCTCTGGAAGGCCAGGAACTATATCATCTTCAACAACAAGACTTGCACCGGCTTAGATGTGCTTCGTTGCACGGCTAACGACCTCTCCCTCTGGTTGCGTAGGCTACCTTGTTCGCACATCTGTCTACTAAGGCCCTGCGTGGCCTCCTTTGCAGCGTGCTAATTTGTAATCCGATCTCCACCCCCCCCCCCCCCCCCCCCCCCCCTCTTTTCTTTGCTTCATCATTGTAATGAAAACTTGACCCGTTTGAGGAGTCGCCTCGAGTAATAAAACAAGCGGTGGGGAAAGCTCTTCTCCCGTTATTGTCGGAAAAAAACAAAATTGGCGACGAAATCCTCTACAGGGAGAAGGCTATCCAAATGCAAGCAAACGAGCATACTCCTTGTTGCATGCCAATGCCACCTTCCCAGCTCTGCAGAATTAAACAGACAGCAGCAACACAAAATAAACAAGTCGTGCAGAAATCTAAACTACTCCCATCTAGGTGCACTTTGAGCTGTGTTGTGAGAAAACACATTCAGCTTTTTTTCATTTCGAAAATTTGTAAATCCCCGGCTCTGCATAAGATCGACGCGCACAACCTTTTATTAAACCATAGCACGAACTATCAAGTTTGGACAGTAGACGAAGCTAGCCCACCATAATACGAACAATTAGGATTTTGTTATCAAATTAAATAACGCAATGCAGTAAGTAGTGCTCGCAGAAGCAGTTTGAATGAATTTCCATCGGTTGGTTTGCCTGGTTACCGCTGACTCCACTCCGCGCGAAGGCAGCCAGGCTGTGCAGTGGCGGCGACGCCGACGGTGCAACGGCCAACGTCCGGCCGGTGAATCGGAGGCGATTTGAGACCGTATTTTAGATCAAGCCCAATCACGTCAAACGGACCAGCTCGGCATATATTCCCAACCAACTGAAATTGTTGACCTAGTATACAATGATTTTTGCTGTTGGTGCTGCATATGGTGCAACTGTAAGTAGTATCAGTGGCGGAACCAGGAATTGAACTGAGCCGGGTCGAACAAATAAGGTCTAAAAAAAATTTAGGCAGAAAACTAAGTGTATTCATAAAGCAAAATTTAGGCAGAAAACTAAGTGTATTCATAAAGCTCACTATGTTCCGATCCTTGGATTGCAATGCTGGTAACAAACCATTTGTTAAACCCAAGGTTCAAAAAGCGGTAAGCGAAAAGCGAGTGGTGAGGCTTCGATCAGAGGAACGCCCGCTTAAGCGCGCTTAAGTGGTGCTTAAGCGTTTTGTACGGACAGGACTGTAGGAAGCACTTCTAAGCATACATGAGCCTAATATGTACTTGTAGTTTTGTATTATAAACTTGTAAATGGTATATTTCGAAGGAAGAATGTGGAATAAATGAATAATACCTTTATTTGGCTCAGTTTGCTCCCTTTTCTTGTTCTCCAAACTCTACAGGTTCTTTCTCCAATATAAAGAGCTGCAAGAACAAAAAGAACAAAATATTAGCATACAAACAACAAGCAATATTATCTATTATCTATCTATATATCAAATTATCAAGAAAATGTAAGCACGCATTCAAGCAATAACAAACAAGCAACCAGCCACATGACTAAACAAGATTACAACATTGAAACCAAAAGCTAACTGTGAGCAAAGATTTCATAGCTACTAATTACTAGACAAATAGACATCAAAACTGAAGATAAAGGGCAAGAATCAACCTCTAGACGTGCCCTCTTCCGCGCTGCCTCCTCTTCTTCAACCAATTGAGCTGCCTTAGCTGCCTCCTCTGCTTCTATTGCCTTCTCTTCTTCTACCCAGGCAGCCTCCTCGTCGGAATCCATGTCCATCGGAAACTCGAAAGCAAGGGTGCTGGGGCAGGGGGCGACCAGGCTAGCTCGGGTCGGGGGCGAGGTGGGGCGAGCTCGGGGCGAGGTGCGGCGCCGGCGTGCGGACCGCCGGGAATACGGGAGCAAGGGCTGGCCGCCGGGACTGGCGTGGTCGCGTGGAGAGGAGCGAGGCAGGGGATTGAGAATTTGAGATGGGGGGCGAGGTGGGCGAGCTCGGCTGCTCGATGGCGAGGTCGGGGATGCGGAGCAGCGGGGGCAAGGGCCGGGCGGAACCGCGGAACGGCGGAAGGGCCGGCCGCCGCCGCCGGGATGCGAGACTGGGAGCGAGGGCGCGAGGCAGGGGATGCGGGATTGGGAGCGAGGCGAGGGATGCGTATACCTAATTTTTCTTTTTTTCGCCAAAAGTGAGCCGGGTCGGTCGACCACCCTCGACCCCCTACTGGCTCCGCCTGTGAGTAGTATTAGTGTTAGCAGTTTGTTCGACCTCCAAACCAGAGCACTTAAATTCGTTGATAAAATACGCACCGTAGTTTCTACGACAACAATTGTTTAAGATCACCTACAGCATTTCTATATGGAAAAAAATCAGTACGTCTAGAAGAGGTTAATTGTTTTAAGGTGATTTATATTTTATACCGGGTCAGCATCACCATTGTGAAGGGAATATACGCGGCTAATCATTTGTTCAGTTGCGATGTGCTATGATTGGGATCACCCGAATCATAGCTGGAGGAGGCGAAAAGGACGGAGGACGCATGCATGAGGGGTCGATCGACGACTAAACGCAAAACTCAACTGTCGATCACATGATGAGAATTAAAATTTCTGATTAATCACCGCCGCTGAAGTTTCTGTTTGTCGTGTACATACTTTTGACGAAATAGGCCGTAGCCCCGCTATATAAATATAGCAAACATCCGATACAACCAACAGATTTGACATGCTGGGGCGGCAGCAAACATACACCCAAAGAGAAAAACAAAAAGGAGACATAAGCGGTTTGACTAAACGACAATGACCCGGAACCGCCGCGCCCTCTCCGAAGAAGTACCACCACGCTCCTAGCACCGAATCGACGAGTACCAAGCAGCACCTTCAAGAAGGAAAGCCATGCTGCTGCCCGGACCAACACTGGTCCTAGGGTTTCCCCCGGCACAGAGGAGAGCGGATGACGGGTAGCCACGACGCCCTTCAGGAAGGAACGGTGCCACCAAGAGCGGCACCGCGTCGGTGTCGGATGAACCGACAAGGATTTCTCCCGAAAACCCTATCCACAATCCCGTATGATCCGTAGCCCAGGAGCCCCACGAGGACGGGCCTCGACACCACCAGACAAACCGCCTACCAACATGCGCCCAAACGATTCCGAAGCCACCAACGTCGTCTCACCAAAGTGGTCGTCATGAGGTCTACAGGACGAGGGTGGGGCGAAGAGTGAACCGGGGGCGGCAGAAGCACGGCTGCGCGGGAGGGAACAACCTCCACCGTCAAGGACGGTAGTCGACCGGACGCGGCAGCAGAGCATACCGGTCCCCGTCAGGTCCGGCCGGGCTCAGCGGGCCCGTAAAGCGCCCACGGGGCACACCAGTCCTAATAGGGTCCAGCCGGGCCCAAACTGGGCCCGTGAAGCTCGCCGCCAAGCTGCAACAAGAGCCGCCGTCGCCGCTGCCCCCTGTCACCTTCACCTCACCGACAGCTGCAGAATGCACCTCGGAGCAGGGCAGCCCGCCCGGACCCAGATCTGGGCCGCAGGGCCCAGACGCCGCCGCTGACCCGCTGTGCATCGGAGCACCACCGCGCCGCCCCGCAGCAGAGGAACACCACCGACGCGACGCCACCATCCGGCCGAGGCCGGGCCGCCGCCTCCTGGAGCGCACCGCCGCCGGAGATAGGCCACCCCGCGCGGCCTCCTTCCGGCCCGGGTAGAGGAAGGCCGCCGCCGCCGGCCCCAGCCCGAGCTGCGCTCGGCCGGCGCGCCGACGGCGGCGACAGGGGAACGGCAGGAAGTGAGACGGGCAACGAGAGCTGGGGCCGCGCCGGCCGCCGCGGGGGCGGCGCGGACGCGGCGGGAGGGGGGGAAGGAGGGGGGAGGGAGCCGCGCGACGGCGGGGAGGGCGCCGGAGGCGAGGTCGGCGGCGGCGGCGCCCTAGGGGCTAGGGTTGGGTCGCGGTCGCCGCACAAGATGTGATCAGCCTAGCTTGGAGAACCAATTAACGAATTAATGGGAGCCGTCTGGCTGCTCCGGTGCTTTTGGACTGCTCCCTGCCGCCGGCGACGGGCAGGAACAGACGCTGGTCGCCAGGAGCCCGGGACTGCGCCGTGGGATGCCGCCGGCCTCCCTGCTTTGCTGCTAGGGAGCGAGGAATAGCGGCGGTAGAGTGTATTATCTCCGGGGGAGGAGGGGCGGCGAGCGCCGGCAAGGGAGGCAGTCAGAGGCGGGGGAACACCGAAGGGGAACGAAGGGAACGGGACGGGAGACAGACTCTCGTGTAGATTGTCAAACAGAAAGAATCAAACTTTGGATAAACTTTTAGATCAGCAATCGATAAACTTTGGATGTTCCTAATCCACTGATTTTTAATTTGTTTCTTTAGTTTCTGTTCATCCAATAATTCGGATACGACCAACCGAATTACACCCGTCTTTGCATAACAAAAATGTACACGGTCAAACAGAAGTTTTTATTTTGACATAGACTTTTAACATGCACACAAAAGATAAAGCAGGCTAAAGCAATTTTGGAACGATATGTAGATTAGGCCGTCACTGTGTTGGGTACCTCCTTGGCTGCTCGCTCCGCTTAAGAACATGTCGACAAGAAAAATTTCTTATGCCCGGTCGCTACAAGTGGCTCGAAGTAATTCGTTGACAAGCCATCTGATAGTGATCGCACCATACCAACACTATATACTTTGGTACGTCGTCTGACTAATCTGCAAATTTACCTCATATTTGCAACTTGTTCTGAGTTTTTGTCTTCAAAGAGAGTTCGCGAATTGAGGTCCCATGAAGAGATAGCTCTAAAATAAGGGTTTTGCTAATTCTCGGTAGACTGTTTCTTCTAAATCTCGGTCATTTTTAAAAGTGTAACTCTAATGCAATTTAGTTTAGAGAATGTACTTTTTCTAAACAAAATTGCACTGGAATTGCATTTTTCTGAGTTGATTGACACTTAAAAGAATCAGTCGACTGATTTTTTTTATAGCTAAACCTGGCAGGAGCTCTGCCTATTCATTATAGAAGAAGAGAAACGTAGGACATTACAAACCCACGCAAAGGAAAAAAACCCCACATGCGGATTACTCCCGACGGAGTAAAACACTCACCGACCCCGAAGGGTGCAACGCACACAACACCTGACGAAACTCCTCGAAAGCCAGATAGGCCACCTCAAGGTAAGTCTGACGCGTCGCGGAGAAGATGCGCCGGTTTCTCTCCTTCCAGACATTCCACATTACATAGATGATTCTCCCACTTCTTTCCCGAGCCCTAACGGAGGTGGTACTCGAGATGGTCTTACTCCACGCTTTGTCGATGGAGTCGTGAAGCCTGAAAAAGGGCCAAGCTTGTCCACGGACCAAGCATCGAAGGTGTTCCACACAGCCACCGTAAAAGGGCATTCCATACAGAGATGGGAGGCCGTTTCAGGGTGAGAGAGGCACAACTGACACGTAGGGTCATGAGGCCAACCCTTGGTGGCAAGGAGATCGGCCGTGAGGATGCGATTGTGGAGGACCAACCAGGCGAAGAACTTGGCCTTAGGCTCAGCAAAAGCCCTCCAAACCTTGGAGGACTCGAACTTTGGGAGGGAGCCTTCGAACTGAGCAGCGTAGGCCGAGGAGGCGCAGTAACACCCATCCGCCGTCCAGCGCCATCTGATGGTGTCAGCCTGATCCGCCACAAGGTGGGTATCTTGAATAATGGTGGCAACGTCCAAGAACTCGGCAAACTGAGTGGGATTGGAAAGACGTGCGACCGCCTGGATCCAAGTATCATTGTGAAGCTCAACGCTGACCGTTCTGTTCTTCCGAGTAGCAATCTTGAAGAGATTGGGGGCCCTGATGGAGAGAGGGCCGCCCGGCGACCAAGCATCATGCCAGAAGAGAGCGGTTTGACCATTTCCCAGGGTGATCTTGGTAGAAGCCCTGAAAAGGTCCATATCGGAAGCATCACAAGGGAGGGGGGATCCCACCCAGGGACGGTGAGGTTCAGTCCAGTGTAGCCAGGGCCAACGAAGGCGCAGTGCCCTGCTGAATCTGTCCATGTCCACAATCCCCAGTCCGCCAAGAGATTTAGGCCTGCACACCGTCTTCCAGTTAACCAGAGAATGACCGCCGCTGACGGACTCCTGATCATCCCCGTGCCAGATAAACCGGCGAGAGGTGCGGTCGAAAGAACGTTGCGCCCATTTCGGCAAAGGCAACACCATGAGATGGAAGGTGATGATGGACGTGAGGACCGACTTGGCCAAGGTCACCCTTGCAACACGAGTCATGTTTTTCCCCATCCATCCTGGAAGACGGGCACGGGCTTTGTCTATAAGATACTGGAGGTGGACCCGACGGAGGCGCTTGTAGTGGAGAGGAAGGCCCAGATAGCGACCTGGGAACTCCATGATCCTAGCAGGGAAGGATGCCAGGATGGAATGAAGGTCGATGTTGTCGCAGCGGATGGGAAAAACTTCCGACTTGGTCTTGTTGGTGATTAGACCACTAGCGCTGCCAAAAACGCCAAGGAAGATCGCCCGAAGCTCCTCGAAAGTAGGGTTGGCGAAGATGCTGCGTCATCGGCGTACAGGGAAACTCTGAACCTAGCCGCACGGGCAGGGATCGGCTGGAGGATGCCTTGCGAAGCCGCCAGCTCGATAATGCGTTGAAGGGGGTCAATGGCGAGGATGAAAAGCATGGGAGACAGCGGATCACCCTGACGCAGGCCTCTAGCATGTCGGAAAGGCCGCCCCGGCGTACCGTTGAGAAGTACCCTGGAGGAGGCGGAAGCGAACAAGTGGCACACCCAACTTCGCCACCTAGGCCCGAAGCCAAGCTTCTCCAACACCTCAATCATGTAGGCCCAGTTGACGGAATCAAAAGCCTTGGAGATGTCAAGCTTGAGGAAGAGGCCGGAGAATTTGATTTGTGCAGCTCTTTAAGAACGTTTTGGACCTGGAGGAAATTGTCGTGGATGCACCGCTTCTTAACAAAAGCACTCTGGATGGAGGAAACCAACGTGGGGAGGATAGGTGCAAGGCGGTTCGCCAACAGCTTCGAAAAAATCTTTGAGACGCTGTGTATGAGGCTAATGGGGCGGTAGTCGCCCACGGCCGCCGCATCCACCTTTTTCGGGAGGAGAATGATGTTGGCGGAGTTCACAAGGCCAGCGCAACCCCCACTGTGACTGGCGAGGTGCCGAATGGCGGAGGATAAATCTTCACGAACAGTGTCCCAACAAGCCTTAAAAAAGGCACCAATGAACCCATCCGGTCCCGAGGGCCTTGACCGAAGGAAGGGAGTGGACCGCCTGTTTGATCTCGTCGTCTTCGAAAGGGACCTCGAGCGCAGACAAGTCGCGGGGAAGATATCCAAGAGTCTCCCAGTTGAGAAGCGTGTTGCGATTGGAAGTTGTGCCAAGGTGCTCATGGAAGTGCTTATGTAGCTCAGCTTCCTTGTCTTCACGAGAAATGGCAAAACCGGAGGCAGTACGAAGGGAGTGAATGAAGGTCTTGCGCCGCCTGCCATTTACCCGCTGGTGGAAAAGCTTGGTATTCGCATCTCCAACCCGGATCCAAGTGAGCCTGGACTTCTGGCGTATCTGAATCTTCTGGACGGAAAGGAGCCCAAGGTAACAGGCCTTAAGGGATCTTCTAAGGGAGCGCTCAGCATCAGAGAGGCCTCTAGTTTCCTCCGCAACATCCAGACGCCCAATAATCTCTTTGGCGACCCCGACCTGCATACGGATGTTGCCGATGGATGCGCGGTGCCACTTTTTGAGTGCCCTGGCAGTACGGTTGAGCTTGATGTGGACACGGCGAATGGGGTCAGACGCCGAAACATGCTTAGACCAGGCATCAAACACTGTTTCATGAAAACCTGGCATTTTCAGCCAAAACTGCTCAAACTTGAAGGAGGGCTTTCTTTCCTCGTCCGTGGCACCCTGGAGAAGAAGGGGTTTGATGACTGAAAGCACACGTTCGTTGGGAGACCCCAAGAGGAAGGTATGAAGCAGTGCAGCAGCAAGTTTTCCCTCAGTAAGATACCAAGGTTATCAATCCAGTAGAGTAAGAAATCACTTCTGAAGGTTGTCAGTGGCGCGCTGACGTGGAACCTGCACACAACACAATCAAACTATTTTGCCCCAACGAAACAGTGAGGTTGTCAATCTCACCGGCTTGCTGAAAACAAAGGATTAAACGTATGGTGTGGAAAATAGTGTTTAATTGCAGAGAATGAAAAGGAACAATGATTGCAGTTGGTTGTATTATCAGTGTAAAAGAATGGACCGGGGTCCACAGTTCACTAGTGGTGTCTCGCCATAAAAGATAACTAACATGCTGGGTGAACAAATTACAGCTGGCAATTGATAAAATATTGAGCGCATAACAATGCATATATATGACAAGATGACTACTATGATATTCAATTGGGCATTACAACATGATACATAGACCGTTATCCAACAGCATCTATGACTAATAATCCACCTTCAGGTTGACATCCGTGTTCCCCGTTGGTATTAAGTTGCAAGCAACAGATTATTGCATTAAGTAAAGTGCGTAATGTAAACAATACAATTATCCTTAGACAAAGCATTGTTGTTTTACCCCTAGTGGCAACAGCACATCCACAACCTTAGAAGTTGCTGTCTCTCTCCCAGATTACTGGAGACTGAACCCACTATCTAGCATAAATACTCCCTCTTGGAGTTAAAAGCATCTACTTGGCCAAATCATCTACTAGTAACGGAGAGCATGCAAGATCATAAATAACATATAAGATAGATTGATAATCAACTTGACATAGTATTCAATATTCATCGGATCCCATCAAACACAACATGTAGCATTACAATAATATGATCTTGATCATGATAGGCAGCTCACAAGATCTAAACATGATAGCACAAGGAGGAGAGACAACCATCTAGCTACTGCTATGGACCCGTAGTCCAAGATGAACTACTCACGCATCACTCCGGAGGCAGGCATGGCGATGTAGAGCCCTCCGGTGATGATTCCCCTCTCCGGCAGGGTGCCGGGAAGAGCTTGAACCCTCCCGAGCTAGGGTTGACGACGGCGGCGTCTCTGGAACTTTTCGTGGATAATGGCTCGGTATTTAGGGTTTTCGCGTCGGGGGATTATATAGGCGAAAGGGCGGCGGCTGGAGGCACCCGAGGGGGCCACACCACCCCACGGCGCGGCAGGAGGTGGGCCCGCGCCGCCCCATGGTGTGGCTGCCTCCTAGGTCGTCTCCGTCTCTCCTTTGGACTCCGTGTACGTGTTGGAAAAATAGAGGTCCTGTCCAAGTTTCGTCCAATTCCGAGAATATTTCCAGAACAGCTTTTCTGGAATACAAAAACAGCAGAAAACAGGAACTGGCACTGTGGCATCTTGTTAATAGGTTAGTCCCAGAAAATGCATAAAAATGCTATGAAGTGTATATAAAACATGTAGCAATTGGTATAATATAAACATGGAACATCAGAAATTATAGATACGTTTGAGACGTATCAGGGTTGTGGTCCGAGCAGCCGGAGGGGAGAGCCCGAAGATGCACGTCCGGAAGAGCAAGTCCCAATCATCAGAAACAAAGACATGATCAATCTTGGACATGGTAGGGGTGGCTTGACCATTACTCCACGTGAACCTTCGTCCAGACAGCTCGATCTCACTAAGTTGAAGAGTGTTGAGAGCAGCCGTGAATTTGCCAATCAAACGGCGGTTGATGTTGGTGTTGCTCTTATCGGAAGCCTTGGTGATAAGGTTAAAGTCCCCCAACAACACCCACTCAGTGCGCATAGACGGACGCAGCAGCTTGAGCTCATCGATAAAAGCCACCTTCTCCGCTTCACCCTGTGGCCCATAAACCACCGATATGGACCATTCCACCCGCTCATTCATCATCATAACCGTAGCTGACAGAGTGTGAGTGGTGAGGGAGACGTTGGAGATGGTGAAGAAGGCGTCCGAAACTGCAACGATAATGCCTCCCCGGGTGCCCGTGGCCGGAAGGAAGGCATAGTTTGCAACGAACTGAGGGCCCAGGGCACGCGCGATGATTGCGTCGTCAACAACAGCCAGCTTGCTTTCTTGGATACAGATGATGGTGGCGTGGGCATCACGGACGGAGTCAGCAATGGCATCACAATGGCCCGTGAGTTCATGCCCCGAGCGTTGAGGTTCAGGAGTCTAACATCTGATTGCGCCATATGGGAAACAAGGAAAAACCGCTGAAGTACCGCCGTAGACGGAACTGAAACAAACTTTTATTCTGAAACGGAACCAGAACGAAACGGCGTGCAGGCGGAGCAACATAGCCCTGGCTAAAGGCGCCAGGAACAAAACGGGGCGCGACGCGCGACTACACATCAGCAACCAGGGGAGACACAGCGGTGTTGATTTTCTTGAGCTGCGCCTTCTTCACCTTCTGGATGTTCTTGACCAGCTTCTCTATTGCAGCAATCACGGTGTCGACTGAAAAAATAAACACTCCTTAAAATAATGTTTCATGGTCAATCATCTTGGTCCAGGTTGAGGTAAATTAACAGCCCATGTTCAAGGCTTCAAGCCATCGACAAGAACGTTTACCGTTTCACGGCACGCACCGGGGCCCGCCCGCCCGTCGAACGATCCGGCCTTTCGCCGCCGTTCACACCGCGCGTCACCTCCCAAGCGCCATTCCCAGGCACGGACAGAACGCACCGGCATTATTGCCAGCTGGTCGGCTCGACTTAGCCTCAATCGAAGCCATCCACGTGAAATCGAACGGTCACGCAGGCTGCAGGCCGGCGCCCCCGACATTTTCTTCCTTCTCCATCCGCAACGGCTATATAAATCTCCCCGGCGTGGTCGCCTTCGGAAGAGATCCGCCATTTCCCACACCGGTACTGAGTTTTGATCATTTCCGGTCGAATTTTGGCCTTCCAACCAATCGCCTGTCTAGCCAATAAAGAAGATGGGCAACTGCCTCGACAGACCGCGTGGCCGCGGCGCCGCCGCGCATTACGCGAAGAAGAGCGCGGCCGTGCCGGTGGTGGAGGAGGAGGAGGTCAAGAAAGCGTCTGCGCCGGCGAAGGAGGTGAAGATCAGGATCACGAAGAAGCAGCTGGAGGAACTTCTGCGGCGGCTCGAGCAGGAGGACGGTGCCGGGGGTGGCGCCGCCGTCGTCTCCGAGCTGCTTTGCATGACGAGCAGCTGCAATTTCCGGCACAGGGGGCAGGCCGGGCAGTGGGCGCCGGCGCTGCAGAGCATACCGGAGTGAAGTAAATCCATGGTACACCTATCCTGTTGCCATGTGTTGCTAGTTATAGTCGCCTACTATTGTGCTAGTATATTATTGATCGGGCATGCTTGGAAATTCTGTAGAAATTCGTACAGAGGATAATCCTGTACTCCAGGTAGGCCTGAGGATAGTTGAGCTTGAGTTACCCGATGTAATTGAAGCAAATAAACTCTGATGTGCATTTTATTTAGTAGTAAGGTGAGATGTAGACATAGACATAATGTACAGTGGATGGAAATGGGCGATTGGTAGCCAGGAAGCCTCTCTAGGAGCACTCCTTCCATTGCTTGCTATGTTTGATTTTGGAGACTGGACTTGTACTTACACCACACCGTCTATTTTTGAGTACTAGCTTGCAGAACCGGTTAATTCAGATCCTTTATTTTAGCTGGAGACATTATGTTCGTCTTGGATTGGGTTCGAATGAAGTAGGAGTAGCAATTACTGTCAGATGTGGCGGGCAATTCAGCAATTGTTAGAGCAAGTTGGGACGTGGATCCTATGCTGTTGCGGTTGTGGAGGCCGGAGTGGTTATGATGGCGAGACGTTCCGTTAATTGATTAGCCTCCGCTCTA
Source organism: Poa pratensis (assembly GCA_947311845.1). Taxonomy (NCBI): domain Eukaryota; kingdom Viridiplantae; phylum Streptophyta; class Magnoliopsida; order Poales; family Poaceae; genus Poa; species Poa pratensis. The sequence continues at coordinate 7,092,721 of CAMZMU010000102.1, forward strand.
ATGATCAAGCTTTCTAATGATGTTTTCCACACGCACACACACATACAAAAAGTCTTCTTTTGTATTCTCACCTTCCTTTTGAAAAACAATTCTGTTAAGTTCTTGCCACCACGTTCACTTGCTTCTCCATATTCAAGTTTGGTTATTTAATAGAAGGTTGCTTGTTTTGATCAGCTAGGGAAGTTTTTAATGATGTTTCTCGCACACAAAAAGGTCTCCTTTTGTTTCTTTGCCGTTGAGTTCTTCGCCGCCGAGTTCACTTGCTTCTCCGTACACAAGGCTTATTATTCCTTTTGCTTCTATTTTCCCTTTCTTTGATGAACACCAGAGTGGACTTTTGGTTGCCAACACATTCTGTCTGTTCAATGAACAATACCAATTTGGCCCAAACGCTGTTGACTTTAATACAGAACTTCATTTTCCTGAAAATACTCTTTCACCCTGATAGAACTCAAATTAACAAGTAATGATTATGATCTGACTTTCTGCGGGGAGGTAATGGGTATGATCTGACAGCAAAGTAATACCAGTAGTTATGTATATTATTTGCTGATCAGATACTCCCTCGTTGCAAGATATAGGGTTCATGTTATAACTGGTTTTAAACTTCCATCATAAATGTTTGTGCTTGTCCCAAAATACTGTCTTAGATTTGTCAAAAAGTGGATGTATCAGACGGAAAACGCGTTTGAGTATGAATCCAACAGTACTAACACAAAACCATGATAGATTTTTTTATTAAAGCATGATTTGAACACTAAAGACAAGCCTTGCATTTTGTAACCCAGTACTTTCAAGTTCATCCAAGACCAGAGGGAACTCCCTGGGTGTTGCTTTAATTTACAGGCTGCATTAATTTACCATCTTTCAGGTTCAGGCCAGTAAATATCCGGCCCTCAACAGATCATTATGTGCCGTTGACTTCAAAAAAGTCATTATTTGGATACTTTGTGGCAGAAATTCCTTGCCATTGACGGACTCGGCAGCACTGATCATTCAACTAAATTTACCATTTTCGTACAAATGTTCTGTGATCAAATAATTGTCACGCGGGCAAGTTGACATGTTCGTGCAATGATGGATTCACAACCGTGACATAATCGCATGCGTGTGCGGTTATATCACGTTGATGCTGCATGCTGCCACCAAGCTGGCTAGTTGTTAATGATCTGCTCCCCTGAAAAAAAAACTACTGATCTTCTCGTCTGTTATTCCAAATCTTTTGGCAGCTGCTGATTCCGATGAACTTAAGCGTAAAAGTCGTTGTTACGCAATTCTCAGTTTATATTGACATAACGAAGTTCTGTTTTATCGCTTCGTTTTACTTCTGATGTAAGCTGTAATTATATTTGTATGGAAGAGTGCACTGACAAGGGATGGTGTGTCGACAGTGCTATCTTGACCCAATCCAGATGAAGCAAAGATTTTTTTTTCTAGAATATAGCGAAGAACCTCTCTGGGTAAGGCTTATCTATCTTGCCTACGTATCGGTAAGTTGAAGAAGAATCGGCCAAATGGCAGTAGCATAGTACTAGATTAACAAGGCAATGGATATGCTATCATATCTACAATTACACAGAGTCGTCGAGGTGATGTTACTACTGCATCGATCAGCATCGTTTTTACAGAAGCATATGCGTGTTCCGCAATGGTAAGACAGCATTTTGACAAGATCAGAGGAGGGACAATATGGATGCTCTCGGTCAACTATTATCTTAGATGATAATCCCCCGAGGATACCTCAGTTAGGAGACGGAGCTAAAGTAAGTGATAAAAGATCAGTCATCAAACAAACTACACTGACAAAAATACACAAAACATCGACATGGGCATACCGCCGTATGGCAGGAGCGAGCTATAATGAATTTGCATTATATCCCGCACATAAACCGTTACAAGCTATACTTTTTTGTTTATCGGTGCTTACAAGTTCGTGATTAGAGTTGACTTGACACCTATTTTTTTACTTTGGATTCGCAACCCAACAATAGCAGAACACAATTGGAGAAACTAGCAGGAGGATGAGCCCTAATTACATATGAACGGACTCACATACATGCCGAAACATATCGCCTTGAGGGAACCCCTGAAAGGACCATTTCGTTATTTTTCTTCAGCTCACCCCCTGAAAGGACCTTTTTTCCTAAGAATAGGTTTAACTATTAATGATATGTCATTGTGAGATTAATGCTTTAATCAATTGTATAAATAGGTTTATGTCCCCGTGGAAGGTGTCACAAAGCTGTTTGGAGACCCCCAATACACAAGGGAAAATAAGATGTCGTATCTTATTTGGAGACCCCCAGTACCCAGTACCCATCTTATTTTATGCGCTTCTCTCTATTTGTGTGACTCGTAGGAACAGCCGTACCATTGAGAGGGTGAAATGAAGTTTAAGGAGTGGGATTAGTGCCTAAAATACATCCTAATCCGCAAATGATTCTTGAGAAACTCCACAAGAAAATTTAACATGAAATTTTCCTATTATTGCTCTCAGTGGACTCCGAAAAATCGCTGGATGGTCAGGCTGTCTTGTTTAACCGTTGAACACCACATAAAATCATCCAGGAATTCCTCAGAGTTCTGGGTTCCCCGAAGGCTCTAGACTATCTGTTTTTGGCATAGGACACCCAGAAATTTTGCATGGCCCTGAGGCTCCGAGCATGTCGTAGGAAGCCATCAACAATTTTAGGGAAGGCTATTTATAATCATTTTCCCCCAATGGGGCATAACTTATGAATCTACACTTCTCCACCATTATTGACCTTTGAAGGCCCCTCGCTTGACTCATCAATCTTGCATTGGTGAAGGAAATAAATATGAGACCTAGATATAAGATTCCAACGAGCCATATCGATCGTGACACCCCCCCCCCCCCCCCGCCGCCTTCGAGTTCTTTAGTAAGGTTATTACTCCTGGAGTTGCAGGAATCCTATACTATTAGAGTCACCTGGAATGATCTTAGTTTGTGGATTTACCCCGGGAAGTTGGTAAAGGTCGAAGATCACCAAAGGATCTACACTTCATGGTTGAGCTTGAACTTTGTTTCCCAATCTCAAGGAGAAGAAGAATAGATATTTGCGATGGTTTGAACCTTGTGTTTAAGGATCTCCTGCAAAGATTAGATCCACGAAGGATTTGAACTTCACGAACAAGCATTGTCTCTTTGTGCTCTTTTTTTTTGGGTATTTCTTACTCTCCACTATTTGTGCTTAGTGTTGGCTCTAGCTTGCTAATCTTGTGTGTCTTGAGTGGTCAAGTTATCTCTAGCATATCACCTATTTGCATTATGGAAGAACCTATCCGCACTTTCCTAAAATCAACAAAAAAGGCAAAGAATGGTGTTCACCTATCTAGCCCTCCCCCTGTCCTAGTTGACATCAATGATCCTCCAACATAAACACATTCTCTTACACAGTGATGTCGTAGTTAAGGTAATCTTTGGAACACACTACAGTGCATTAAACTCATCAACTTTGATAAAACAGTTATGGTTGTGACACATTTTTCAATGTCAACACACTAGTACAGAAACGTAAATTAGAGCCGGCCCCAGAGATTCATCTCAGCCGGTTAAAATGTCCGTCTCTGCGCGGGGGTCTCTAATGTACGCTCCATTAGAGCCCGTTCTCTGGGGCCGGCTGTAATGAGCTCGGCCCTCCGATGGCCGGTAGAATCAACCGTCTCCAATAACGAAACCTTCAGCAACGGCCGTGATTAGCAGACGTCTGTAATGCTTATACATTAGAGCCGGCTACAAATAGTGGCCATCTTTAGGATGCGGACGGTCCGAGTTTTCTCTCCGGCCGAAACAGCTGGTATTTGGGCAATATGTGTGTGCTCCGGGATTATTTCCAGTGGTTTCGAGTTTTTGGTACTGGTCAACAATGCTACATAATTCTTTTTTTTTATCATTGCATCAACAAAACCTCAACCGGGCAGAAATCACATATAACTAAGACATGCCAACAGCTAGCAAATGCATATATATTATATAACATGTCTCCAACCGCAATTTGTGCCAATTAAGAAAGTAGCCCTAATCAGATAAGTGTTTACCATAACCTGGCCTTAACAAGCTCTATATGAGCTGGAACTCAATCAGGACCTCCAAGTCATTGATCTTTCTTAGAATGATCAAAACAGGTCGATCAGTCACAAAATTCTTGCCTTCAATGAAGTTCTTCCACCCCAGCTTGTCAAAGTCAATGCGTCCGTCGGTTCTCTTGTTGTACATGATGACGATGATGGTGCCTGCTGCTCCAAGTCGTAGTCCAGCCATGCCCTCAGCCGGTATGCCAGCCTCTTCTGCTATCACCTTAGGTAGTTTATGAAAGATAACATAACTATATATGTCATTTTTCGATAAATTACAGAGGCATGAAAGAGGCGGTCTTGTGGGTACATACCATCTCATGTCTGTTCAAGTTTGTGCTCGTCAAGAGAGTCACAAATAGAACTCCAACATAGGCTCCTACTGGTAGAAGCTTAACGAGGCGGTTCTTCTCATGGTTGTTGAGACAAACTCTTTGGGCTACAATGATTATGTCATCGTCGTCAATGTGATCTTCAGAACTGTCAGAATCGACATAAATCTCATCAGTTTCATCTTTGTTGTTGCCTCTTTTTCCAGTAGCAACAGATATCCTGGGATGTGGTGTCATGGTAAACACTAGCATATCTCCCGCACTGAGATTGTTCTTGGTGATGAAATGTTGCCATTGTTTGTCGTGCAAGCGGGTCTTGCTACGTCCTTTGTTCACATGAATGTTGTATGTGCTCCCAAGGGCACGAAACAACACAGTCTGATCTCGCACTAACTCGTTGAACGCTAGGCGAGCTGTACATGGTACAAACTGTTCAACAAAAACAGAAAGAAACACATAAATTATATGTTATATTAAATCCACGAAACACAAATCATATGTGTATTTGAAAGCCTTGTTTTTTTACCACACACTTGCGTTCACAATACTTTTCTAGCCGAATACAGAATGAGCATGCCTTTATCTGCCATTTGTTAGAGAATGAGTACAAATTGCTTAACTAAGTATAGTTGCACCAATCATAAGAACCAGAAAAAAATAACTAATGAGAACAAAATTATAACTCAAGAATTATATCGACACGGCAAGGCTAAGCTGAAGACATAAAAAGTGTACTTAATTAAAGACTACGCATGACAGTAAGTATGAGACGTGAATCATTTCATGAAGATGCAAAACAATTCATTTACTTTGCAGTAAAAAGTAAATTCTATACTATCAAAGAGAATATTAGGCATCTATTAATATGAAAAGTGTACTTAATTAAAGGCTACGCATGACAGTACGTATGAGACATGAATCATTTCATGAACATGCAAAACAATTCATTTACTTTGCAGCAAGAAGTAAATTTTATACTATCAAAGACAATATTAGGCATCTATTAATATGAAAAAATGATTTTATTCCCTACGGCATCGACCACCCAAAAGACTACAGTTTGTGAAGTTGCCCCTACTCAGGCCAATCTTCCAGGTTACTAGTAAATCTAGTTTCCTGATTGATACCGGGATACATGGGGATTGAACCAGAACTCGTCCGCGCATAGCTAATCGCCGAACGAGGGGGAGGACCATCTCTTACCTCCCGGACCTGCTGTGCATTATATATAGTGCACTTGTATAGTACCAAACTTCCCATTTGTGCACTATATATAGTGCACTTGTATAGGAATTTCGTAATTTACCGACCACACCAATTTGGTACTATATATAATGCACAAATGGGAAGTTTCATAGAAATGAATATAAAAATTGTCAGAAACTATTATTAAAAGGAATATCGTGTTAGTAAAAACTCGGAACGTTCCCGGACGCTCCGGAAAATAATTGCCTCGATTTTTTAGCATGAAAATAGAACAGTCCAGAGGAGAAGTTGCATTGGTGCGACGCGGTAGTAGTTGCTTTACTGCGACGCGGTAGCAGTTGCGTTACCGGGACGCGGTAGCAATCGGTAACCACAAGGGCGGTACCCGGAGCCTCCGGATCACTAACTTTTGCTGCCACGTGTACGTGCTCCCATAGCGGCCGATGCCACTGCGACGTGGCCGGCGCGGTACATTATGGCTCCCAACCGTCCCTTGTTCACCAATGCTGCCATCAAATCAACCCGGGCCCACTTGTCAGCGACACGGGGGGTAACTGCGTGCGGTTCCAGTTTTTACCCCTTTCTACTCGTCTTCCACGCCCCGTGCGGTCAGTCTTCTGTGCCACAGTCACTCTCGTGTCTCGTCTGCCTCCTCTGTTTTCCCCTTTCGGCAACTGTTCATCGCCTTCTCCTCTGCTTTGCACCCTCCAAATCGACATGGCCGTCGCCGCCGGAGAATGCTTCACGCACGAGTTCCCCGTTGATATCCATGGTGGGAAGAAGATCCACGTTGTCTACACCACCGACAGTGCGCAGGTTAAGAAAACCCTGTTGGAGTACGAGGGTGTCCCTTGTTCACCAAGGCCGGTGAAAGCCGCAAACAAGTCGCCGTCGTCCAACTCGGCTTGAAGAAGGTCTTCCTCGTATTCCAGTGGTACGTACAAATAGATCTAGTATAAATCTGTGTCTATGTTTACTCGGTTTTAATTTCGCAATGAGCAATGTGTATTCTTCGGTTTAATTTGTCGATCGATTTCATAATCGGCCATTACTAGGTTTGGATCGAAGTTTTTGCTTTTTTACATTTGGTTTATTGAGATATATATAGTAAATAATCTGTAGAAATTAGTATATATATATATGCGCATATATAGCTAGTTTTCTTCTTCATCTATAGATTTGGTTTATATATAGTAAATAATATGTAGAAATTAGTATGCACATATAGCTAGTTTTTTCTTCTTTATCTATAGCATTTTGTTTATTGAATTGCTATTGATCGATCGATATCTTATACTCTGCAGTACTAAGTACAAGACCTGTCCGCCGGAGCTGTCCAATTTCCTTCAGAAGAAGAAAATTTATTTTAGTAGCGTCGACATAACAAATGACAGGACGGTCATGCAGAGAACCTGGGGTTTCAAAATCACAGAAGAGTATCACATCGATCTTCAACACCGCTACCGGAAGAACGGAGAATTGAAGACCGGCATGGACACCATGGCATTCGATATCATCGATGACTACTACGCGGATATGAAGTCCAAGTTCCATTGGTCGAAGCACGATTGCTGGGAGCAGATCCCACTAAGTGAAGAGAACCTCGACTACGCTGTTGTCGATGGGTTTGTCGCGTACGAGCTCAACCGTCAGCTCGATGTGATCGAAAAGGGTACGGCTCACCTCCGCGGGGAAGCGAAGAAGCTGCCGAGACGCAAGGGGCGGCGGTGTGAGTACTACATCAGCGACGATCAGGACGACAGCAACGAAGAAGGCTGGAACATCGGCGCTGGCGGGAAGGATGGCGGCTTCATTATCGAGGATGGCCCTGGCAGCTGGGGTGGCACCGGGTCGTCGACGACGAACGTCGACGGTGGCTGGAGCGGAAGCGGCTCCTCGAAGAACGCCGACGTCGGTACTGGCTGGGGTACTGGCGAGTCGTCGAAGATCGCCGACGGTGGTGGCTGGGGTGGCTAGGGTGGCGAGTCCTCGAAGAAGAAGGTCGACAACGATGGTGGCTGGGGTACCGGTGGCGGCTCGAAGATCACCGACGAAGGTGGCTGGGGTACCGGCTGGAATTAACACTAGCTACTAGCGCATGCGCGCGTCTCGTCGTCTCGCAAGTGATCTGCTATATATATATGCACATGCGCGCGCTCTGTTTATATAGTAGATCGAGTAGGCGTATATTTTTGCTGGTCTTTCTGTATATATAAGTACCTACTTAATTAGTATGTTAATCAGCGCACGTACGGAACTATGATCTGAATGCATATTACTTCGTGCGCTCTGTTTATATAGTAGATCGAGTACGCGCGTACTTTTGCTGGCCTTTCTGTATATATAAGTACCTACTTAATTAGTATGTTAATCAGCGCACGTACGGAACAATGATCTGAATGCATATATTACTGTTGCATATATAGGTTAGTGCCAGTTAATTTTACTGATCGTCTCAGAAGTTATGTAATTAGCGACATGCAGATATATTGGCCGTCTGCAATATGTCTGCGCCGGATAATTTTGCTGGCCGTTTACGATGTGTATCCTATTCAAGAGGAGCAGTAATATAAACCGTCGCAGATAACATTAGAGACAGACACAAAATAACGGTCGGTTAGGTCCCGTCTTTTAAAATCAAGTTTGTACTAGTGACATGGCGCAACTCCAACCAATACTGTAGCCCGAGCAACCAATGAGAAAGAAATTCTAGTTGGAGGACCATACGATCCGGTCTAGTTACCGAGTGGCCCCATAGAAAGGATCTAACAAACTCTGAAACACTACGACCCTTACCCGAGAGGCCGAGACTACCCAGATGTGGATGTTGGCACCACGGCGCACTAAGGCCCATGTACTCCTTGTCTCCAAAAACTGTTGTTATGCAATTCAAAAAAAAATATTGTTATGAGAATGGGGCTATAAATACTCGTCCCTCACCACCACCTCGTAGGCTTAGACATGAGAATATTTTTTAGATAAAGGGCTTTATTACTTAAAGTTTAATTATTATACCCGGCCTCTGCATAACAATGCACACAGCCGCAATCCAACCGAAAAAGTAAAAAAGAGTGTAGCACTAGACGAATTACAATCATGAAATGAATAAGTAGATCGCCAGCACAGAAGATGAACACGAAAGCCTATGGAGGACCAATCCGGCGATCAAGCGACCATCCATGTCGGGTAAAAATATCCATCGTCACCTCTTCCAAACGTGCACATGCCTCCGTAAAGAGGCCTCGACCCCCCCCCCCCCCCTGGTTGTAAGGTTGACCACGAACGGAGAATACTTGTGCATCGGTAGAGTACCTGTAAACGAGAAACATCTTTATCATTGAAAACCTTGTCATTTCTACTTAGCCAAAGCGACCATATTACGGCTATCGCTCCCACCCTAATAATGGTTCTTAACTTTTTATCAATCCCATGTAGCCAGTTGCCAAAAACATTAGCAACAGACTTTGGAGGATATAAGTTAGACGCTATCTGGATAGATGACCATATAGAACGTGCGAAACTACACTCGAATAATAAGTGTTTTATTGTCTCTTGTTGTGGACAAAAAACACACTTTGTACTTTCATGCCAATTCCGTTTAACAAGGTTATCCTTAGTTAGAATGACACCCCTACGAAGATACCACGTAAACACTTTTATTCTAAGTGGAATCTTCATTTGCCATATTTTTTTATTATTATCAACTGGTACATCGGAATGTACTAACGCCCTATACATAGAATCCACGAAGAATTTTCCATTCGCACATAGATTCCAACGAAACTCATCGGGGCCTTGTGTGAGTTGAACTGAAGTCAACCGTGCCAGCAAGGAGTTCCGAGACGTTAGTCTCGGCCCAATTAGATCTCGCCTGAACGTCACATTAGGTGGAGAGCACTGCATAACAGTGGCAATGGTATCCCCTTTATGATGAACAATATTGTATAGAGCCGGATATTGATCCCGGAGGGTGGTATTACCTAACAATTTGTCCTCCCAGAATCTAATCTTCGAACCATCCTTAATGTTAAATACCCCGAAGCGAAAGAAATGTTTCTTTGTCGCCATCAGTCCGGCCCAAAAGTGGGAATCACCAGGTTTCCAGTATACCTGTGATACCGCCTTCGTACCAATGTATTTTCTTTTAAGAAGCGTTTGTCAGACCCCATCTTCGGTAAGCAACTTAAAAAACCACTTGCCTAGAATAGCTGAATTCTTGACATTAAGATCATGAATACCTAGCCCTCCCTCGTCCTTAGGTCGACAAACAACATTCCATTTAGCCAATCGATATTTCTTTTTCTCGCCCTCTCCTTGCCAAAAGAATCTTGATCGGAAATAATCCAATTTATGCAAGACCCCTTTTGGTATTTGGAATAAATATATCATATACAGTACCATGTTTGTCAGTAACGCATTAATGAGAACCAATCTCCCACCAAGGGATAGCAATTTTCCTTTCCAACTAGACAGCCTTGCTTGAAGACGTTCCTCGACATGTCTCCATTCCGCATTAGTCAGTTTCCGATAATGTATTGGAATGTATTGGAATACCCAGATACATTATTGGAAATTGACCTTGCTCACAGCCAAATAAATCAGCTTATTGAGCAACTGCTTCCTGAGCATCACCGAAGCAAAACAATTCACTCTTGTGTAAGTTGATTTTCAATCCCGATAGTTGATCGAATGCTGATGGGGAGCGCGGTAGAGACGTTGTGCGGGCAGGCGTACGGCGCGGAGAAGCACGAGATGCTGGGCGTGTACCTGCAGCGCTCTACGGTGCTCCTCACGGCCACCGGCGTGCCGCTCGCCGTCATGTACGCCTTCTCGGAGCCCATCCTCCTGCTGCTCGGCCAGTAACCGGAGATCGCCGGCGCCACCGCGGAGTTCGCCTACGGCCTCATCCCGCAGATCTTCGCCTACGCGGCCAACTTCCCCATCCAGAAGTTCCTGCAGGCGCAGAGCATCGTGGCGCCCAGCGCCTACATCCTCGCGGCCAGCACGGTGCTGCACCTGGCGATGAGCTGGGTGGCGGTGAACAGGCTCGGCCTAGGCCTGCTCGGTGCGTCGCTCGCGCTGAGCCTGACGTGGTGGTTCCTCGTGGCGGCGCAGTTCGTGTATATCCTGAAGAGCCCGAGGTGCAGGAAGACGTGGACCGGATTCACGTGGGCCGCGTTCGCCGACCTCGCGGGTTTCGCCAAGCTGTCCGCCGCGTCGGCCGTGATGCTGGCGCTCGAGGTGTGGTACTTCCAGGTGCTCATCCTCCTCGCCGGCATGCTGCCCGACCCACAGATCGCCCTGGACTCGCTTACCGTGTGGTAATTCCTTAAGAACACAGTCGTCGATCGATCGATTGTTTTATCCAAAAAATATCTCTCGTCCGTGTTTTTGTTTTCAATGCATAATTCCCAGTTCAACTCAATGTTTTGCAGCACCTCGATCCAGTCATGGGTGTTCATGATCTCCGTGGGCTTCAATGCTGCTGCCAGGTTGGTACATTGATGTATATGCACCATGTATCGTGAATTTGTGATCAGCTATGCATAAGTGCCTGTGTCCTTCCTGGCCAAATTGTCTGCATGCACTGCATCCTGACCGTGGCAAGTGGTGATGAACTTGATTGGATTGTCAACTAGCACAACTATATCATCTTAATCTTCTATCTTAGCTCAAATATTTGCCACATTTTGTGTCCTAAAATACTGGCCTAGCAGCCAGCCGCATCGAGGTTCTGTTTATCTGAATTTGTTTCGCCTGAAGGATTAAGTTTGATCAATGTCGACTGCAGTGTGAGGGTGGGGAATGAACTTGGCGCCGGGAACCCCAGGTCGGCGGCGTTCTCCGCGTGGATGGTCACCGCCATGTCCGCACTCATAGCAGCTCTATCCGCCGTTGTGGTCTTCCTGCTCAGGCACAAGCTCAGCTACGTCTTCACCGGAGGCGAGGCCGTCTCGCGCGCGGTGGCCGATCTCTGCCCAATGCTTGTTGCCACCATTGTGCTCTGCGGAATCCAGCCCGTGCTGTCAGGTGAGGTGCTGCAGTTGGTTTGCTTCATCTGGTTCGTAGTTAGGACTGACAAGTGCATCTTAGAGCTAATATCTGCACGAGGACGCATGCATCCATCGAAGTAAATTCTGAACCTTTTGGGTTGCTTTACATAAATAACCGTTTTAAAAACACCGGTCAAAATCGCATTCTCAGACTGTTTCCATGTTTAAAACGTTGGTAGGAACTAAATCAGGCAAAAGTATGGTTAATGGTGTGGTCAGGACTTGAATGTTCAGTAATAAAAATATTTCGAACCTCAGCAAAATTTCAGAAATTATTTCGGTACAATTCCAAAAAAAAATGAATTTGTACAATGTTTTAGTATATTTGATTTCGCTTTTAATCTAGTTCGGGCTGACCCAGAAATGGGCCATGACCCGGGTCCCGGGCTGGCCATGTATGTAGGCTTTGAGTACTTCTTACACAATTTTTCCCCAAAATTTAAGGAGTGTTTAGTGCAGTTTTAGACCTAAGCACCAGGCCAAAGCTGGGCGGCCCTAGGTGTAGGCTTGTTCAAGACCAGTTTGGATGGTTTGGCTAGTTTCCCCTAGTTCACCTTTTTGTACTAATTTGAGATTGTAAATTGGAGATGTGAAAGGAATGAACTAAGGTTCCAGCACCCGGTTTCCACGGTTTCACCAGTTTGTGTTTTCGCGCACCCCTACCTAGTTACAGGTCCGCCTAGTCCGTAATTTCGAGGTAAAAGATTTTTGGTTCCCTCGGAAATTGCTAATCTACTCCCTCCGTCCTCAAATAAGTGAACGTTTAACTTCGATATTTGTCCACAAAAGAGTGTACTTGACACTGGAGTATTTTACTTTGCCAAAAGGTGTGGCTGTTGGCTGTGGGCGGCAAGCATTGGTGGCATACATTAACATTGGATGCTATTATTTCATCGGTGTGCCCCTTGCAGTGCTCCTGGGCTTCAAATTTGACTACGGAATTAAGGTATTGTCAATTTTCAAGCTAGTAGCACGATTTAACGTTGTTTTAATTCCAAGTTTCTGTCCACCAAGGTGGCAAAATTATTGTTCATGTTGAGTTGACGTATCTATATTGGTAACTTTCAGTAAATTATCTTATTCATGTGTGATGTACTTATGATAGAGCTTGCATGTACATCCAGGGACTGTGGGGAGGCATGATTGGAGGCACGCTTATCCAAACAATCATCCTATTGTGGATCACATTCAGAACTGATTGGAATAAGGAGGTAAGAGCAAGCCAAACCGTTGATTTTCAGATTATCACGTTAACGACCGTTATGTACACTGGCAAATGATTCCCGAATCTCACATGCCAAGCAGCATCTAAATTAGGCCACAGCTCATTATTTTAGGACAATCATTTCTCCGAGTTTTGCATAAAGAACAACTAGTACATTTCACTAATTTTGTCAATTATTCCACCCAGTGCGTGCGTCTGTAATCATCTAGGTTAGGTTGTTTCGTTTATCATCTCCTATTTGTGCGCAATAAGTTAGTAGTATAATGTCGTTAATGTTGTGTCTGAACGTAGGTCGACGAAGCAAGGAGAAGACTAGACAAGTGGGACGACGCAAAGCAGCCTCTTCTAGCTAATGTGCAGTGATGATGCCAGGCGAAGATTAAGGTTTATGCTGCTTCGAGTTAGGCAGATTGATCCAGACACCAACTTATGTTGAAATTTTGACAAAAGAGACCACCTTACCCAGTGGATTGTCAAAAAGGACCACCTCCAAAAAAAAATATCAAAAAGGACCCCCTATATGGTGGCGGCAGGCGTGCCAGGCGACACGTGTCGCCTGCCGCCACCAGCAGGCGGCAGGGACCTGCCGCCACCAGCCCTGGCGGCTAGGCATCGTAGGTGCTAATTACCTTCGTAACCAACTCGTTTAGCTTTTAAATTTTTTATTTAAATGAACTTGCTTAATCGTGTCACGAATCGAGATAAAATCTATATGAAACATATGCGCGTCGACGAGTAGATTCCATTTCCGTGATCGGTTTCGAATTTCGTCGACTCTAACTTTTTAATTTTGGACTGAAACTCGTGCAATTGTTTGACGAATTTTATCAAATTCGTCGCACTCGGTTGACCATTCATAATTTCCTTTCAGGTGTAGATGGATCTCCATGTTTCCCACAACTTTTATGTTGTAACTTTTTCATTTCGACAGACATATACATATTTTTCGTAACATATACCGGAAACACAAGTATTAAAGAGAAGACAGGTATATATCCGTCAAAATGAAAAAGTTACAACATAAAAGTTATGAGAAACAGGGAGATCCATCTACTCTTGGAAGAAAATTATGAACGATCAACCGATCAAATTCGTCAAACAATTGTACGAGTTTCAGTCCAAAATTAAAAAGTTAAAGTCGACGAAATTCGAAACCGATTACGGGAATGGAATCTACTCGTCGACGCGCATATGTTTCATATAGATTTTATCTCGATTCGTGACACGATTAAGCAAGTTCATGTAAATAAAAAAATTAATAGCTAAACGAGTTGGTTACGAACGTAATTAGCATGTAGGATGCCCAGCCGCCAGGGCTGGTGGCGGCAGGTCCCTGCCGCCTCTGCTGGTGGCGGCAGGCGACACGTGTCGCCTGGCACGCCTGCCGCCACCATATAGGTGGTCCTTTTTGACAAAAAATTTTGGAGGCGGTCCTTTTTGACAATCTACTCGGCAAGGTGGTCTCTTTTGTCAAAATTTCACTTATGTTTAGCGTCATATTTTTTTTGTAGGAAATATTCAGTGTTATCTCACCTGCCACTGCTAACAGCAATTTGTTCAGTCAGTGACAGTCAGATCATACCCTTCAGAATTCACAAGCTATTGTGAATCCTGTTCTGAATTCTCGTCTTCTGGAACTACTATCTTGTTTTGTCATTTCTTGGTGCAAATGTCAAGCGCGAATATCTACCCAAAAATGTTGAGCACATACACAAGTAAATGGGTAAGCGGCCTTGTATTCAGGTGGTGATTAGATCTCAGTAGACTAAGAATTAACTTTATTTTCAGTCAGATGACAGTCACTCAGTCTCAGCTATAACACATGTGCAACTTCTTGGGACAGAACGAACCACGATGCAATCCAACGAACCGGGACACGTGCGCAATTCGGAAAATCTGGTTGCAATCCAAATGCAACTCCTAGACTAGTAGGAATCACTGTGTAATCCAACGGTCCGAAAGTCGGCTGAGAATTATAAAACCATATCAGGGATCTTGTTTTAAATAATATAGTAATCCAGTAGTGACCTATCATTACAGGGATATACTAAAAGGAGAGAACTAGTACAGGGTCTTAGGCCATCTAAAAGCTAACTAGAAGCAAAGCTAAAATTACACGAAGGGTTCACTCCAAGGCATGAAGCTTCATCTCCTCCTTAAAGTTTCTTCTGCACCTATAAAGACCTGGTGGAATGTCCTTGAATTTAAAATCTCCTAGCTGTCCAAATAGCCCACACCATCAGAATAATAATTTCCATAAAAAAAATGGCCGACGAATTTGCTGCTTCAATCTTTTAGCAAATTGCCTCATGCCTGGTTAGAATAGAAGCTCTTTGGAGGGCAGAACTCAGAAGACAACAACCGAAAAGACAAGTGAGTTCATAACCTTGTCCCCATCTGTCGATCCCTGCGAATACAGGATCCAGGACAAATTTAGCAGTAACTAGTCCATCAAGGCAGTGCTATCAGCAGCCAATATTTCTTTTCCGACCAGATCAAACGGTCACACCAATGCTCCTTGTTTTCCTTTCCGGCATCCCGGCTATTCCGATGCACTAACCGTCAGATTTTAGAAAGCCGGCAATTCAGGCTGGCACGTTAAGCTGGTATCAGCATTCGTGAGAAAATCACACTGCAATTTAAAAATCATGAACTTGATTAGGTATATTCCGGTCCGGAAAGCCAGCGCGATCGAGCTGCGATAATTTATCGAAAATATGCTTAATTCCATTCATACATAAATATTCCACGAACTCTGGGCCTGCTTAAATTAACTCAAAAATATTAAAGTGCCCCCTCCGCCTGTTCTTCACTGACCACACAGGTTGGAGGAGTCAGAACTTAGCTGACCTCTGAGGATGCTAAAGAACTTTTTCTGGCTTGAAGTGATGCGCTATCATGCGCCTGGTGTCGGCTTTGCCTAGGTCCGGATGCGATTGCCTACTTGTTTATCTCTTCTTCTCCCTACTGTACCTACCATCTCTTTATGAATCAGTTGACTTGCAATCTGATTAGTGATTAAAGCAGCATTTCCAATTTGACATTCCGATTAAAATAATGCTTACCTTTGAGAAGACGAATTTGGGTGTTCATATTTTCACATAATAAAAACTATACTACCGATTTTGCACCGATTAATGATGCACACTAATATGATTTCAGAACTTATATGTCACAAAATACAAAAAATGCGGAAAAATGTGGCCAAGATCTTTATTGTCATGCAATGGCTAAAAGCACCCACAGATCAAACCAGCATCCACTTGAGTCGAAGTTGTTGCGTGATCATCGTTTGTTCAGTTAATCCACACTTCAAGTGGACTGGAGTGGATGGAGGAGATTTGGGGGGATTTTGACTTAGAGAGGATTACCTCAATCGATGTCAATCCATTTCAATCTCTAGCAAACCGAACAAGTCCTCAAGGGTTTTAAACCCCGGTGGAAGGTATAATGCTCCAAAACAATGGCACAACACAAACTTGCGGCAAGAATCTGACCAATGTGTCGAGGACGTGGCCCCCATCCAAGAATTTGGACACCCCATGCCATATCACAATGGAATACAATGAACTAATGAGGCTTGCAAATATTGTGGGTAGCCATTGGTACGGCACCATGAAGACATAAGTGCACATCGCCTGAGACCGCATCCTACACATACTACATCCATTTTAAAAAAATTGCTTAAATTTTGAGTTAAAAGTCTACGTTTCTAAGTTTGATCAAATTTGTAGATCGACCATAAACTACATTATTAGTGTTATTCAGTGTTATATATATTGATGGTCTCTTCAATAAATTTGTGAACTAAATCTTTAAGGGCTCGCTTGGATTCCCGTTTACTTTTCCCCTCCGACAAATACGGACTGAACGTATCGTTAATTTACGGACGTCTCCAGGTTCGTAGAAAATTTCCAGTCATTTCCGGGCCATATATCGGGAATCCAAGCAGCCTTATTTTTTGGAGCGGAGGTAGTATATAGCAATGTGTCGGACTAAGGAGGTCGGGGTCTCAGCCACCCACATGTCAGCTGGAACAATTGCATACCAAGCAGGATCCACAATGCCACAATCGCCAACGGTCTTCACCATCATCACCAGGAACTAACCACCCAAATTCATTAGATCATGGTCGCCAATTTGACATAGGCCTCCGTTGTTTGAGCTCCTCAACACCGGTTTGCACTAACTACGTAGCCCCTTTGAATTGGTTTTCGCCTGTTGTTGACAAAGTCAATGAGGGATCACGTCGAGGCCTAAGAAGAAAATGAAAAGGAATATTTTTTTAATATAAATGTTTCCATGTGGTTATTTTCTCTTAAAAAATCGTTCTATTCGTGTTGTGATTCAGAGTTTCGGCTCTTTGCAGGTCATGTGAAATTGCATAATTCTAGCTCCATCGAAAATCACAGATATAGTTGTTATACCAGCCTTTTTATGTTCAAACATGCCAAACTAAACCCATGCGTTTGCAATACTCTCGTTTGGTCCTTCCATCTCCTTATGTTGGGAAAATCCATGCCATGTCATCATTTCTTTCTTGCTGGTCAAATTTTTTCAGATACAGAACCCAGACCTTTGCATCAACAGATGCACATAACCATATTTATTAGGAAGTTTTTAGAGCGAGTGTGACATGAAAATTACGGGTACATAGCTCAATTAAATGCAAAAGAGGTTACACAGAGTAGTTATGCATCACAAATCCTATTGCTAGAGTGTCATCCATGTTGGCTGAACATATCCCAAACTACCGTGTCCAAGTAGGTTCACCAAGATTGAGAGACTCCCCACACGATGGAGAAAATACCACAAACGGATCGAGTGGGTAGCCTGGTGAACAACCTGCAAAAAAAAGGAAAAATTGACCTTGTTAAAATAACAGTATTACAATAACTCAACATAAAAGCACCTTGTTTTAAAAACATAAAAGCACATAACACGTCCCGTGTCTGTCGTATCTGAGACTAACCCGGTCAACCAGTTCTTGAACATATTCGCTATATGAGTTGGCGGAGGTAAGTTAAAAGCCACGTGAACTATCCACCATAATAGTTTACCAAGATGGCATGAGGCAAAGAGATGTTGAAATGGTTTCTCCTTGTAACATAAACAACACTTCTTGCTCCCATTCAAGTTAAGATTTTCAATATTATCCTTCGTAATTTAAAGCACCCTTCTGTAATGGAACCACACACACAGATTTATACCTTTAGATGAAACTTTAATTCCATATAATTTTCCAAATAGACCTAGTATTACTATTTATTTGGTATGCATACATCGATGTTACCGAAAAGACGCCAGGAATATGCGCCTTCCATTTGAGTGCATTTGGTTCTTGCGATAAATTGACCTCCATCGATCGTTGAACTACATGTAACCGAATTGTCTATTTGTCACTGGTTAAGGTGTGTCTGAAACTAATATTCAATGGTACTTCAAACATAATGCTTGCAACAGAAGCTTGTTTTTGTTGCACAATGTTATATAAGGATGGATAAATCAGAAACAAAGTCTTATCTTCCAGCTGGGTATCCTAGTGAGTATCAATTCTATACCCTACCAAAAATGACCCCCTATTAAAACTCTCCTCTTTAGCTCTCATGAGATATTTCCAAAAGGGATGATCCACAAATTTCCACTTTAGCTCTTGACATATCTCCAAAAAGGATGGTCTGCCAATCTCCTTTAACTCACATGAGACTTTTTTATATAACATAAACATCAGCAAACTAGCCAGTAAGGACTGCATTCAGAGAAATTTATCCTTTTAGCTGTTTAACTTTTCCTCGAATCGGTCATCCACTCCCTTCTACTCTTTGTCTCGGAGCTTGTGGTAACGAATGGTGATACAAAGATACCAAGGTAGACTCAGCCTCGCAACCAAATTAGTACTTTCTACGCAGATGGAAGTGTATTCGTGGTCTGGAAGTCGCAATGTCAGCTCACAAGTGACTTCTGTGTTCACAACCCATTAATAGAATTTTCAGTGCTCTCACCCTCTCCAAAATGGGAAAAATATGCAGGTTGTAACTTACATTTGCTACATTTGTGGTGTCATGTCGATCTCCCAGGCCTGCATTTTCTTTGGCCCTTTCATGGGCATGGAATGATGGAAATAATGAGCAGATAAATAATGATTAACATTGACACGGCCTGTCCAACCAAAACTCTGGTGATCTCATCAATAATGCATTGAAAATTTCAGGCCGGATGTAGAACCGGCCTGCCTGGCCAGCTGCCCGCCTGAGGCCTGCACTGGCCATCGCCTGCCTATATAACAGAAGAGAGGCGCACACGTCCCAGGCCAGCTTCCAACACAGACAGCTGCAAGAAGAAAGCTCATACCAGTATCAGAATCACCACACAAATCCTCTCCTTTTCCTCCTCGTTGGCTCTGTCGTTGCTGTGCAGCACCAACCAACCTCGCACGATGCTGCTAATGAGAGCTGCGCCAATGGGCTACGCGGTGGTGGACAAGATGGACGCCGACGAGGCACGGCACTTGAAGGCGCAGTTCTTGATCCAGAAGGCCCTCGAGAAGAATGGGCCGACGAGGCGGCCGGCAGCGGCGGCGGCATTTGCGAGGGGCGGCGGGTGCAGGGTGGCCAAGCCGGCGAGGATCGGCGTCCGGCTCAAGAGGCTCAGGATCGCCGTCAGGACCTTCAAGCTGCGCGTCTGCCGGCGCGTGCTCAAGCACCTCAGGAAGCTGGGGTCTTCTCGCTCTTGAATCTTTCGATCTCTTCCTCCTTAAAGAGTTCTCAAGGAAACTAAGGTGCCTTCGATACCCTGCGCAATGACTAACAACAGCATCTGCGCTTGGATTACGGTAAAAGATTTGCGTGCGTGTGTGTGTTGAATTGTGGATGTATAGTACAGTATAGTATGTAAAATGGAGCAGATCGGCAATGCTTTGCTCCTGTTTCAGGCTTATGTTTTTGTCTTCCTTTTTTCTCTGGAATCCGTTCCTGCCTTGTTAGTCACTGACAGTTGATGGAAATCGTCGGTTTTGTATGTGCAATCATGGTTAATTTGGTCCATCTATGTTGATCGAGATATTAAAATCGTTGCTCCGCCGATGAGTTCTGGCTTCTGAATCGTGTGTTCCGGAAATAAGTTCTGAATATTGCTTCTTTGTTTGTTCTCTGCAAGATCTCTTTTAACCCAACGGGTACGGGAATTCACGATTAGCTTACCTACTACCTACTGGATCGGACATGTGTTTTGTGATGAAGCAAAGCAACAGAAAATACTATGGATTGATAATGGTTGGCGAGAAAGTAGAATGGGAATTGGGGTCTAATTCATGTTGCCTTTTTGCTCTTAGTCGAGAACTACTTGTGCAGCAGAGCAGGCGTCCCCATTCAAGAAAATTTGCTAAAAGAACTGTCGGGATGCAATGGTTCAAAAGTCATACTAACAATTCATGAATGCAGAACAAACTAAGGGTTGTTTGTTTGTATTTATACTGCAAATTTTTCGTTGCCGTACCGGGCACTTGCATTGAAATTTTGCAGGTTTACACGACTTTCTGTACCGCGCACTTGCATTATGTCAACCGGTTGCATCAAGAACGAAAGAAACGCAGAAGGTGTGTCAAGCCGTTGAAGAGTTTAAACCCTCGAAGGCTGAATGGATTTAAAAGCTTGACTTCAAGAAATAAAATGTTTCAGAGACGGTACCCTGACCGCATCAACTGCAGAAGGAAAATGGACTAACAATAGACACGATACCACAAACCATCATAAAGCCGAGTTGAGTACAATGTTGACATGTGGCATCAAGGTGTCAATATTTTTTTTTGATTTTAAAGGCAGTCGTATCTGCCACCCGATTAGATAGAAAGAAAGTTTATGTACATAGAGTTTTCCGATGCAAAAAAGTAAAACAAGCTGAAAAACTAAACTAGTCTCCCGGGTCTAAGCCGTGAGCCAGCGCCCGCTGCTTTATTTCTTCCCAAACGAGGTGTGCCACCGCGGTTGGTTGCAAGGTGTCAATATTGTTCACAGGCTTGTCATCCTCACGCTGAATTTATCAAATGTCAGGTGACATCAGAGGCGTCTTCCAGCATTAAACAAAAATGATCATCTACTCACAATCTGCCACCAAATGTCAACATTATTGTCAATAAAAACATTAGAAATTCTTGCAGAAAAAATAAAGATTTGAAATTTCTTGTGAAAGCAAAGAACTTTCTTTCATTCATTCATTATTGCCAGTACTTTTTTAGGGAGAAAGTGGCAAGGTTTCCATGGACAAAACAATCCTAACTTGGACTGCATGATTGTGGGGGGCATAGATAATGTACTGGCAAGTGTGCTTAGGTGCAGCAGATGCCATCACTCCCTTCAGCGTGACACTTGAGTGTTACGTTCTTTGTTTATTTTCCAATTTTCCTTTTAATATTTTCCATGTGCATTTTTTGATCTCTCGATTAACTCTTACAATTATGTTGTTGCAAAGGCATTGATATATTATCGTTTAACAAAAAAGTGAAGCCGATGTGTGATCGGCTTGAATTTCGTCTTCTATCTTTTTTGAATCCTGCACCGGTACTTCTTGAAGTCATGTCAAGAACTAAGATGTAGTACGTTTGTCCTCGACTTGGAGTCTGGAAGCTTGCCCAAGCTGATCTGTTTGCATTCATGCGATCTCATGGCTCCATCCGTTTGTTAACGAATACTCTCTCCGTTCTAAATTAGATGACTTTAATTTGTCCAAATGTGAATGTATCTATACTTCTAACATATCTAGATATATCCACTTTTAGCCAAATAAAAGTCAACTAATTTGGAACGGAGGGAGTACTAACGGTTTGTACTTACTAATACAGAAGGGAGGCACAATGGATTTCCTCATCTATGTTGGTACGGGGTAGGATCGAGTCTTTGAGAGTCAATTTCATGCTGCAATAAGTCTGAATCTTGTCAAGACACTGTAGTAGGTTTGGGACCAAACTCATGCTGAATAGCCACACCATCCGGTAATCGGAAACATAAGTCAGCCACCGCGGCCACGGAATCGGGTACAGGTTGAAAACAGAGAGTCGATGTACGTGTTCAGCAAACCATCATGATTAGGGGATGATTAAGATGTGTCCCATTTTGGAAAAGAACGGCCGTATGTTTAGTATGTATCATCAGAGAAGACGAAAAGTTATGTAGACATGTAGTGATCTGAAAGCTGCCGTGAACGTACGCCGAACTGAAGGAACAACACATGGAGCTGAATACTGTTGACAAATGGTCAAATGGCACCTGGATTGTCCAAGTTTATTCACCGGCTTGTTACTCTACCTTTTATCTTCAGAGAAACACACTCTCTTGCGGCAGACCCGGCCGGATCGAGTCGTGACATCGGAGGCCTCCAGAAATAAACAAAAGAGTAAAACGCACCTGGAGTCTATTAAGTTGCAAGGTTGGAGCGGATTGGTCACCTACTGGGAAAATGCTAACTATTGATAACTAACTTGTGCAAATGTTGCACGTTAGTCATTTCGTCACTCACACCGTTAAAATGGTGACGTGGACAATGATTTTTTGTAAAAAAGACCTTAGCTTCTTCCCTTCGTGATTGGCCTTCTGCTCGCCATGGCCGGGCTGCTCGCCGCGCTGGAGGCCAGCCTGATGGCCGCGCTCGTGATGCAGGATGTTGGCCGGATGCTCGCCGTGGCCGCGCTGGAGGCGGGAAGCTCGCCGTGGACGCGCTAGAGGCCGGGCTTCTGGCCGCGCTCGCGATGCAACAGGCCGGCCGGCTGCTTGCCGTGGCCACACTGGAGACAGGTAGCTCGCCGTGGACGCGCTCGAGGCCGGGCTTCTGGCCACGGTCGCGATGCAGCAGGCAGGCCGGCCGGCTGCTTGCCGTGGCCACACTGGAGGCGGGTTGCTCGCCGTGGACGCGCTCGAGGCCGGGCTTCTGGCCGCGCTCGCGATGCAGCAGGCCGGCCGGCCGGCTGCTCGCCGTGGCCGCGCTGGAAGCAGGCAGCTCGCCGCGCTCGCGATGCAGGAGGCCGGCCGGCAGCTCGCCGTGGCGCCGCGCTGGAGGCCGATGCAGGAATCGATCCAGAGCAAGCACAAAAAGCAATAGCCCCGTAGGGTGTAGCTCTGCCGCCTTGTTTGTACGAGTGTTGTCTAGCTAGCACCACGCAAAAAGAAAAGGCACGCGTCGATCAATCGCCGGCCGGCTGCAATGGACCTCAAATTCCTTCCAAGCCAGTCAGAAAAACTAAGTACCAAGTAATAAAATAAAATAGAAGGTTAAGGTATTTTTTACAAAATAACATTGTCCACGTCACCATTTTAATGGTGGGAGTGACGGAATGACTAACGTGCAACATTTGCACAAGTTAGTGACCAATAGTTAGCATTTTCCCAATAAGTGACCAATCCGCTCCATCTTGCAACTTGATAGACTCCAGGTGCGTTTTACTCTAAACAAAAACTAGATGATCACCTAAAACCCAGAAATAAACCGGTGACATTCAACAAGGTAATCCACACACACTATTTTTCATGCTGCATGATTGCACAGCAGGGCTTAAAACTTGAGGAGGACCGACGAGCATGCTGGCTTGCTAGGTAATCCCAGCAAGTGGTAGTTTTATTTTTTGGCCATTCGACTGGCTCCCCAGGCTGCGTCTGCATCGTCCGTTTGCGTCGGCCTTTTTTAACCGCCAAGAATCAGATATTTCCGCCATTGATGCGTGTACGCTCTTCTGCTCGTCTCCACTCACCGCTGATGGGTCCGGCTGCTCTCGTTCTACGCCGATGCATCCGTCTAGACGTTTAATCGGGGACTCGGGGTGGATGTTGGCTGCGACGCGAGTGGGAGGTAGCCCATTAGCATGGCGCAGGGATTTATCATTTATCGGGCTATGTTTATTTCGTTTGCCCGTTGTGGCATGGACCAGTCGAGTTGCACCCGCTCGATCTTTTGCGTCGTTCGTTCTGTGCTTGGCTATGTTTTGGTTCATCTTTCAGCAGGCCGGGTGGGATGGAGGTCGGTCTCCATCGTTGTTTTGAAGCCACGAGGAATATCTCCTTGGAGGGGGACGCGGTAGGCTTTTCGTGTATCTAGTTTTGGGCTCCAGTGCGTTGCTCCCTCTGGCATCTCTATATTAGTCGGCGGTACGTACGTCGTGCTATGTGGGGAAGGCGTGTTCATGTCCTCCATCGGCCGCCTGGCCACGACCGTACCTTTTTTTTCGTATCTTGTCCCTCGTGTTCGCTTCCTCGCCTCTTCGTTGCTCTCTGTTCCGTCGGTGTCGGCCGCTGTTTTCCATGGCCGTCAATCTCGGTTAAGGTCTGGTATGCCTGGCCCTTGGGATTTCGATTCATCGTCTTCTCCTTCTTATTTTTTACTTTTGGTGCTTTGTTCCATCCTGGCATCGGGGTGGCAGATATGTCTATTTCTTTGGTCACTTGCTTTCACAAATTTTTCAGTTATTTCTTACCTCGATTTTGAACGGATCAAGTTCTTTTATCCGGCTTAGGTTCTTACTTTAGGGTTTTCTTCTTACATGTTTTATTATGGTCTTCCTTTTCTTTCTTTGCAGGTCATCGGCTTGCTGGAGATCATCTCCGACTCGGGTGGCCGTGGCTGCTTTTCTGAGTTTAGAGTACACGTATGTTTGTGGTGAGTTTTACCGTTCGGGGTTGTCACTTTTGACTTCTTTATGTGTTAGATTCTTACTCTATAGTTTCTTATGTGTTTCTTTTGGCATGTTTTGTTCTGTTCTTTCTTTTCTTGATCTCCGGCTACTTTCATGTGTTCAGAGTCATGGTGTGTCCATGGTGAGTTTTGTTGTTCGGTGGTTGCCATTGTTACCATCTGACCATAAAATAGTTGGTACCTTATTGCGTATGTAGAATAGTTCACTAGGTCGTGTGCTGCCAAAGGATGCATATGTTTTGTTCTTATCCATTTCTATGTCATGGACGTAAATAGTTTATTAATTTGTATTGGCATGTTTATGGTTCAGATTTTCCTAAACCTGTTTCTTATTGTTTTGATCCATAGTTGGCAGTGTCATCCTAAACTTTTAATGATTGCTAGGTTCTTGTTATGTAAGCAAGCAATCCCAAGATGTTTTTAGGGTGTGCTTTTTTTCATGATCGAATTGCTTTAGGTGATACAGCTGAACATTATTGTTTCTTTGGTGTTGTTAATTGACTGTTTTGTTCGAGGTTTTATTTTATTTTATTCATGTTCGGCTTTTCTTAGTATAGCGGTACATGTGTTTTGGGATAAAGAGTAGCTACATTTTTGTTTTTTTAGATTGTGTCCTAGTGTAAGCCATTGTTGGGACTATTTTGTTGATACGTAGTTGCCTTTCTACAATTTATATTAGCATATGTGCATCTTTCGTTTATGTATGTTTTGTTTTACGTGTTTAATTCATCTGTGTTTAATAGGAGTGTACCCTTTGGTTTTTTACGTGTTTCGTGTTCGTCCCCTACCTGGAGTTTATTCTTTTGCTATCACAGGATGTTCGTTGTTTACTCTTTCTACTCTCATTTGATGAAAATTGTTGCTTCCGTGTGTCGATTGTCATATGCGTGAGATATGCGGTGATTGTTCTGTCCTTAGAGGCGTGGAGCTTTCAGGAGGGAGACACGCCGACTCCGGCCGCAATGGCGTAGGACGAGACGCGTGGACGCGCGGGAAGATGGGCATAGGCGGCGACGAAAGAGAGTTACGATTTGCGGCAGTGTCATCACGGGGAGGAGAATTTGGTAGGATCTTGGCGGGTGCCAATGAGGAAGGGGATGGGAGAATTTGGCGGCTAACAGTGTATATCTCACTGCCCTGTTGGCGTGGGGTGCACACCTAGGTGACAGGCGTGCTCGGTCTTCGCCTCACACCCTCAAGCTGGCCCCGAAAATTGGGAGCAGTTGAGGGGTTGCCGGATAATTTTTGGACCGTCCAGACCAAATATGGTGCACCTGGAATCGATTTTGATGCCCATACCGGGATGATGAGGAGACCTCATATCGCAAACGCGGGGAGGAGATTCTCTGACTCGACGGGGGCTCGCATTTTTGTTCTCTTTTTCTCTCTCCTCCTACTCTGCTCCCTCTCTTGAGAGTCGTCCAGATCTTGCCGGCTCCTCTCCCTCCCCAGCCAGTGGTCTCTCCGGCTGGTGGAGATGGGGGGGGGGGGGGGGGAGGTTGAGGCCACCTTGTATATATGTGTATGTGTAGTCTAGGTTTTCCCTTTTGTGAAGTTTGGCTTCATGCCTTGGGGATTCAAGTGGCGGGCGCTTCCGAGCCGCGCCTCGTTGCTGCTGCTTGCTCTGTCTCCGTTGTGCTCCGGTGGATGGAGCTGGGAATTCGAGCAGATCTGGAGGTGGTGCCTCCCGTTCTCTGACGTCATTGTGGCAGGAAGAAAGGGGTGGACTTGTCTTCGATGTTGCCTGATCTTTTGGCTCGGTGGGAAGTTGGAGCGCAACCTCTCTCATGTGCTCCTGAAGCTCACTTCGATGGCGTAGTTCATCAGCGTAGGCGCATCCTGAAGCTATCCATGGTTTAATTTCGCGAAAATATTTGGTTCCATCAAAATCGATAGTTTGTGCAGCACGGGCCTTTTGTTCCTCCATCATTAGAGAATCTTGAATCTCGGTGTGGGGTTCTTCGACGGCTTCCCTCCAAATAGTTTTGTCCCCGGTAGGGTTCCTGGCGCGTGCGCTTCGAGGTTGTCGGCGAACTGCGATGAAGAAAGTGTCCTCGATCGCGTTTCTGGAATCTTTTTCTAGGTCATGTTTGTAAAATGTAGGGACCAACGTGTAATTTTTCTTATCTTTGGGGTCCTGTAACTTTGTACTCACCGCAGAAGTAATATAAGGATCTTATATCCCGTTTTAAGAAAAATCCTCAGACTCCTATTATTGTCCGATAGCAAACTTTTTTTTAATTCGAGTAAACTTTTTTAAACGAAGTCTGCGAGCGAACTGTTCGACCTTGGATACCCACCCAGATCGGCCCGACAAAAGCAGAAGAGAATCCAAATACTTCCAAACGTGGCCGAGAACAACACATCAAGCCTGGGCCCAACCCGGCCCATAAAACCCCGACCTGTCCCACGCTTTCCGTCGCCTCCTGTCTCCACGCATCTAAACCCCAAACCCTCCTCTCTTGTTTTCTCTCTTTCTCTCTCTTCGAGGTTTTTAGGGTTTCGCATCCCCATCCTCCGCCGCCGGAACCGGGGACACGTCGCGATGCAGACGCCGTACCAGCCGCCAATGAACGGGCAGCACGCGCCGCAGCCGCAGTCCTCCGGGGCTCCGCCTCCTCCACCGCAGCAGGTCCCACCGCCGCAGCAGTACTACCAGGCGCCGCCGCCGTACTACCAGCAGGGACCCCCGCCGGCGATGTGGGGCCATCCGCAGCAGCACATGCCTCCGCAGTACGCGCCCCCACCGCAGCAGTACGGGCCTCCGCCCCCTCACCAGTATGCGCCGCCACCCCAGCAGTACGCGCCGCCACCGCCGCAGTACGGAGCCCAGATGGCGGGCGGGCCTGCGCCCGGAGGCGAGGATATCAGGACCCTGTGGATCGGAGATCTCCAGCACTGGATGGACGAGACCTACCTCTACAACGCCTTTGCGCCCGTGGGGCCGCAGCAGGTGATGCCTCTATCTACTGCGAATTGTTTCAATTACAAATTTACCCTCCTGTTGTATATATGCTTAAATGATGTATTGTGTTATATTGGTTTTGATCCGTGTAGCTTTAGGAATTAACATTCATAGAAAGTGGTTTCTATCATATTTTACATGTGCCTCAGTGCTTATGTTATACTTTAGGAACTAGGAAGTGACTCGGTGTTTGCTTTGAGGGGCTAGCATATGTATTGTATATGGTACAGCTAGAAATATGTTATGATTACAACCTGGCCTTACGAAGGCTAGGTCGATGCAGTTTTCTTGTTTAAGTATTACTTTTTGATCTTTACGTCTGATTTGATGGCACAAGCTCAATGTAAGATGTGTTACCAGATAAATGTGCTTTATTGAGACAAATTTAAGGTGACACATGAAATATACGATAGCATGTTCATTTATCTGTTTGGCCTTCTGCATTCCTAACAATTGTCGTTTGCAACCCTGGTAGTTTGATCTCTGGTATAAATTGTGTATTGTTTTAATTATTTCAGTTGATGTTTTATGCCTTATTTTTCGGAAACATTTTAATTGTACGACCTACCTTTTTCTATATGTATTTTCTGTATGGCTATTAATGCTCTCTATAAATTGCAGGTCACCTCAGTGAAAATTATCCGCAACAAACAAACTGGGCAGCCTGAGGGTTATGGTTTCATTGAATTTCTCTCTCGAGCTGCTGCAGAATATGCTCTGAACTTTAATGGGCAGATGATGCCTGCTGTTGAACAAGTTTTTAAGCTAAACTGGGCTTCGTGTAGCTCTGGTGACAAGCGTGGTGATGATGGTTCTGATCACACCATATTTGTTGGTGATTTGGCTGCTGATGTTACTGATGCCATGTTAGAAGAGATATTCAAAGCCACCTACCCTTCAGTCAAAGGTGCTAATGTTGTTACGACAGGGCCACTGGTCGCTCCAAAGGTTACGGTTTTGTACGTTTTGGAGATGTAAATGAGCAGGCACGTGCTATGACTGAAATGAATGGAGTGCAGTTGTCTTCGAGACATATGAGGATAGGGCCTGCGGCTAACAAGAAAAATATGGGTACTCAGCAGACATACTCGGCTAATGGTATGCGACCACTGAAACTTTTTCCTGCTTTTTCATCACCTGGTTATATAGAATCTTGTAGTAGTATGATAATATTTGGATTCTCTCTAGTGGACACATCATTTTGTAGGCCAGCTCAACCTATTTACACACTGAATTTTCCCTGTTTGCTTGCTTGATGAGAGTGTTTTGTTAGCACATCTTTTCTTTCTGCTCACCTTACTTCAGGGGAGACGGCATTGCTTCTGTTGCTGTAAACAGACATTTCCATCCTACTCTACGTTTCTAAGATTGGGATAATAAACACAACTAAGATAATTAATAAACTAAACACAATTCATGTTTCTCAAAGCAGGATGCCATGCCATCTTCATTTAGGGCCTGGAAATGTCTTCAGCTGAGATAAATGTCTCCTATAATCTGTGGCCTCAGTTAGGTCAGTGTTTTAATTTCGCGAGAATATTTGGTTCCCAAATGCTTTGGGGGGCAATTGTGCTGTCTGTCTGTTCTCACATTGAGATAGCTACATTCTTGAAGCTTTCATCTGTCACTTTCCAGTACTATGATCAGTTCCAGCTTAAATGATCTTTTCTATCTAGGCGGCCCCCAATACAGTTAGCATCATGTCTTAAATATTCGTTTCCCCTCTCAACCTCTCATTCCTTGTATGTGCACTTAATCTTCAGTAGTGTACATAACATTTGTTTATATCTTCCTTTAGTCTTTTATAATATAATGTACTTGCAGACACAAGTGATAGCGTTTTTTTTTTTTGCTGTGATGGATCCTGATGCTAATGGACCATGTATTTATATTAAAACACTCTTTTCAACAAGCTTATATAAAAATATAGGAAATATGCTGTTTTGTGTGTGTTGCAAGTTGCAGCGAACAAGGCTAATTCCAGTTCATCAGCAGTATGGCATTGGCACAAATTTGGATCAGTACCTACCGTACTGACTGCCATGCTCCTAGGCTTCATTTTGTTTTACAGCCAAGCTGAAGCATGCAATGGTCTATTAAAATAGTAATGAATCAGGGACTGCTACCTACATTGACAGTAGCTTGTTGCTGTGATGGTTGGTTTGTTGCACATAGCAGCATTATCATGTACTTTATGACTAGGTTATTAAGGATTTATCTATCGGTTTACTGTTAACTGATGTTCTCTATGTACTGTGGTATTTATAGTGTGAGCACCCGGTGGGGTTTGCCAGCTTTAGTTTTGCATGTTGATTTTATGGTGACTCTATCTGATGATGCACTTATGTTGTTATGGCAGCAGGGTACCAGAGCTCCCAAGGAAATGAGGCGGCGAATGATCCCAACAATACTACAGTGAGTCACCTTGTTAATTTCTAGTTTCTGGAGTTGATGTTTCCTTATATTTCATACTTGTGCGATAGATCTTTGTGGGCGGGTTAGATTCCAATATAGATGAGAACTATCTAAGGCAAGTTTTTACTCCATATGGCGAAGTTGGTTATGTGAAGATTCCTGTAGGCAAGCGTTGTGGATTTGTCCAATTTACCAGCAGGTTAAGAATATCTTCAGTCTTTTTACTAGTCATCCAAGTCTATGTTCTTGACCTAATTGTTGCTCTCTTGTCATTGCTTTACTTTCAGGTCATGCGCTGAGGGGGCCCTCAATGCACTGAATGGGACTCAGATTGGCAGTTCGAATGTTCGTCTTTCATGGGGCCGTAGTACCAAGCAGGTACTGTATACAATGGCAGTCTGTCAGCTTTTAAATCTCCCTGTGTGTGTACTATTCTAACCCAAAAATCGTTCTGTCAGCCCCCCCAGCAGGATGCAAACCAGGGTAATGGCAACAGCTACTATGGATATCAACAGGGTCATGATGCTTACTATGGTGCACCCAATGCGCAAGATCCTAGCATGCAAAACTATGGGTACGCTGCTGGTTATGGCAGCTATGAGCAGCAACAGCAGCCATCTCAACCACAGCAGCAGCAGCCTCCACAGTAGCATCAGCCCCCCACAGCAGGCAAAAATCGACAACCCACTCTATCTTCATATGTTGGTGACTTAATCTACAGTGATTTATTTAATTGACTGTTTACATCTTGCAGTGACCATTGCGGCGATGGAGCGCAGTCAGAGTTGCATGAACTGAGTGGCACTGCGTCATGAGTTATGGTATAGGGGTCCTTGTTTGTAAGATGGGTCGTATCTAGTACATTGACTGTAGCCCTAGTTTTATTCAGTGCTTATTGCTCTTCTAAATTGTCGAACTCTTTCATGACCGAGTTGTTGATGGTAATTTTCTTTGGATAATGGTCTGGTTTTTGCATTGGAAATTTGGAAGTTGAGTGGATGTTTCGCTCTGCCACTATCGATTGCTTAGTGTTGAATGATTGACTCAAATTTATGTGAGCTGGAGAGAGCTTGTCTGAGAAAAGCAATTTGAGTTCCCTGCAATCGTGAAAACAAACTATTCTCTGCATAAGTTTGAAGCTCCGAGAGGTGCTCATATTAAGGCCAAATCGATTTGCGTATTGGAACTGTGGCGAAAGTTGTATTCATTAGTTATTAATAGAATTGTCAAAAGACAGGCGAAACACCATTACACGCCCATGGCTATGTGACAGTGTACGATGACCTTAGCAGGTACGTACAGTATATTGTTATGCAGGCAGTTTGAAGCAATCGTACCATCGTTTTTCTTTGTAGTTTCATACGGCAATGAGCAACCCTTCAATCTCGGGCACCCACTGATGATCTTCGAGCATGCAGCGGTGGTCCGGCGGTTTTCACTTCTGCTGAAGAGCGGCACGTGAGGCTTCTCATGCTTGGAAAATTATACTGTCTATCTGCACGATTGTGTTAGGTTGTTTTCTCGTATTGACATTCTCTTTTCAACGTTGGCTTCACCTCACGTGACAAGTTCCCATATATTACACACGGTTTGCAGTTAAAACATTTTGAAAAAATTGAAATTGCAAAGAAGTCTTGATGATATCACGCGCCACGTAAAAGTGGAATAGCGCCAATGATATATATTAACTCATAGAAAACCGCACAGTAGCACATCAAAATTTCTTGTCTCTGGTGTAGAGAGCTCACTAACCTACAACCACCAATCAAACCCTGCAGTGCAATGCTGTTCAGCAGAAACACGCAACGCCACACCGGAATTTAGTCGTGCATTTGACCCAGAAGCTTCAGGGCCAGTGCCTCCTGCCGCGCGAGAAGGTCCCTGCCTTCATCACCGCCTTCATTGTCATCGCTGTTGTTTAAGTACTTCTTTTTGCCCTTGTAGGACATGTTCTGGTCTCTGTCCGACTCTGAGCCGCTGTCCTCGGACACCGCATCTGTTTCCTCCTGTCTCTTGCGCTTCAACTTCATCTTCTTCTGCAACTTCTTCTCGTGCAAACTCTTCTTATGCTGGGCCTTGTCCTCCTTGTCGTCCTCCTGCATTTCTCTCAGCATCTCTGCATACCTCTGGGAAACTGCAGCAATAAAGCCAAAAGCAACATGAGATTCACCTCACATTGTACATGCAAAACTGTAACTATGAACCAAAAAAGAAGCTGAACAAACTTTTATCCTTGTGAATAACGCCTTCTGAGCCCACTTCTTCTGCTAAAGACGCAAGTGGATCAATCACGTTGCCCTCATCGTCGTACTTGACCCTTGTTCCCACAGGCCTGTGCACGTTTATCTTCAACTTCTTCTTTTTCAAGGGCCTAGCTGTCAACCTGGCAAGGACAACAAATTAGCATAACCGAGAGCAAACAACACCCAATGCAAGAGCTAAGACTAAATTATGAAAGTTGGGATGCCCTATTGTGAAAATTAAAATTTAAGTTAGAAGGGGCATACTCTTTGACGTTTTCTGGTTCCATATTTGTATCCATGCCAGGGGCTTTGGGAGAAAGGATATCGTCAAGTCCATCATGCATATTTGCATCTGTCGTAGACTTCTTTGGATAAAGGATATCATCGTCAAGTCCATCATCGGCAGGCATATCACGATTGACTGGATTTATTTCGATAACTTTAGCTTTCTGTTTCACATCAATGTCGTCCATATCCTTCCTAGAAACATTCTTCATGTGGCTTACAAAGCGGATTTTAGGGGTAACAGGAAGACCAAGCGAAGAAGCATATGCAGCAAAATTCTCCGCAGAGAACCTGCTCAGATCAAACACCTCTTTGTCTTTCTGGAGGTACACTGACTTGAGATAGGTAACAAAAGCCCTTTTACCCAGTTGCTGTAGATTGGGAAATTTAACCAGCACTGCTGCTATATTCTGAGATATCTGTTCCAGTTGTTCCACTTTTGGCTAGAACAAAGAAAATTTGCACAATAAGTATTAAATAAAATTAGAAATACACTAGACAATAACAAGCCCTAGCTGAGCAGGCTAGGGTAGAACGGCCTCAGAATAATCTGTAACAAAGCCCTACCCTACCATACCCTACCCATTCTAAGAGCTCACCTCAGACACTGAATGAACACTGATCAACATTAAGTACGGGTCAAGCAACCAACTATGCATTAGATTATCTGATAAGCTTACTGCTGACCTTTTTAACATTAATAGGTATTTTACTTTCGGTTGCCTTCAACTTTTCCAGCATTCTTTCTTCCTCCGGACACAAGAATATAAGAGATTTTCCTTTCTTGTTGTAGCGAGCTGTTCGACCAACTCTGTGGATGTACAATGCAACGTTTTCTGGACAATCAACCTACAAAAACAATAAAAAAGTTGTAGCACAGGAGTTTCAAGCAAATATTAGTTCTTGAGACAAAGATATACCTGTACCACCCAATCCACATCCCCTATATCCAATCCTCTAGCAAATATATCAGTAGAGAACAGAACTGAAGTACTTTCGTTGAATTCTGCCACTATGGCCTGCTGTACTTCATATTTCATCCGTCCATGCATAGATTTTAAAGGAATACCAGGACGAAGTTTCTTGAAAATTTCATAAACAAATTTGACCTGCAGAAGTCCAATATTAGATAAGAAGGAGAAGGAATAACAAAAACCAACTCTTAAAACAATATGTTTCTAAATATGCCCTCATCGATATAGGTAGGATTTATTTGAAAATTCCGGAAGGATATATTTCTCAACTTAATATAAAAAATGGCTACGTACGATTTTTCATGCTCACATTCATTCTAAGTGTAACGATAAGTGATAAATCAAAACGAAAAGAGAGGATAAAACATCTATGCCAGTTTTCACAGACAATGTATCTATATTGTTTCTTAACGCAGTATAAATTTGATTACGGGATTTTGAACAACACTACATACTACAGGATGCAGAAATAACATAAAGGAGGATTGCATGGCACATGTTACCAACAGACAAAACATTACCTGCTTAACACTTGATAAGAATACTAGTATTTTTGACTTTAAATGCCTTTTGATGAAGCTCCAGAGCATATTAAGCTTCTGTTCAAGAGGCACGATCATGGCACACTGCTCAAGGTTATCTGGGGTGGCTGTGCTAGCCTGCTCATGCACACTTATATATTCAGGATTCTTCAGCTTAACCCTTGCGAGGTCCTTAATTGACTTTGTCTGTGTAGCAGAAAAAAGTAAAGTTTGTACTTTGGGAATCTGAGAAAGGATAACATCGACTTGGGATTGGAAATCCCGATGAAGCATTTGATCCGCCTCATCAATCACCAATATCTGTTCCATACAAAGAAGACATGATTTAAGATTATCTGCATCTCTAATTTGGAATTTGGAATTTGCAATGAACCATAAATCAAGTTCTGTCTGGTAACCTGGAGCTGTGAGCAATCAAAGTTTGGAGTCTCGTCGAAGTGCTGGACTAACCGCCCAGGAGTGCACACTATGATGTTCAAATGGTTTATGATTTCTTTTTCGTCGTCGATACCATTGCGCTTAACAATAGCACCACCACTAAAGTTATGGTGCTTCCCCACCTTCCGGACCACATTCCAAATTTGACCAGCTAAATCGTTGGTGGGAGAGATGATAATGCAACCAATACCAAACTCCTTACTCCATTGCACCCTATACAGCTTCTCTATAACCTGCGAAAAAGGATTGTGGTAAGATAAGCTACCCAAGAAACTGTAATCATTGTTTCTACCGACCACGTTGCTTTGCAGTGGCGCTTGCCATGATCACAAGATAGCTAAACAGTTAAGATGCAACAAATACCACTTTCCAGAGCACAATTTACATAGCTAAAAACTAAGCGTGAGAACAATTCAGTGGTACCACTATTCTTACTTTGCATTCCCTGTAAGGGGAATTCAGACACTAAACTAGAAGCATGAGCTTACCGGAATAACGAAGGCAAGGGTCTTGCCGGACCCGGTCTTGGCCGCGCCGAGGACATCGCGGCCGCAGAGCGCGTGGGGCAGGGCGGCGCGCTGGATCTCGCTCATCTCCTTGTACCCCGCCTGCCGCAGGGCGTCCTTGGTCTTCTTCGACAGCGGCAACTCGTCGAACCGCGTGCACGCGCCATACTCCGAGTACTCCCCAGCCGCCGCCTTTGCCACAACAGCTCGTGCGTTTTTCCGTGCGTCGGCGGCGGAGGAGGACTCCGAGGGGGAGGGGGCTTGGTTCCCCGGGCGGGCTTGCCGGCTTCGATCCAGGCCTCGAGGAGGCTGATCTCGTCGGCGTCCTTGCCGAGGGCCTGCTTGCCCACGACGCGGCGCTGCGGCCGGCGCATGGCTCCGGCTGGGTGGTGCTAGGGTTTAGGGGTTTTGCGGAAGGGGATGTGGAAGGTTCTAGAAGGCGTGGCGGCTTTCGTTCCAACAGGAGCACGACTTGGGATAAATAAGACAGCATTCCCGTAAACCCGTTGGAAAGGCGTATTTCGAGAATACTAGCTTACTCATCCTTTTCCAGTTTCCTTTTTGCGATGATATCTTAAATCTGGAAATTATCTGTTGCTGGCCCTTAAATCATGTACGAATGGATCGATTGTCACTCACCCACAATTACTTTTTTTTTGCGGGTCACTCACCCACAATTACTTAAAGCATGTACTCTCTCTGTTCCACAATATAAGACGTTTGTTGTCTAGATTCAGATTAAAAGGAATGGACATATACAATAAAACGTGTCTAGATACATGTATATTCAAGAATGTGAAAAATGATTAAACATCTTATATTATGGAACGGAGGAAGTAATTCAGAAAAACCCCTCCACTACAGGACTATTAGACTAGCACGTCTCACATGGTTTGGTTAGGATTTTTTATTAACCGAAACCCGCTATCTGGTCATGAACAATAAGCTTGATTTTAACATATGAACAGAAGAGTACTTTTTTTTAGGAACGCATGAAAGAGCACGCCTTTTTTATATAGAATGAGAACACAAAGTTGTAAAATCCTCCTTAGAAAAAACAAAGTTACAAAAGCCACAACAAACAAACCGGTCCGAAGACCCGAGAAAACTAAAAGAAAAATCTCACAAAAACCCTTCCACTTCTCTGCCTCTGCCATGATTGTAATATCCCAAGATTAGAGTCCAAGATAAGAGTGGACACAGAAGTGTGCATTGCATTCATGCATAAGAAAATCCGAAGAATTTTCGCGCAATTGTTTTAAAACACTAAGGGATTGAAGTTTCACTTGAGTTGGTGGAATTGAAGTTAGATCATCAACTTGAGTGTTATAAACTTTGAGATGATCTTGTATTAAACCCTATTTTTGGGTAGAGAGGTATACGATAAAATTGTTAAACCAAGTGGGAATATAACTTGTTACACCCAAATCAATACTTTAGGAGTTAATGATAAATCTAGTTAATCCTAGGTATCATCTTAGCATCTAGTCGAATCAATTGCGCTAGACATATCCCTAGTATGGTAATCATGTCAGTCTTGAAGACAAATCTGAATCACCAAATCTTAACAAAGATCTTCTTACCTTATCCAGAGAATCTTATCTTCTTATCTTCCAATCTTCTAGAAGTCATAAGCATGAGAAGCTACCAAGAAAGGAGGTATCACAATAAGAAGGCTTTGGGAGAATTGTATCTTAGATGGGCATAATAGTGTTATGCAAATCTTTTATGGAGAGATTGGAAATTCTCATTATAGATTATAATCTCCATAAATTCTCTAGAAATGTGGGAACTATTGGTTGTCATGTATTGCGCGCATTCCATATATGAATAAAAAATTTAAACTCAAGTAAATTCGAAACCATCACACATTATGAAACAAATGAAAAGAGAATAATGCAAATGAATATATTTGCCACTAGTTAATTATCACTTTCATTGCTTGAGAATTGATGAATGGTTGGAATTATGCAACTTGGTGACCGAAAGGAAATTATAATGGATGTGGGCGTCGAGAGAGTGCGCTGGAGACCACGAGGTTTACCGAACTCTGATTTTCCATAGAATAACATTTTTGAGAAAAGCTATTTTCTGATATAAGTGATTCGTCGGTATAATTCTGTCTAACTCGTAAATATAGTCATGAGGGCAAAGGGATACCGAGTTAGGAAAAATAATAATTAATAAGAATCCATAAAAATAATTTATTTTGGATAAAAGAAACTTACAACTAAAATTAATTTGTCACCAATACACATTCCATTAGCGAATAAAATATTTATATTCATCAATGGAAAAGAACTAGCAGCTTAAATATCTTGTTATGTCCACGTACTAGTCCATCCACGGGAGAAAATATCTGATATTTACCATGTACTGTAGCAGTCAAATGTTTGTCTCTTCATCTTTTGACCAAAGCCTATCCTCTCACCGTTCTAGGGAAGCTACTCTAGAAGCTGGCAACTAGAAGAGCAGCCACCGTAGCAATATAGGACACCTCACCTTTCTCTGTACAAGACCAACGGTGAAGGGATCAGCTCGATCAATTCCCCACTGTAGCTAGCTGCAGGGCACCTCTTCTTCCTCTCATGTCTCCACCAAAACTGAGCTGCTACACCATGGAGACCAAGCACCAGGGATTAAGGAGGAGAGATGCTCCCTGTAGGCAGATCCCCATCATGACGATGGTGGTGGTCTAACTCTATCTCTGGCCGACGGCAACGGCGAGCGACACATAGGGCTGGAATGAGGCGGATGATCTGAATACCACGAGGCGCGTCGCCGGACTGCCGGACGTGGTGGTGTCGCTGTCGCACTGGAGCACACAGAGCCTGTCTGCGCTCGTTGTCTATACTAATACTGGAGAGGAGAAATTTTGTAGGAGATCAAAGTCTATTACCCAATCAGTTTGAGACATACTCAAATCCCCAACCATCAGGTATAACTCCAGACTTTGGTGCACCATGATTTCTAGTCCACTTGTGATGCATATAGTATCCGTTTCAGAATGTTGTCCGTGACATCTAGTACAGTTTTCTGTAGGAATTAATATTTCGTGAACAAACACCTTTCAAGACTTCTCTTCATCGATAGTAGTAGCTGCTGTCCATGTGCATATGAGTAAATGATTAGCAAGATGAAAACTACAGGTTTATTTCTGAAAGTACGATAGCTCATGCTCTCAAACTGAAAAGTTCTGCAGCTTGCTATGTACGTGTTTGCGTAACTACTTGGTTGCAAATCTGAACTGAAGATAAATCTTGCTGTCTAAATAAATTCTAAACTGAACCTGTAACATTGTAACCATCAGCAATCAAATAAAAGCTTGTAGTGCTCAGATTTCAGAATACTAGTTGTACCTCTGTACCATAATTTAGATACACTGGGCTACTAATACTCAGAGAACCCTGGAGCATATATCTTGTCTCTAGCTTCCAAATTCAACTTCATAAAATCTTCAGGCTACACAGCTATTGAGCCATGCCTTGTACTGGTCGCCCCAGGTTTTAACTTATTAATTTGCTGCAACCTGTAGCTTTGGAGTAGCCAACCAGCACCTTACGAGGATCCAAATAGCATATATGCTTTGAGTTATTTATATAAGCAACCATCAGGTTATTCTCCTTACCTGTTAGAAGTAAAACCATTCCCCAAAAATATAAATCTAAGAAAAGTGGTACTCATGTTTCTCAAAAACATTACAAACTCTAATCTAGTCATAATCTATTTGTTTATACTTTAAGATACTAAAATATTTTTAGTATAAATTCTAAGCACTTCGAAACTTCTAGAAAAAAATAATAACTCAAAATAAAAGTCAAACCCTTTAAAATCATTTTTAGTTCATTATTAAGATTCTCAATAAATATTTCAAAGAACGATTCCTAAATTCCTACTAGTAAAATTTCCTTAAAACTCAACACAAATTTATGTAAACCATTTTCCTAAGAATAATTTTATGAGTTGCTTTTACCTTTCAAAACATGTAGAACTCCAACAACACCTTAAATCATATACTCGAACTATCTCAAATCATGTGTATTTCTTAGGTAGATATTCTTCCTAAGCTATCATTAATTCTTATTCTAGGAATTAACCGTACCTTGTCAACTGAACCATCCAATAGTGTACCTTAGAACCATGGTAGCAAACCAAGTCACCATTGTATATCATAGCTCTTTCAACTCGACTACATTGTTACCACTTAGTGATAATATCCTCCTAAAGGATGAGATTCATATACCATATACCTAAGGCCATCACCATATCTTTTGATAGAACCTAAGTGATTAGTATTGTGGTCAAGTAGGACTCTTTCATAACCCTATACCATTCACCTGCATTGGAAGTGGATGATTCCACATTCTTAACTATACATAAAAGAACCCTAGAATCTGGTAATACTCTAAGTAAACTATGTCTTGAGTTACCTTCTCGTAGTTAATCTTCGACATGTATCCTACCTATAAAAGACTTGCTAGATCTAGATCCTTAGATCTAGGCCAATACCTATAAATTACATCATGATAACCTCTGAGGATTGCCTAACTTCGTATAAGTAATATTTTTTTTCAAAGGTTATTCTTTTTGTCTTCATGAATGATAATACTACACCATTTCTTTAACTAATTCAAGTTAACACATGTGTTCTTTACAAACATAAAGATGATAACAAATCCTAAAACAACCATTGAGTATATTGATGTTGTTTTACTTTGTTCTTAAGCTTAATATTGTACTTTAAGGTTAATGTTTTAAAGTCATCTGCCTTGTGAAGTAAATTTGAATATGAAATAAATCTAAAAGAATCACGAACTCAAACAACTCTCAACTATCGAGAGTCAGTTACGGGGTTTAGGGCAATGCATCTCATACTTATGCATAATAGCATATTGCTTCTTCAAACATTAGTCCTTACCGGACCAATGACGTTTTTTCCAGATTTTGGTGTCTTTATTGTATCGAAGACCTTGGCTGCATAATCTTGCAGTCAAAAAGGCAAGTTCACTCTTGATCATGTCCTACTTGATTATGTTTATCAAAGTAAATGCAAAATAATATGGTTTATCATTGCATGAAAAAGAAAAACCTATCTTCGAATGACGTGAATTGCTATATATATATTGTTGGCTGGCAGATGGAACCATGGTATGATGTGGTTGGTGGAGGTTCCATTTGCACGGGAAAGTATTATCTAGGACTTAATAACCAATGCCGTCAGTGTTCTTGCGCCGTAAATGAAGCGTTAACCATGAGACTTGTAATGGGACGGGAAAGTCATCTGTGACCTTCTCCCTTTCGCATGTCAACGGGCAGCCAGAGCCGTACGCTGTAGGTCTTGCGAGACTACATGCACATGGGTGGGAGCCCTTAATGCCCACGGACTCTGGTGCCTATGATGGTCTGCAAGAGGATGCCTAGGTATCTACCGTGAGGGGTAGAGCCAGGGGTGATTCTGCTATGCATGAATTGGGTGGGCATGCGGGGTTGTTGGAGAAGCACGGCGAATGGCTTGGATCATCGACTGGGCCCCATACCAAAGAGAGTGTGGACGGGAAAGTACGCCCGGTTGTGCAACAAGGCGTTGATCTCTTATGGGTAAAGTAACGCACCTCTGCAGAGTGTAAAAAAGTGTGACATGTTACTCCCTGTTCCGGGAAGGAGCTGCGAACGTTGCAGGAAAGGTGGCTCCATGAAGCCCTAGCACCTGTGAATGGATGACAGGCATAGTTTTCTGAAGATAAAATAAATCTTTTCCTAAAAATGTTTTACAAAGATATGCATGTTCATCCATGACCTTTTGGTATGGATGGTAGTTAGTGCATAAAACACCTTATTCCTATTATATGAACTTGCTGAGTAACGCTCGTGTTGCTCACTCTTTCCTCCGTTGACCCCTGCTTAGATTATTGGAGACAACAGAGGAAGGACAGGAATCCACAGCGATGTTGGTGAGATCTTCGACAAGGAGTCAAATCAACCTGGAGGGACTGAAGGAGTCAACCTCTACTTTGCCAACGGATGCGTGGCGATAACAGTGCAATGGTGGACATGACGCAATGGTGGACATGACGCCAATGATGCCTATGAAGAAGACAAGGATTATAGGAAGGAGGAGTACTACTCCAGACAGATGGATAGATTAGATCTGTGACAACGGCAGTAGTGCATTAGGAGTTAGTAGTAGAGCTGGTATCCAGCTTAGTGCTTCGACTTGAGTCTTTTGGGAGTTTCTTTTGCACGAGACCTACTTCTGTTTGTAAAGGAGGTTCTCGAGATTTTGTATTGAGTAGTGTTGTAATCCTATAGTGTTACCTTGGACCGACTATGTTTCTGTTGTACTACTCTGAAAGATGTAATATTTACGGAATGGTCCTTTCGTGAGTATTATGTCATCGACTTGTACACTACAACATGGAGTGGTATGCTAGGTCACTACAATGATGTCATCAAGCAAAACCGCACAAAGCCGAGATATCCTATTGAACACGAGAGACCCTATTTGTTCCTTTCAATCCATATCGATGAACAGCACATTTTCATACATGGGTTAACATAGACTAACAAGGTAAATTTTCTACATACTTTAACGCTTCTTTAAAAGGTTGCCTCTTGTTTCGAGCTTCTCACGTCCCAACGGCAATACAAATTATGTATACTTCAGATCTAGATCTATGAGCAAAATAGAAAACTGATTCATGCACGTTCGTGTTGCTTTTTCATGTTCGGTCCATATGATGAATAAACTAAATACACTCTGTTCATGTGCAATT
Organism: Poa pratensis; assembly: GCA_947311845.1. NCBI lineage: Eukaryota > Viridiplantae > Streptophyta > Magnoliopsida > Poales > Poaceae > Poa > Poa pratensis. Next base: position 7,134,446 of record CAMZMU010000102.1, read on the forward strand.
TCATTCACCGCTGAACAATTTGGATTGGAGGGAGAAAGTACATCATCAATGGCTCCTTTTGCTACCGAGGCTTGGCGAACAAGGAGAAGACAAAGCATGTTTTTGAATGTTGCCAAATTACTTTTTTCACGCCTAAATTCTATACTAATGAAGATGTGAACTAAAACTATGGGAGCCAGAGGAGGCCTCAATCGATTGCGGTTTCCGCAAGTCTTCAATACACCCGCAGCTTAGTAAATATTGCAATTTGCACTTTTGAAAAGTGTGAGGGTTGCATCTTTCATTAAACTAAAACTTTACTTTTCTAATCTACGGAGACTTGTAAAATCAAGTCGGCCGACGAAAAAGTCATTTGTAGCCCGAGCTAAATGTAGCTTGGTATTTAAAAAAACATTGTTTTGAATTTTCAAAAAATTCTGAAAATAAATCTAGATGTAGCTTATACCATAATCTAAACTTGTGAGAATTTTCAATCCGAAATTCATTATATTTTGGGCTATATAAAAAAACAAATTCTGACAGGAGTTGGGGCTGTACTGTTCACACACTAGACATATAATTTTATCGTTTTTGTGTACTATAGAATACATCGTATTTCAGATTAAGATTATGCATTCTTGTAGGATATATTCGTGGCTACAGGCACAAATATTTTTTAGATTCTTTTAACACTTTAAAATTTATAATTTAAATGTTCAAAAAAGGGCTACATGTATCCCTGACTACAAAACAACGTACTCGTCGTGTATCCCTGACTACAAAACACCGTACTCGTCGGCCGAGCTCTATCAAAACCGCAAAAGAAAAGCTTTGACTGCACTTTCACCTTAAAATTCTAGTGGACCATGGATGACACTGTAGGCCGTGTCCACCAACCACAAGTGCCAAAGCCTCCAACTCCCAAGATATTATTCTAGTGGACCATGGATGACACCGTAGGCCGTGTCACACCTTCTCATTTGGAGAGAGTGGCTCCTAGTCATTTATTCGATTACACAAAAACTTTACTCGAAACATTTCAAAAGAAGGATATGTCCATGCCTCGGTCGATTGCGATTTCCGCAAGTCTTCAATACATATGCAGCTTAGTGAATATTGCAATTTGCATCTTTGAAAAGTGTGCAAGTTGCATCTTTCATTAAACTAAAATTTTATACTTTTGTAATCTACGGAGACTTAAAATCAAGTCGACCGAAGCAGCCAAACTGCACGGCCCTCTCCTTCCTTATCCCCTCGCTACAGTGCTCAGCGGGCGATAAGAAAGGCGTCCTCGTTTCCCCACCTCGCCGTCGGCCAGGCCGGTGGTTCCCTCCCTCTCCGCCTGCCGTCTCGATGGCGGGAGAGTGGGGGAACCCCGGTCCTGCGATTCCGGCATGTAGATAGTAGGCTAGGTGTGTGTGCCCTGCCGACGGCGTCGAAGACGGTGGCGATGGTGGCGGCGTGCTGGGCGTGGTCCTTCCCCTCCTTTCCCCGTTCCGGTCTCATCGCCGGGGAGGTAGTGAAGGTGGTTCGTCGGGTGGCCTCCTCCATCCTTGCTTCTCCGGTCGGCCGTGGTGGTGAGGGGAGAAGATGGTGGGTGGTGGCGATCTGTTTTTGGTGGTGGTTGTGGTAGTCCTCTTCGTCGAGTTCACTCCGGCCGGCCGTGGTGGCGAGGGGAGTGGCCGTCTGGAGGTTGATGGGTGTTGCTGGTGGTGGTCCTGGGCGGCGCCGTGTCGGCGGGAAGCTGGGTGGAGCGGGGGAGATGGTGTTGTGGCCGTGCGCGTTCAACGTTCTCGGTTTCCGTCGCGCGGCGGCGGACGGTTCAGCGGTCGTCTACAAGGTGTGGAGGTGCTCTCTCCCCGGCGGCAGGTGGTACGGCGACTCCGGCGACGTCTAGGTGCTTGGGGAGCATGGCGTTGGATCCGATTGTAATTCCTTCCGGTGGCTTGGGGTGTTCTTTGCATATTGCTGGGTCCTTTTGTATTTTTCTTTCTCTTTTGGACCTGTCTGTAATGTGTACTGAGCTTCCTTATTTTATGAGATCGGATCCTTTCTAAAAAAAATCAAGTCGACCGAGCTCTATCAAAACTGTAAAAGAAAAAGTTTAGCTGTACTTTCACCTTAAAATTCTAGTGGACCATGGATGACACCGTAGGCCGTGTCCACCAACCACAAGTGCCAAAGCCTCCAACTCCCAAAGATATTATTCGCAGACGATAGCGGCTTCTCCATTGATCCTTTTCCGCACATGGGCGCCCGCGCCTTTCAATGTTGAGACGCAAGTTGCAGCCGGAGCTCTGTTATTTAGAGCGACTGAAGTGAGCAAGTGCGCAAGCTACCAGTGCTAGCTAACCCAAAAACACCAGAAAAAATTCCCATGGATTACCCGATGGAGGAGGTGCAGCAGCATCCAAGGTTCCGAGCGGTGCATCCATGGCAGTGGTGGCAGTGGCAGCTCTCCCTCCTAGCCTCTTCCTCCTCACCCCCGGTTCCGGCGACGCGGCCGCCCAACCACGTCAGCTGGGACGAGACCGCCGCCGCGCATCTCTACTCCGCCGACCTCCCAGGTAACTAGCTCGACGAGCTCCTGCTATTCTCGTACTGCTTCTTAATTTTTGTTCTGACATGGACACATGGTGGTGGTGTTGAATATCAGGCGTGAGGAAGGAGGAGATCAGGGTGGAGGTCGAGGACGGAAGGTACCTCGTCATCCGCACCGAAATGGACGCCGGCGACGCGGGTGTCGACGGCCGCCGGAGCAGTTTCGCCAGGAAGTTCCGGCTGCCGGGGATGGTGGACGCCGACGGCATCTCGGCCGAGTACGCCCACGGCGTGCTGACCGTGACAGTGCCCAGGATGCACACCCGGCCCGGCCCGTGGTCAGTCTCCTCGGGCCTGGTCCGGCCTGCGACCCCGTGGCTCGGGCAGCCTGAACTGAATTATCATGCTGTAAAAATAAGAATATTAGAAAATGGGGAATGGGAGACGAGCAGAAGAATTTATACTACTCCTTGTTATTTAATTTGAGTTCGCATGTGAGCTCGGAAGGAATGGATAAGGTCTAACCTGTCAGAGTCTGCGGCCGACCGATAGTATCTTGTCATAGTACTATTTATCAGCTCGTCTTGGTGTATGACTGTAATTTTCTTTTTAACCAAAGGGTGTGTTAATCATTTCCGAATGTCAGGCCTTGAGGCAAAATCATTGGTTTTCTGACTTCTTACTACACAAATATATATTGATCGGTTTATGGTTGTGGTGGAGTCGCCATGATACTACAGATATGCCTCTATATCGTAGCGAAAACTATTTTTTTTTGGCGGGTCAAGATCGTTGCAAGGACGTCCTCAATTATTCATAGTATAAATTATGTGAGTAGACAACGTGTACCCATGTGGTAAATATGTTTCATGTGTAGATTTTGTGATTTGTCTTGTACACTAGATTTTTTGTTTTTGTTTGATAACACCAATAGGAGGTATGTTTATGCCTGTGCAGGCAAGGATTGAGATCCAATACCTTGCTATGGACAATTCATGGCTTGCCTTACCCCATAGCATCCGCCGTCTAAATGAATCCAACTTCCAGCGGTAGTTCAGCACCAAACGACAACGCTTCTCATCCTCACGCACGCACCAGACATCGAGCCGGAATGGGAAAAACGCCGCACGGTCTGTTCTCGGGCAGAGCTTTGCCGCTACACCACCATGGGAAAGGGAGGGGAGCGGGCTGTTCTCGGCCAATGCTACAAAATTTCAATGGTAGTGCTTATGGATTTCAGTGTTAAGTGTAAAAGTGAAATGAAAAATTCTGTTTTTTCCTTAAATGATTGTTCAGACCTATAGAACTGTCCAGTTTTCACTTGTATAATTTGTCCTTGCAAACATTAGTTGACCTTTGATGCTAAAATGTAGGAAGTGGAAAACATAAAATCAGAAATAAAGTTCATTCACCTTGAGTGGATGCAAAATCCCAGATACATACGGAGAATGCTACACATGAAGTTTATTGGTCATGGTATATGTAGTTGCAACCAGAAAACAAAAGGAACATTATTTTACCGTTGCACTAAAAAACACTACTCCCTCCGGTCCAATTTATGTGTCGTAGAGATTGAACTATTCTAGTACAAACTACTACTCTTGGTCAAGACAGTTTTTACGGACGAGAGGGAGTATTTACAAATACAGCGTCAGCTTCTACATACAACAATATTTCATGCCAAAACAGAAGATATGTATGATGATGGTGTTTCCCTCTATTGGCATTGTATGGCTCAGGTTTTAAATCCGTCCTTTGCTTGTACATTTTTTAATCTTTATTTTGCTTGTATAATATGTTCTTCTAACACATGTTTGCATATTTTGCTTGTATATGAATGGCAGGTTTTCATTTTCCAGTTCATTTTATTGTACTAGCAGTATGTATACTGTTCACCTTTTTTACTGCTGTTTTGCTAAGCTGAATACTGTGAACTGAAATTTGCGCTTGTCTACAGTTGTCGGCCTGAAGAAACAGCACAATGAATCGCCGCTGGGCTCGTGCCTCGTGGCTACCAGGTCCAGGACGCCGTGTTGGTCGGACGAGGCCGTCGGAGTGGGGTAGTGGAGGGCGTCGGAGTGGGCAGAGGAGTGAGTGGGAACAGCTAGAGGGAGCCACCGGAGGGAGCATCCGGAGGTGGGAGAGGGGGCCGTCGAGGAAACTTTCTTCTTAGGCGCCACCGGAGCTGGACGGAGGAGCTCTCGCTGGAGGTGCAGCCAGCTGCTCCCTTCCCTTTCCGTAGAGGTAGCGGCGGCTCGAGCAGGATAGCTCCACCCATGAAACTTTTCTCAACCGTTCTAGTTTTCTTTCGCGACACACAGTACAAACACAGCAGCTCACATACGCGTGCACACTCTCAGCCCTATAAATGCACGTACGTACACCCTACCCTTATAAACACCTCTGAAATACTGAGCCGAAGATCGGGTCTTGAGATTCACGAAAGCACCACATGCGGCTCGCTGTCGATGAGAACGTCACCTCCGAGCCGCCTCCCACTGAAAAATATTCCGCCTAAATAAAAACAGCAGTATCCAATTTAGGGTTTGAACTATGTTAGGCTGGGTAACCCTGCTAGCCATCCTACCACACTAAGTTTCTAGTTCTTGTGTTTTGGTGCGTTTTTTAGGCAACCACATATATATTATTAATAGAAAATCAAGTTACATGACCAAGCATACGTGGAAACTAACAGACTAATCAGCAAAACATGACTGTCCTGAAAACTTTGCAGATAGACCCCTGATGACCCACAAGTATAGGGGATCGCAACAGTCTTCGAGGGAAGTAAAACCCAAATTTATTGATTCGACACAAGGGGAGCCAAAGAATATTTATAAGCCTTGACAGATGATTTGTCAGTTCAGCTGCACCTGGAAGTAGACTTGCTCGACACAGTTTATCAGTAGCAACAGTTTTATGACAGTAGCAGTAGTGAAATAATAGCAGCAGTAAAATAAAGACAGCAGTAATAATTGCAGTAGACAGCAGGATTAAAATACTGTAGGCATAGGGATGGATGAACGGGCGCTGCATGGATGAGATAATTCATGAAATAGTCATACATAGGGCAATTGCAGATAAATAATAATAAGGTATCCAAGTAATAATCAATCATAAGCATGTGTTCCGTATTTAGTCGTACGTGCTCGCAATGAGAAACTTGCACAACATCTTTTGTCCTACCAGCCCGTTTGCAGCGGGGCCTCAAGGGAAACTACTGGTAATTAAGGTGCTCCTTTTAATAAAGCACCGGAGCAAAGCATTAACACTCCGTGAACACATGTGATCCTCACGTCGCAACCATCCCCTCCGGTTATCCCAATTTCTGTCACTTTGGGGCCTCGGGTTCCGGACAGTGACGTGTGTATACAACTTATAGATATGATCCAAAACAATAATTATTCTCATGATTCAATAACATGTTCAGATCTGAGATCATGGCACTCGGGCCCTAAGTGACAAGCATTAAGCATAATAAGTTGCAACAATGACATAAAGTACTACCGATGGATACTAGGCACCAAGCCCTAACAAATCTCACAACTATTACATGAATGATCTCATCCAATCCCTACCATCCCCTCAGCCTACAGCGGGGAATTACTCACACATGGATGGGGGAGTCATGGATGGTCGATGGAGAGGTGGCGGTGATGATGATGGCGATGATCTCCTCCAATTCCCCGTCCCGGCAGGGTGCCAGAACGGAGTTTCTGATCCCCGAAATAGGGTTTTCGATGGCGGCGGAGCTCTGGAAGGTTTCTGGAAAAAGCGTCGATTCCCCCGAAGTTTTTAGGTCAGAGGCTTTAGTAGTCCGAAGGGGAGCGCTGGGGGCCACACAGGGGGGCCACACCACCCCTGGGCGCGGCAAGGGCCCACCCGCGCCCTGGGTGCGTGTGGTGCCCCTGTGCACCCTCCTCGCTTCGTCTTCTGGCTCCGTGGGTCTTCTGGAAAAATAGGAATTTCTGGAATTTTTCTGAAACTTTGACTTTCTGCACAAAAACGAGACACCAAGGCAATTCTGCTGAAAACAGCGTTAGTCCGTGTTAGTTGCATTCAAATCACACAAATTAGAGGAAGAACAATAGCAAAAGTGTTCGGAAAAGTGGATACGTTTTGGACGTATCAACTCCCCCCAAGCTTAGCTTATTGCTTGTCCTCAAGCAATTCAGTTAACAACTGAGTGCGATAAAAGAAACTTTTACGAACACATTTGCTTCATATGATGTATACATGCCTACTATATGATCAATTACTTAGACAATTCATAATAGGAACCATGCAAATAATGACACCTAGTAGTTATGCAAATCATGAAAAGATACCAAAGTACTAAGAATGAATAACATAGCATATATCTATCCACAAGAATTGCAATGTTCGTAAAAAGATATGACAAAGTGGTATCTCGCTTGCCTTTGTTTGAAGGGCAAAACATAAATGCCAAGGCACCTCTGAAGTTCAAGTGAAGACTAGATATAAAAATATCAAAGATAAGAGTATCATAGTTATACCTCAATTAATCGTATCCTGGGACAAGCACATTACACTAAGAACGACAGTTATGCTCTCGAAGAGGTGCTCAAAGAAAGGATGGTGACTCAACATAAAAATAAAAGATTGGCCCTTCGCAGAGGGAAGCAGGGATTAACACGTGCTAGAGCTTTTTATTTTAAAAACAGAGGTAAAAATGTTTTGAGAGGTGTTTGTTAATTGTCAACGAATGGTAGCGGGTGAGAACAGTATTCTACCTGTCAAACGGACTTTTAAGAGCGGCTCCCATGAAGGACGTTATTTCTACCAGCAAGGCAGATCATCCCTCTTTCTCTTTGGTTTACACACATTCAGGTATTTCACTGTTTGTCATTGCTTACTGATGAATCAGGGCAAAAGTGTGAAGAGAATTAATTGGTTAAAGTTGTAATTAATTGGGACTGGGCACCCCGTTGCCAGCTCTTTTTGCAAGTTATTGGATAAGCGGATGTATATGCCACTAGTCCAGGTGTAAAAGTCCATTTGACAAATAGAATAAAGAATAACCACACTAATTCCTCATGAGCTAGTAAACATTGACACAAAAAGGGAAATATTTTGAAAGTTTTAAAGGTAGCACATGCAAATTTACTTGGAATGGCTTGAAATACCATGCATAGGAGTTTTTTGGTGGACTCTTTGGGATAACTTGGTTTAAAGGATTTGGATGCACGAGCAGCATTCCCGCTCAGTACAAGTGAAGGCTAGCAATAGACTGGGAAGCGACAACCACGAGAGCGATAACGGTCATAATCATGCTTGCGACAAAATAAAATTAACGGAGGCATAAAAATGATACTAAAACTCTGAGGCAAAATAGATCATCAAGGCTTAATTGACTTTATTTTTCAGTCATAACATGTGTGAGCATGTGCCAAGTCGAATCAAGTGAATTATTCAGAGGAGGATACCAGCCTGCCATACCGTTTTACGAATAGAACAATGCATGTAAATATCTATATGACATGTTATTCGCTATTAGCAATTTGGTACTGGTCATAAGAAGACATAAACTACTAAGTAATCATTAAATAACATAACCACTACCATGATAGCTAAGCATGTTCACATGAGTAGGCATATTTACAAAAATGAAAAACAAATAGAGTTCATACCAGCCTTTTACCACATCCGAATTGTCGTAAGTCGTCATTATTGCTTTTCACTTGTGTGGCTTGAATGATGTGAAATGATAACCAAGTCCAAGTGGAACCACGGAAATTTTTCGAACTCCTGAAACAACTATACAAAACGGCAGAAGAACAACAAATATTTTTGGGTTTTCGAATTTAAAGCAAGCATAGAAAGAAACAAGCAAACAAAGCAAAATCTTTTTGGATTTTTGAATAACAAGCCAAAACGAAAAATAAAGTAAACTAGCACTACAAATTCAAAAGCAAGAGAAATAAAGGAAATATTTTTGGTCTTTTGGTGTTTTGCGAAAATGAAATGGACACAAGAAACAAAAGAAAAGAAACAAACTAAAACATGGATATACAAAGTACCGACATGATATGAATATGATAAAATGAGTGAACTTGTCGGCATACCTCCCCCCAAGCTTAGGCTTTTGGCCTAAGTGGGAGACTAATCATCCACATGGCCCAGAACTCCATCCAGGTGGATCATACCTAGCGTGATCATAATCAGGATCCTGGTATGAGGAGCTCGTCGTGTCAAAGGGCTGAATGAAGTCCTCCTCAGGACCTCCTCCCTCACTATCCGCATGAAGGCCATGCTCCTCCATATATGCATCCAGGTCTCCCTCCGAGAATGACCATCCTTGCCTGACATCAAGGTTAAACAAAAGAGGCGCAGGCAAACAGACTATGCGTTCATAGGTTTTAGTTCTCCACCTGGTCTTCTTAACAAAAACTAATTCATAAGATAGATTATCAATGGTGGACCAGCGGGAAATAAATTGGTGGCTAATCATAGAGTTAAGATCAAGTCTTTCAATGGGGAGCTGAATATCAAAGTGATGTGGTCCTAAACCATGCATGGCTAATAATCGAGAAGCAATGAGACCTCCACAAACCCCTCCTTTTTCACGGTTAGTGGAGAGACGAAATGCAATCATAGCTCCCAAGTTATAAGTTCTATCACGTTTTAAGGCAGCAGAAAGAAAAGCCAAGTCATAAACAGATAATTTACTTGCATTCTTCCTAGCTAAAACACATTTGCCAAGGTAGTGGGCAAAATATCGAATAGATGGGAGTTGGATGTTTCGAATTTTACCATCCTCGGTTGTAAAATCTTCCCTTGGCAAATCTCTGAGTAAAGGTCTTGCAAATGCTTTGGTTGACCTCGAATCCTCCATGAGATCCCCATGTGGTACCTTAATAGCTGCACAAAAATCATGAAGAGACAAATCTACAGCTTTATTGTAGATATTATAATGAACCATGGGAGTAGGCAAATTCCAACTAAATCTAAAACTTTGAACCACTGACATAGTCAGCTTTACATATTGATGTGGTTCATCTGCAACAAAGTATTCCAACCCTGCATTAGAGATTAGAGTGTTGAAATCTTGCAAGATTCCTGCAGCATTCATAAACTCATGGCATGGATAAATAGAGGGAAACACAGAGTCTTCACGGTTGACTCCCATGACCTCTGATACTTCCAATTCTTCATAGTTAAGTTGGTTTCCATCCATCTTCCTTTTCTGAAATTTTAAACAAACCTCATAAAATAATTTTGGAGTGGTTAAATCAAAGGAAACACTAGGGAGACTTACTAGGGGACTAAACATGCATCAAAACTAGTTAATCTAAACAAGAACAAGCATGCAAGCTCTAATAACATGTCACCTACAGTACCAAAATGCTAAAGATATAAGCAACTAAACAAAATTCTATTTGGATAATCGGAGGAGTCACATACCGGAGAGCAATTGATCCAAATTTCAGCAGCAAAGATGGGCTGAGCAAGTAGATCGAAAAATTTCGAGCAAGAGCAGCAAGAACACGAGTTTGAGCAATGGTGGTGTGTATGGTCGGGAGAGAGAAAGGAGTGGGAGAGAGATGAGTGAGTGGAGGGCCAGGTGGACCCCACACCAGGGCAGGGCGCGGCCTGCCCTCCACCGCGCCGTGGGGGCGTGTGGTGGCCTGGTGGGTCCCCCTGGTCATCCTCTGGTACTCCCACGTTCCTCTTTAAAAACTAGGACTTACAGAATATTTTTCATAATTTTTTTGAAAACTTTTATTTCTGACATTTTCTGGGTACTTTAAACAATGAAAACTAGACAAAATGAATTTACATAAAGACCAAGCATTACTTAACTTTGCAAATTACAGTAGCAAAACAGTAGGTAAAACAAAAGTGAGAAAGAAAAATATGTTGTTTAGCAATTTTATGCATGTAAAACATATTTGTTAACAAGGTTGATCAAGTCTTGCCACCAAATACATTTTATATGACATAAAAGAATTAAACCACATTGAACAATCATGTTACCTTAAATGGTATAGCTATAGATCCAATCATAATATATCGAAGTTCTTCATGAGATTCATATATAGGGCAATCAATACTTCCCACTTTGATACTTTTAATATTGGTAATTGTATTAACTCCAAATATTTTGTCCAGCTTCTTGGGAAAATAAACAGTATGCTCTTTGTCATTAACATGGAAAGTCACTTTCCCTTTGTTGCAATCAATAACAGCCCCTGCAGTATTAAGAAAAGGTCTTCCAAGAATAATAGACATATTATCATCTTCAGGCATTTCAAGCACAACAAAATCAGTTAATATCAAGCAATTATTAGTTACTTGAACAGGAACATCTTCACATATACCAACAGGAACAGCAGTAGATTTATCAGCCATTTGCAAAGATATATCAGTTGGTATCAATTTTTCCAAGTAAAGTCTCTTGTAAAGAGAAAAAGGCATAACACTCACCCCTGCACCTAAATCACATAAGGCAGTTCTAACATAGTTATTTTTGATTGAGCAAGGAATAGTTGGTATACCTGGATCTCCAAGCTTCTTTGGAACCTTACCATTGAAAGAATAATTAGCAAGCATGGTAGAAATCTCTTCATTAGGAATCTTTCTCTTGTTAGAGACAATATCTTTCATGTACTTTGAATAGGGAGGTAACTTAATAGCATCAGTCAAAGGAATTTGCAAAAACAAAGGTTTCATCCATTCACAAAATTTGTTATAATGTTCTTCTTCCTTAGATTTAAGTTTCTTAGTAGGAAAAGGCATTTGTTTTTGCACCCAAGGTTCTCTTTCATTACCATGTTTCTTAGCAAGAAAATCTTCTTTAGTGTACTTTTTGTTTTTAGAATGCTTTTCAGGTTCCTCTTCACTTTCCTCTTTATCAGAAGCATCATTCTTATCTTTATCATTAGCATGTTCATTACCACTCTCAGTTTCAGCATCAGAGATAGATATACTATTTGGATTATTAACATGCTCATTGTCTTTAATAGGTTCAGGAGATTCCTCAACATGTTTATGTTTCTTCTTCTTCTTTTTCTTAGAAGGGGTAGTAGTTTCATTAACTAGTTGAGAATCTTGCTCAATTCTTTTAGGATGTCCCTCAGGATATAAAGGATCCTGAGTGGAAGCACCACCTCTAGTTGCTATACCAAAAGCATGTTTATCATTTTCTCTAGAAGCATTACCTAACAAATCTTTTTGCACTTTAGTCAATTGCTCAATTTGAGTTTGAACCATATGAAAATGTTTAATGAGTATTTTAACATCATTAGAAGTTCTTTCCAAAACATCATGCAAATGATTAATGACATGAGAATTCTTTATGAAGCTATTTTCTATTCTCCAATTGAAATTGTTTTGCTTAACAATGAAATTATCAAACTCATCTAAGCATTGATCAGGAGGTTTAGAATAAGGGATATCTCTATCATCAAAGCGTTGGAGAGAGTGTACCTCAACTGTAGATGAGTGAGGAATTGGCTTACACAATTCTTCTATAGGTGGAAGATTTTTCACATCCTCAGATTTAATACCTTTCTCCTTAAGAGATTTCTTGGCTTCTCTCATTTCTTCATCATTCAATTCAATCACTCCTCTTTTCCTCGGCGTAGGTACCGGAGTTGGTTCAGGCAGGGTCCAATCATCATGATTTTGGCTTATCTTAGCCAATAATTCCTCGGCTTCATCTGGAGTTCTTTTCCTGAAAACACAACCAGCACAACTATCCAGGTATGTCCTAGATTCAACAGTTAGTCCATTATAAAATATATCAAGAAGTTCATTTTTAGCTATTTGATGTCCAGGCCGAGCTCTAAGTAAAGAACAAAACCTTGCCCAAGATTCAGGCATTTTCTCTCCCTCATTTTGCTTAAAGTTAAAGATTTTCTGTAAAGCAACATGTTGAGCACTAGCAGGAAAATATTTCTGAAAGAAAGCATTGACTAAACCCATCGGGCTCTCAATAGATCCAGGAGATAAATCATTAAACCAAGTTTTAGCTTCATCTTTCAATGAGAAAGGGAAAATTTTAGTAACAAAGTAACTGCGTTTCTTAATATCATCAGAAAACAAACTACTCAGAGTAGAGAGAGTGTTCATATGTTCTACAGCACTTTCATTTTCAGTTCCTCGAAAAGGTTCTTTCTCAGCAATAGTTATAAAAGACAAGTCCACAGAGAAATCATAATCTTTATCTTTTATATTTATGGGAGATGTAGCAAATTTAGCATCAGGAGAAAGTTTATAGTTGACAGCACGTCTTTGAAGAAGATTTTTAATAGCATTAACATCTTTAGAGGTATCACAATTCATGCATTCATCAATAAAGTCATCATCAAGTTCAACATAAGTTTCCTCAAGATCATCACTAGTAGTTTCTCTTGTTTCAGGTGAATAAGCAGGTGTAACAGGAGTTTCATTAGGTGTTTCAGTATTTTCAAGTTGTTTAGATTTAGCAATTGTAGCATCTAGAAAAGGACCTAGTGAACCTCTTTCATCAAGCACAGTAGAAGCATCATCAAATTCATCAGAAACATTCTCAGATTCAGCAGAAGTAGCAGCACGTGAAGCATGTGCATGTGGTGGTGTGACAAGTTGACTTATAACAGACGGTGAATCAAGAGCAGCAGAAGTGTTCAGAGTTGTACCTCTCCTTGTAGTGGATGGCAATATACGAACCTTATCATCACGAGGTTTACCCATGATGAATGAATTGCAGCGAGCAGTATGACTCCCTGGTGAGCTTATAAATAGAGCTATGCTCCCCGGCAACGGCGCCAGAAAATAGTCTTGATGACCCACAAGTATAGGGGATCGCAACAGTCTTCGAGGGAAGTAAAACCCAAATTTATTGATTCGACACAAGGGGAGCCAAAGAATATTTATAAGCCTTGACAGATGATTTGTCAGTTCAGCTGCACCTGGAAGTAGACTTGCTCGACACAGTTTATCAGTAGCAACAGTTTTATGACAGTAGCAGTAGTGAAATAATAGCAGCAGTAAAATAAAGACAGCAGTAATAATTGCAGTAGACAGCAGGATTAAAATACTGTAGGCATAGGGATGGATGAACGGGCGCTGCATGGATGAGATAATTCATGAAATAGTCATACATAGGGCAATTGCAGATATAATAATAAGGTATCCAAGTAATAATCAATCATAAGCATGTGTTCCGTATTTAGTCGTACGTGCTCGCAATGAGAAACTTGCACAACATCTTTTGTCCTACCAGCCCGTTTGCAGCGGGGCCTCAAGGGAAACTACTGGTAATTAAGGTGCTCCTTTTAATAAAGCACCGGAGCAAAGCATTAACACTCCGTGAACACATGTGATCCTCACGTCGCAACCATCCCCTCCGGTTATCCCAATTTCTGTCACTTTGGGGCCTCGGGTTCCGGACAGTGACGTGTGTATACAACTTATAGATATGATCCAAAACAATAATTATTCTCATGATTCAATAACATGTTCAGATCTGAGATCATGGCACTCGGGCCCTAAGTGACAAGCATTAAGCATAATAAGTTGCAACAATGACATAAAGTACTACCGATGGATACTAGGCACCAAGCCCTAACAAATCTCACAACTATTACATGAATGATCTCATCCAATCCCTACCATCCCCTCAGCCTACAGGGGGAATTACTCACACATGGATGGGGGAGTCATGGATGGTCGATGGAGAGGTGGCGGTGATGATGATGGCGATGATCTCCTCCAATTCCCCGTCCCGGCAGGGTGCCAGAACGGAGTTTCTGATCCCCGAAATAGGGTTTTCGATGGCGGCGGAGCTCTGGAAGGTTTCTGGAAAAAGCGTCGATTCCCCCAAGTTTTTAGGTCAGAGGCTTTAGTAGTCCGAAGGGGAGCGCTGGGGGCCACACAGGGGGGCCACACCACCCCTGGGCGCGGCAAGGGCCCACCCGCGCCCTGGGTGCGTGTGGTGCCCCTGTGCACCCTCCTCGCTTCGTCTTCTGGCTCCGTGGGTCTTCTGGAAAAATAGATTTATGGAATTTTTCTGGAATTTTTCTGAAACTTTGACTTTCTGCACAAAAACGAGACACCAAGGCAATTCTGCTGAAAACAGCGTTAGTCCGTGTTAGTTGCATTCAAATCACACAAATTAGAGGAAGAACAATAGCAAAAGTGTTCGGAAAAGTGGATACGTTTTGGACGTATCAACCCCTAAAAGATAGAAAAATATAGAACTATCCCTATGGTTTCCTCCACTCGCCGAAGCCAGCGGCCGCTGGCCGATCCCAGCGCCGTCGAGACGCACGCCGGAAGAGATGTCAAGCCTCCAACATTGCGAGATCCAAAAAAACACCATCGCCAACGAGACTTTACGAGTCGCTTAATAGGCCTGCTGCAAGTAGCGAGGCGCATGTCGTTGTGGCACGTCGACCGGGGACGTCCCCGTGCTATCTTGCACCTAGATCTGCCGTATCCTATCGACGAGTCGAGGAAGAACGCCAAATCCACCACCTCAGGACCAACATCCTCGCTCTAGAGCATCCGTCTCGCCCTAGCCGTCAGTTTTGACGCGAATACCGGCAAATGTAGGCGACACAACGAGAAACCAATCTCGCCAGATCTGAAGACCGGCAAGATGACCAAGCCACCTGCTTCACGCCGCCGTCGAGTAGAGCACCGCCGAAATGGGGGATAAACAGGGGCATCTTATTCCGACGCGGCGTCGTCCCCGCCACCGATGCGTCACCTCTGGAAAAACGTAGCCCAACCTTAACTCGCCAAAGTTGAACCGCTGAGGTCCCCGCCCCCAGCCGTCGCCGGAACGGCGGACGGAGGAGGCAGGACCAACAGGCTTGCTGGTGCGGCCTAATACACAGCCCGTTGGGAAACCCCAAGAAGAAGGTATGAAGCAGCACAAAATCAATTTTCCCTTGAGAACAAAAGCAAGGTTGTCAAACCAGTAGGAGGTGGAAGAACTTCAACACTGTGTCAACAACAACGCCGTTGAAATGCTGTTGACGTGGACCTACACACAACACAATCAAACTAGTTTGCCCCAACGAAACAGGAATGTTATCAATCTTCCTGTCTTGCTGAATACAAAGGATTAAACGTATGGTGTGTAAAATAATTGTAAATGCAAAAATGGACAACGAGAAAATGATGATGGAAAGTGGTGAAAACGGTGTTTTTATCAGTGTAAAAGAATGGACCGGGGTCCACAGTTCACTAGAGATGTCTCTCCCATAAACAGATAAACAAACATGTTGGGTAAACAAATTACAGCTGGACAATTGACAAATTGCAAGGGCATGACAATACTTTTATGATAAGAATAAAGTTCAGAGTAGTATATAACTGGGCATTACAACAAAATACATATACCGTTTGCTAGCTGCATCTATGTCTAATAATCCACCTACGAGATAACTTCCGTGTCACCCGCAAGTATTAAGTTGTAAGCAACAGATTGTTGCAATAAGCATGGTGTGTAATGTAAACAATGCAAATGACATATAGTCAAAGCATAGTTTTTTCTCCCTAGTGGCAATATCACATCCGAAGACTTAGTCGTTTCTGTCATCTCGAGCCCAGGCAACCGAAGACATGAACCCACTATCTGGCATAAATACCCCCTCTTGGAGACACTAGCAACTACTTGGCCAAAACAATCAGTAGCATCGCAGAGCATGCAAGATCATAAATAAAACATATAGATAGATAGATGAACAACTTGATCATAACTTCACAATTCATCGGATCCCAGCAAACACAACATGTAGCATTACATAAAGATGATCTTGATCATGTTAGGCAGCTCACAAGATCTAAACATGATAGCACAAGGAGGAGAGACAACCATCTAGCTACTGTTATGTACCCGTAGTCCAATGGAGAACTACTCACGTATCAGTCCGGAGGCAGGCAAGGCGGTGTAGAGCCCTCCGGTGATGATCTCCCCCTCCGCCAGAGTGCCGGGAAGAGTGCAGAACCCTCCCGAACTAGGGTTGACGACGACGACGGCGACGGATCTTTTCGTAGAATTGTGTTCGGGTGTTTAGGGTTTTCGGGATGGAGTGAATATATAAGCGAAGATGCGGCGCGAGGGGGCACCCGAGGGATCCAGACGACCCCCCCCGGCCCGGCCCCACCTTCTGCCGCGCCGAGGTGGCGTCTGGGCCCCCTGGGTCGCCACCTCCGCTGCCCTTTGGACGCCGTCGTCGTATCTTCGTAAAACTGGTCTCTGTCAAATTTCGTCCAATTTCGAGAATATTTTTTTACTACCTTTTCTGAAACAAAAGGACAACAGAAAACATGAACTGACACTGTGCCATCTTGTTAATAGGTTAGTCTCAGAAAATGCATAAAATTGTTATAAAGTGTAAATAAAACATGTAGCATTGGTATAAACTGACTGCGTCGCCAAGTATGAAACATAAAAAAATATAAATACGTTTGAGACGTATCACTTGGCAGCGACAGAGGAAGGGGACTAAACTGGGTCGCCAAGTCGCCTCTAGGGTTTAGACGTGCAGCGGCAGAAAACGAGCACGGACTCTAAACTGACTGCAAACAAGTAAACTTGATCCAAAACGTCGAGAAAGGTATGTGGTTCGGTGCGTTGAGTCGTTTGGTGTTGAACTGCTGCTGACCGTTGGATTCATTTAGAGGGTGGATGCTATGGGGCAAGCCGTGACTTGTCCGCAGCAAGGCACGACATCTCATCAGTCCTCCAAATCCACCGAGCGGGAGAGGCGGAGAGCCCCGAAAATCGAAAAATTCCCCAATCCTCTCCCAACCCTAACCCCCTCTGCTTCTCCTTCCTCTTCCGCTCCACGCTTCCAAGCCCACCTCCCGCGGTCCACGCCTCTAGGATTCAGCCACCGCCCCCGCAAGAATGCCTCTTCGCGCCCAGTAGCTAGCTTCGTTGTCCGAGGGGTGAGTCATGGAGGACGGCAACGGCGGCGGAGAGGGGAGCAGCTGCGCGGGGAGGTTCCCGATACTGCAGGCGAACCGGGACCCCGAGTCCAACTGGGAGGTGGACGTCGCCAAGAGCCTCGAGGAGTACCTCCTCAAGATCTGCTCAGGCGAGATCTCCGGCGAAGACGGGCATACAACTTCAACTTCGCCGAAGGTGCGTGTTTCTTGCGGCGAATGCGTGGGTTCGTCTCTCACGGGTTGTGCGTGCAGTGTGCCAGGATTTGCGAAAAGTCGGAAATTGGAAGGGCGGAAAGTCCATTTTTTTTTGGGTCTGTTTGCTTGTGGATGATGGAGGTTCAAATCTGTGGAACTGTGTGATTTCTGGTGGTTTTAATATCTTGCTTCAACAATCTTCAATGAAAGCAGCTTCTTTTTTAGACGGGCTTGTGGTTTTCCCGCAGGCGCTTAGAAAAACCTCGAATTTCATCCTGGGCGATTTCCCCTTCGTTTTTTCCTTTTCTTTCCCAAGGTTTCTTGAGACCAAGACTAATTTGATTAGCGTTTTTGCACCAAAAAAGAGCTGTTTTCTTTCTGTAAACCGTTCCCCTGTGCTGTTTATTTATGGTCACTTCGTGTGCAGCGGCGCTATTGCTCCAAGGATCAGTTCAAGTTTACAGCCGCAAGGTGGAGTACTTGTACTCATTGGTGCTACATGCGCTGGAATTTGTCTCGCAAAATAAGTAAGGATAGATATTTGCCTTATCTGTCGTATGCTTCCTTGCTGAAACCTGGAGATTACATATCTTACTTGAAATGGGCCTCAAACTGCCACCGTGATGCATATGTGCTGGCAACTGTACTTTTCTTGCGCATCTTATTTCGGAGCATGACATGTCTGATTAACAATTTTGGTGCTGATTTAGGGAACTATCAAATCTCTTAACTAGTCAATTGTGTTGAAGTTAAGAGTGCATAAACAACTATGGTGTCTGCTAGATATAAACCCTACTAGAGTTCGTTAGTTTCAGACTATCTGTGGTATGCTTTTTGTGTATATGTACCATGCCAATTTCTTGGTCATGACCAAAATATTGGTCTTTGTTTGGGTGGTTGCCAAATCCATTTGGTCACGCTAGTGCATTTTGTTCAGTTCAGCTGCAAATAGTCTAAACCATTTGAACTGTACCAGGCTGTCCAGGCAAGATGAACAAGAAAAGGGTTCTGCTGAAGCTAATGAAAATGATCCTAGCACTACTGCCAACAAAGAAGATGATATGTTTATGGGGTTAGATGATGTCCCAGGTAAGTGGACCTTCTATGCTTCTACCAGTCAGATGCTTACTTGAGCTAAGCCTATATTATCCCTTCTAAACTACCAGTGGAATCAAGGACCACTTTGGACAACAATCTTGACCTGGATGATTTGCGCAAAAAAATTGTGAGGCCACCAGCAAATCTACTGGTGTTTGAAGGAGACTGTGTTGATAGTGAAGCGAGCGAGCTGGATTCTTATTTGGTAATCTTATATTCCTTTACATGCAATTGGGACCGAAAACATGTGGTGCTATACTGAACTAGTCTTAGCTGTTTCTTTATTGCAGTTAGCAACATGTGGTTTCTATGGTGATTTCCTCCTGCTGGATCCATGTGATGCACCAGCTGTTTCCGACTTCTTGCAAGGAAAAAAATCAAGCAAAGAAGATATTCTGGCTTATAGAGGTGGCTCAGCACCATCTAAAATCCGAAGCAATGTCTTTGCTTCCCCAAGTGTAAGATCGGGGGGTACTGCTCGTAGACGAACCCCTGGGAAAGTGCAAGAAGATCTGGGTCCAACTCAGGAGATAGAGCTGGAGGAATCTCAGGAAAATCCAGATCATAGTCCACCCAATATCTTTGGCTCCAATGTAAATTACGGCAGTGGGTTTGAGCATCCCGCTGACACTGCTGGTGCAAACATGTCCCAGCCAGATGATGTAGATCCTGGGTGCCCAGATTTCAGCGATGATTCTGATGATGAGGATCCATATAAGTCATTGGATCCGCATGAACCTAGCAACCTAAAGATCAAACCTTATAAGAGAGGTATTCGAAGCTGTTGTTTTCCAGACAAGGCTGATTTATTTCCTTATGTATTATCTTCAGTAATTATATACTGAATCTCCTTTTCTGATTTATTTCAAACAGTAAAAGGTTTTGCAAGGCAAGTTGTTGGCACTCGAAAGAAGAGACCACTTGCATCTATATTTCCTGTGGCAAAGATGGATGGTGTTGTTAGTCCTGAACTAACAAAGTCTTTTGAAATACACATGTCTCAGCAGGAAAAACCCCATGCTTCTCAATCAGTACCTCTTTACGAAAAGGTGCTCTTCATCGTTGGCAAAATGTGCTATTCCCATTAGGCATGTCAGATACTTTCATTTTGTTTAACTTGCTGCAACCCATCAAAATTGCAGCTTAGGATGTCATTTGAAACTGGACAAGAAAGTTGTCATCCTTTCGGAGATTCGAAGGATGATAATCAGCCACATATTGATGCAGATTTCAGTGACGACGAGCCAGAATTGATGCATTATGGCATGAGTCCAACGTCCTTGGGAGAGGTTTATCTTCTTTAGTTTGCTGTTAGCTGGCCGCTGTTCTCATTCAGTAAACTATCTGGTAACATGACATAGTTATCTTACCCTGTCTAGAATGGGGACCCGCTAATTGATGAGCCGGCCACACAGGAAAGCCCGGAACCTGCAAGCCTTGAGGGTTTGTGTCAGTCGCATCTGGTAAATCTTTGAAGTTTTCTGACATATGTGAACTTCTCTTTCTGCCATTTTTTCTGTGTTTGGAAGCAACTTGGTGCCATGCAAGTTACCACAATATATTAGGTGGCCAAGTGTGCTAGTTTAAAGCTTTTTGGAATAGCTTGTTTGGGTTAGCTGACATATCATCAAACCATTTCGTTTGTTTCTTTGTAACTATTCCGTAATGATGTGTCTGAAAGAAAAATATGATTCATAAATTGCTGTTCATAAATATGGTGCTAAACTTATTCAATAAAATGCTATATTGCTGATTTATTTCACACTTTTCACATATTCGGTGGTTAAGGCATGTGACTTTAGACTTATGGTAGTGGTCCCCAAATAGATGAGTGATATGTTCAAAGCCAACACTGGTTGGTTCTTCACAGCTTGAATGAATTTGATGGCTGATTTGTTCTTGTCGCATCAGTATTGCATCACTCTGATGCGACTTGAAGAACTGCTTGTTGCGCCTGAGCGAACGTCAAGCCATTGATGGATTGACCCCTCCTAAACGGGACTTAGTATCTTAAGGGTTGTGTGGTTTTTTGGTAATGGATAAATTTACATGACTTTCCTTTGACAGAGTCATCAAGGCACAGAGTTTGTCAGTTTTTGTTTTCGACGAACATGATTTCAAATGATAACTGGCAAATTTTGAATTGTGTCTTTGAATACTTTTCTCTTAGCTCTTCAACTTCCAAAGCTAACATGGATACCTCTCACAGGACTCTCTCCTTGCTAGCATAGCTCAGGCTGAACAACAAACCGAGCTGGATGCACGAGTATCAACATGGAAAGAACGAATAGAGCATGCCTTGGAAGAGCAGGTTTGGTTGCAGGATTGAGCTGCTAGCTGGTCTGCATATATGAACTTACGTCACACTCACTGCTTGTACAATTCATGCCTTTTCAGGATAGAAATCCACCTTTTGATATTGGATTATATGGCGACCAAATCCTTGACAAACTCTCATCAAGAGCTGATACAGGGACTGCATCATTTAGTGAGATTGTTAGTGGCAAACCAAAGTACGAGGCTGCAAGAACGTTCTCTGCCCTTCTCCAGCTGGTAACCCCCAATCATTTATCTCCCTAGCTGCATGTTGGAGCGGCACCGGACATTTTCTGAGCTTCAATCTTATTTCAGGTGAACGGAAGAAGTGTTGATCTGGACAAAGGACAAGCTACGAATGAGTTAGTCTGTTACACAGCCGCCAATCCATTCCATGTAAAGCTCATTGGTTCAAGCCGAAGACCAGAAATGGAGGCACGTTTCTCACGTAAGAGGGTCAAGTCTCCTCAACGAAGTTGTGCTGAAGAAGGTGAGACCTCTCAGGCGCAACCAAAGTCCTCTAAGAAGCAACCACATAAAAATGGCAAAAATGGGGTATCAGTTAAGGCGGCAGTCAGATTGACTCCTGAAGGAAAGAGGAGGCGAAGGTCTGCTCAACTGGTGCAGCCATTCGATCTGGAATCCAGCTGATGCAAACGTATGGCAGACTGACCCTCGAGGGCACTAGTAGTATGATTTTTCTCCTGTGTTGTTGAGTGTCTAGCTATATTTTTTCTCCGAGGGACGTTCAGCGTCTAGCTGATGGCAGAGGTTGATAAGGAGGGTGAACTACTAAAGTTATAACTTAGGGCCTAGCTAGATGATGCATATGTACATTAGATCATTTATCATGTCATGCATGTATATTATTGGCCCAAATGTAATGTTAACTAGCAACATTTTTGGGCCAGAATTGCCCCCCCCCCCCCCCCTACTTGGGCAAAAACATACTTTAATAATCATTCACTTGCTGATTATCTTCTGGCTCGAACTGTTTCCTCCCCCTTTAACTTTTGTAACGTTCACCAATACAGGGCTGCGTAATTTCAGTTTTATTTCCTTTGGTTAATGTGCAGCAATCTTATAATCGCATAGTTGGCATTTCAAGTGTGATATTTTTGTGTGACCTAAGCTAGATATAACCTCCTCACGACTTTCTTTCGGGGTTGTTGGAGGATTTTGATTATATTCATGTCTCTTCATTTGATGATACCTTTGTGCCACTTAGATTAGTTTTGTGTTCGCACCTCAATACAGTATTCTTGCCAAGTCACTTGCAGTATTTTGTCAACCATAGTCGTCCTAGAGATATTGATGTTCAATTAAAAAATGCAGCAGATTGCCCTGCTTTTCATATAGCCCAAAACATACAGTAGGCAAACCGTACGCCAGCTTCGTTTTTTTTAGGAGCCTAGTGCATTTTCATTTTACAGATCAAAAGCAATCCCAACACAAGAGCGCAAAAAACCCAAACAAATGGTTGAAGTGTGTGAACACAGATTGCTGCCATAAAAAGAAAAGCTTGGGCTTTCTATTCAGGATGAAGGCGCCGGCCCAATACGAAGTGTCCCGTTGCATCCTTGACTAATAAGGGGGCAAGCACTTAAACCTGGTTGATGAAGTCCCACCTGTGTGGGCCAGAGCGTGATTAACGGCTCTGATCACACCTGTTGGTGTGCTGTAGAGGATCGTTCCTGTTCAGTTCTGCTGACCAAGTGGGCCCACAAGTTGTCTGACAGGCAACTAAATCTTTTTAATTTTCGGTTTGCTGTTTGCCCACCGCTTGTTGTGGTTTGCTGCTATTTTACATGATGAATGGGATATACATGAATTCTACGAGCAGCAAAGAAATAAAATGATGAATTCATACATGTATCCTATGCTACCCAATTTTATTGCAAGGTTTGGAAAATGTATCCTATGCTTTTAACTAAAAACAAGGACCCCGAAAATCAACCACTTTTTGAACATTCAGACCCACAAGTTATCAATCCCCAGCCCAAACACAAGTTACCATCTACACTCATTACTTTCCATGTCGCAGCCTGCTGTAATTGTCAGTGTCTAGATGAGGAAAGAAGATCATATGTATGAAAAAAAAATATGTCAATAGAAGATCAACATATAAATCTGTAGTTTCTGTCAGAAACTCATTCGTCACAGAAAAGAAGGCACAACTATCCTAAAGAAGTTTCCTCCGGCCATTTTCTTCAGAAGCTTCTAACTAAGTGGAGAGATAAGTTGTTTTTGCAGAAGATCATTTTATGCGCTCTTCCTGAGGCCGGAACCTCCGAGCGTGCGCTTCTGACTTCTGAGCAGCCTTGGCCTTGAGCTCCCTGAGAGCCTTCTTATCCTATTTCTTCTTCTTCAGGTCTCAAGATCAGTCTGCGAAAAAGAGAGAAAACACAAGCTCATCAGTGCTGCAGCTTACTTTCCAGTTTCTTGTACAGATTCATACAGTTTCTAGTTAAGTAATAAAACCCCCTTTATAAAAAAAAGATTAATTTGAACTACTATCTCAATGAGTTATATACATGCGCGGTACCACAACTATCCCCCGACGTGCAAATTCGTCCCATAAGTATTAGAACGTGATCCCGCCGTCCTAGAACTCGCTTAGCGGATTCGTTTAGGTTGACGGCGCCTCTGGTGCGGACACGTGTGACGCCACGCTGTCAATGGACACACGCCTCGGCAGGCAATTTAGCAGAAACACCCCCGCAAGTATTGTACCGTTCAGTACAGGTCCTCTGGCAATCCCCTGTTCCTCTGGCAATCCTTTTCATAAGCTTGTAAAAAATTGTTTCAAGCATTGACAAGAAAGGAAGCTCCCTGGCATCCAAGATGTAACTGAACATAATAAGAATTGCATCAGTTTCTGTCAGCTATAATTAGAATTGCAAGGTTTGTAAGAATAGGAACCATATGGCGCACAACCCGTATCACGACCGTCGGTTCTCGCGATTGAATGGTCGAGATTTGTCGTTGAATGCATTGAACTTCATCGACAAATCTCGGCCGTTCAATCGCGAAAACGGACGGCTAGAGATAGGGGTTGTACGCCATATGAGTTGTAGAAGCTCATAACCGGAACTGTACCTGTTGAAAACTTCCGAGTGGTTATTAAGGAGCATGTCACATTTTGGGAATTCAGAGAAGAAAGCCTTTATCCACGTGCTAGGGTTTAGCTGCTCAATCCAATCAAAGGCTGCCGCACTGTCGACCTTCATCTTGTTCAAGTTTCTCCGCCACTTGGGCATAAAAGTTGATCTAGCAACTGCCCACAAGTTATTCTTCAGGGTCTCTCCTTTGTGCCCTGCCTTCTGGAAGTTTTGAAGCATATGCCTAACGCAAAACCTATGCTCTGCATCTGGCCAGACCTTTTGGACAGCATTGATAAGTCCCTACAAGAACAAACAAAATTCATGGTTTGTCACTCAAGTAAAATAGTGTTGTTGGCTGTCAGTTAACTGAAAATGCAGAATAGAAAGCAAGTTATACCTTTTGTTTGTCACTCATTATAGTCCATGGAGAGGTGTTGGTGATGTTCAAATCATCTTTTATTTGACTACAAATAATGGTGCCGTGGACGTACGGCTAAAAAAAGATGACGTGGATAAAATCCATGTATAATATACTACAATTAATAAATATTAATGGGGGTGACATGGACAATTGATTGGCTAAAAATATGCATGAGGTGGATAACTTGCATGTTGAGATAGAAACATAACTAATACACTTGGTGGGGTTTTGCTTTATAAGAAGTATAGATTTAGTTGCCGACATTTTTTTTAAAATAAATTGGTTTTTCCTTCCTCATGTGTTTGTCGATTTTGGGTCAAAATTTAGGTTGCGGCGACATTTTCCGCCAATAATTGATTTTTCCCGTGGCAACGCACGGGCATTTTTTCTAGTCTGTTAAAAGAGATTAACTGAAGTATACAGAGATTTTGTACGTCTGACTTGTCCTCTAATCTCTCCGTACTTCATATCACATATGATCGACAACGGAAGTAGTGAGGACGTACGAAACACACATGTATCGGCAAAGCAAAGCCAAGCAAAATCGCCCCGCTGCTCTAATCCTTCGGGTACCAAACAAACTATAGATGCATGAACACGTCGGAGTCCGACTGTTCATAAGACAGAGACCTTTTTGCTCGACAGCTACAGTAATTAGAGATCCTCTATCTAACTTTCAAAGAAAACCAAAATTAGTAGGAGACGTGTTTCGATTGGTCGCAGGTATTGGTGACTTTTTGTTTGCGATATGGCTAGACTAGTGTTCGGTTCGAGGTGCGTGCCAACGATCAAAGGCGAAGAAGACACTGCAGTCATCGGTGAAGACGTCAGTGTACCATCTATACTTTCTCTGGATCGCTAAGGTGACAATAGCTGGCGCCAAATGAGGTAGTCGCACGAGTGAACTGCCGCCGCCCGCCGGCGCGCTGAGTGGACTGTCGCCGTGGCGTGCGGGTGGTCTCCCTGCAGCAGAGCGGGGAGGAGGATGAGGAGGGGAAGGTAGTGGCGAAGAAGGACGGCGAGCCGCCGCAGGTGCTGAGGCGTACGACCACGCAGATGCTGTCGCTCCTCCCGCCGGCCATCACCGACATGGTCGCCATTCCCGTCCTCATGGCCCTGGGTGGGTTCTTTCTGAATCGCGATGGTATTGCAAATCTCCAATTGCAATCGCAGGCACGGTGATTGAGATTGACCAAGGAGAGGCGCCGAGCCACTACTTCGAGCAGTCCCCTGAGGACAACCCTGTGTTTGGCATCATCACGTGGAGGTGGATCCTCAGTTCCTCACCCCGACTTCCACCGCATGTTCTCGCCACTCTTCCTCGGCTTGCTCGCGCTCCTGGCCATGTTCATTTCTCTGAGTGCAGTATTAACCTCTCCCGCTGCGTGCTTTGGCAGAAATGAACATGGCTACAGACTATGCACATCCCGGTGCAGTATTAACCTCTCCCGCTGCGTGCTTTGGCCAGGAAATTTTAGCTCTACTTGCTATGCATTGCCTCTTTTCTGTTGTATATCCATAGGATGAATGGCAGATCACAACAAACCAATGCTTGCATGGAGGACAAAATCAGATATTCAGACGTAGAACCCCTCAATGCTATACTGTTACTTTTTTAGATCTTTCCAACGGGTGGTGTACTGAATATAATTAATTGCGGCACTACCCTTACATCCTTTGTGAAATTGTTCTCATTTCGAAACGCCTTGTGGCTTATAATGCTAACAATTTTTGATGGCATATACTTAGAGACTACGTAGTGGTGGCTTTTATGTTAATGTAATTTACAACAATCGGAATAACTTACTCTGTGACTATATAATGACATGACATTTTAGTCCACTTATTGCCATCATTGAACAACTACAAGTCTGGAGACATGATAGTTGAAGGAGAGATGGAGCATTCAGGTTTCATCTGCTCTCTTTTGTTGACCAGATAGAATAAGTGCTAGTACTTTTTTTATCAAGATTGAATAAGCACAAGTATGTGAAAATTCTTTACAAGATCGTGCTTTACCAGATTTGGTCAAAGTCAATTTCCGTGTCTCGTCAATAGTCGTAGCACAATGAACGTGAATCAACGTGTAAGCAACATGACGCACCACAGTAGCTCGCAGTAAAACGTAAGCAAAACGAGTCATGCCAAGAAACGAGTCAGAACCTACATACCATTGTTTGTCCTTCCAATCACAAGACACTACGTCACACACATCAAGCTGATGCTCACAGACTACCACAACTCACGAAAAACAACCACACAGTAAGATCCAGTTCAGACTAAAGTCACTTCCAATAACTAAGGCCTACGTGGACTAGATTTAGCTTTGCCATTAACAGGATCACAGGTCGCTGGTGAGAAGATGGAAGAGGGCAGCAGCCTCCCCGAGCCGCTGCAAATTGTCCTCCTTATGGGCTCCGGTGCGACCATGCCTTGCAGAGACAAGAGAAGCCGTCAGCTAAGTCAGTGAAACACAAAACAGTTTGGTCCAGTTATATTCCGTTTCACTGGTATGTTTCCAAGGATGTCACTGTTCTTTCTTTACCTCTTGTCGAGCTCCACCTTCTTCTCAAGGTCTTGCATCATACTGCCCAGCCTTCTGATGTGGTGGCGCAGGGCCCCAGCGTATTCACGCCCTTCTTTGGACTCGCACAGCTTCTTCAGAATACCGCATGCGATGAAAAACACTTCACTCTTGTTCCTGAGGGAATTGACAGAGAAACATCATGTCAGGAAATATAGGTTATAAGGCAGCCATATTTTTCAATACTCTGAAAGCATAACACATGGACAGCTAAAGCTCAAGTTTCAAAATAGTATCAATCTGGCAGCCCTTATGGTGTAATCATGCCAGGTGAGTGTGCTAGCAAGTAAAGGGTGGTGGTCGCCACACCACATGTTAGGCATGCCGCTCTTCTGGTCTAGTGTTTGGTTCTTTGCCTCACTTATGCTGCGCTACACTTCCCTAGCACCCTACCACATGTCATACATAGGATTTCTTGCCACAAGTGTGCCCTAATATTTGCTCACCGCAGAACTTGCAACACATTTGGCACTAGATGCGTAGGCACCAACCAAACATGCCCTAACTAACACAAGACCAGAAACTGCAGTGGGAAACTCTCCCACTGTTTCACCTCGAAAACAGAATACCAGAAAAATACTTACTGATAGTTGAAAACTGAACTGAATACGAGAAATTACCTCAGCAGCTCCTGGAATATAGTGCTAACCAATTGTGGAGTGTTAGCTAACACTGGTCGAAGATTTGGGAATCTTGCGATGTTCTGCAGTGTATAGAGTACTTGCTTCAAGACTTCCTGGTCAGGGATCCCGCGATTCAGTCGAGGGATTTGCTTCAGCAGAATGTCTACAGCACCGGCACCGACAAGTGTCTCACAGCACTTCTCGGAAAGCTCTGTAGCAGTACCTGGAGGAGAAAACATACAGATATAGTAAACCACAAATCTCCTGAAGCAGGTGCCCAGCAAAGGATCAGCAAACAGTACAGTCCTAAGAATGTCGAGGAAGACAGTATGAAACAAAGAACACAACAACAGTTACATGAAACCAGGCTAGAGTAAAACTTGAAAAGGTAAACTTAAAGAACATATATTTACTTAATGTCATGCAAGTTTGTCGAATGCTGCTGATGCTCCTACAGCCAGTGATATGCGATAGTGCCGCAATTAGTCTATTGATCAGGCGCATGTCATCGTCAACTTGTGCGCAAGCCTTCTGTATTCTAGACCTTACATCAGCAACTTCTTGCTTTGAAGCTTTCCTCACATGGTAGGCTTTGACAAAGGACTGCAAAGTTCAGTTGGTTGAATGTCAAATGAAAGAAATGCACCATCAGAAGTACAGTACAAGAAAATTGCTATGAAAAAACTGGAATATCATATGAAAAGGAAACCTGAATAGTTGTTATACACTTCTTTTTTCTAATAGCAGCCTGTCGTGCTATCCAACCACGAACATGGGACTGGACAGCAGTCGCAGCTCGTTTTCTTGATTCAAGAAACAGAACCTTTCTCCACCATCTCTGCAAATAGACTGGTCATATATACCTTCCCCCCATTAAATGTTACTCCCTCCGTTCATATTACTTGACACTAAAATGGATGTATCTAGACTTATTTTACTGCTCGATATATCCATTTTAAAGTCAAGTAATATCGAATGGAGGGAGTACTATCCAATCTAGAAGGTAGCAAAAATATCACACATACTTGAATGAAATAGATAGAGCAGGTAATTTGTTTGACTTGTTTCCGAGCTATCCAACCACGAATATGGGACTGGATAGCAATCGCAGCTCGTTTCCTTGATTCAAGAAACAGAACCTTTCTCCACCATCTCTGCAAATAGACTGGTCATATATACCTTCCCCCACATTAAATGTTACTATCCAGTCTAGAAGGTAGCAAAAGAATATCACACATACTTGAATGACATAGATCGAGCAGGTAATTTGTTTGACTTGTTTACGAGCCAACCAACCACGAACTGAGGATTGAATTGTGATTGCTGATATTCTGATAGACCGGTGCAATAGGACCTTCCTCCACCATCTTTGTAGCCTTAAGGCCGAGCAAACAACAAGTTTCAGTTCAATACTTTGGTGAGATCTTTTCTGTTGACTTCGGTCAAGTGCAAAAAGGCTAGCGTAGATTTGAGGTAAAGAACCTGCATGAGTAATACCAGAGTCGGTAGTCAACAAGAATGCATCAACATTCACAAAATAAAAAAGAAGAAGAATGCATCAAGAGCAAGAATTACATACTAACCTAATAGCCGCTTTCTAGAGAAATGTCCTCTGGCGATACGCTGAATTTCTATTGCAGCATCATGATGCCGCTGAAAAGCCCAGCTGCACAAGTTCTGTCTTGTCACAGATTGGATGGCAATGATAGCTTCAACTTGCTTTGTGAAACACATCCTCATGGCGAGACCACGCCAGTGGCTCTGAATTTTGGTTGCAGCAGACATTCTTGAGGATCTAACCTGCAGAAATCTTCTATATGCAAATTGTATCTTTCGAGCAGCCATTACGTCTTTGCAAAATAAGAAATCGCGCTGGCAAGATAGAGGCTGTTCATGCTGGAATGAAGCTCCACAAGAAATATTGCTTCCACAGTCCATGTCATCCTCGTACACAAGTTTAGTGGCTGATGCTGGGTTGGCAGCTTCAACCTCAAATAAGTGCTTAGTTCTGGAATTTATGGAGCCGCTCTTAACCATAGCCTGATGAGTAGTAGTAGATGCTGCAGAGTCATGGCCGCTGTTGCAGAGCTGAATGGCAGAAGTTAAGTTGTTGCTGTGTTGGTCGCCAAGCTGCAGAATAGTGACTGAGTCTATACTGTCAGTATTATCAAGGCATTGAGGGGCTGCAGAAGCTATCGAGGTACCCACATCCTCGCAAGCTTTCCTCACATGGTAGGCTTTGACAAAGGACTGCAAAGTTCAGTTGGTTGAATGTCAAATGAAAGAAATGCACCATCAGAAGTACAGTACAAGAAAATTGCTATGAAAAAACTGGAATATCATATGAAAAGGAAACCTGAATAGTTGTTATACACTTCTTTTTTCTAATAGCAGCCTGTCGTGCTATCCAACCACGAACATGGGACTGGACAGCAGTCGCAGCTCGTTTTCTTGATTCAAGAAACAGAACCTTTCTCCACCATCTCTGCAAATAGACTGGTCATATATACCTTCCCCCCATTAAATGTTACTCCCTCCGTTCATATTACTTGACACTAAAATGGATGTATCTAGACTTATTTTACTGCTCGATATATCCATTTTAAAGTCAAGTAATATCGAATGGAGGGAGTACTATCCAATCTAGAAGGTAGCAAAAATATCACACATACTTGAATGAAATAGATAGAGCAGGTAATTTGTTTGACTTGTTTCCGAGCTATCCAACCACGAATATGGGACTGGATAGCAATCGCAGCTCGTTTCCTTGATTCAAGAAACAGAACCTTTCTCCACCATCTCTGCAAATAGACTGGTCATATATACCTTCCCCCACATTAAATGTTACTATCCAGTCTAGAAGGTAGCAAAAGAATATCACACATACTTGAATGACATAGATCGAGCAGGTAATTTGTTTGACTTGTTTACGAGCCAACCAACCACGAACTGAGGATTGAATTGTGATTGCTGATATTCTGATAGACCGGTGCAATAGGACCTTCCTCCACCATCTTTGTAGCCTTAAGGCCGAGCAAACAACAAGTTTCAGTTCAATACTTTGGTGAGATCTTTTCTGTTGACTTCGGTCAAGTGCAAAAAGGCTAGCGTAGATTTGAGGTAAAGAACCTGCATGAGTAATACCAGAGTCGGTAGTCAACAAGAATGCATCAACATTCACAAAATAAAAAAGAAGAAGAATGCATCAAGAGCAAGAATTACATACTAACCTAATAGCCGCTTTCTAGAGAAATGTCCTCTGGCGATACGCTGAATTTCTATTGCAGCATCATGATGCCGCTGAAAAGCCCAGCTGCACAAGTTCTGTCTTGTCACAGATTGGATGGCAATGATAGCTTCAACTTGCTTTGTGAAACACATCCTCATGGCGAGACCACGCCAGTGGCTCTGAATTTTGGTTGCAGCAGACATTCTTGAGGATCTAACCTGCAGAAATCTTCTATATGCAAATTGTATCTTTCGAGCAGCCATTACGTCTTTGCAAAATAAGAAATCGCGCTGGCAAGATAGAGGCTGTTCATGCTGGAATGAAGCTCCACAAGAAATATTGCTTCCACAGTCCATGTCATCCTCGTACACAAGTTTAGTGGCTGATGCTGGGTTGGCAGCTTCAACCTCAAATAAGTGCTTAGTTCTGGAATTTATGGAGCCGCTCTTAACCATAGCCTGATGAGTAGTAGTAGATGCTGCAGAGTCATGGCCGCTGTTGCAGAGCTGAATGGCAGAAGTTAAGTTGTTGCTGTGTTGGTCGCCAAGCTGCAGAATAGTGACTGAGTCTATACTGTCAGTATTATCAAGGCATTGAGGGGCTGCAGAAGCTATCGAGGTACCCACATCCTCGCAAGCTTTCCTCACATGGTAGGCTTTGACAAAGGACTGCAAAGTTCAGTTGGTTGAATGTCAAATGAAAGAAATGCACCATCAGAAGTACAGTACAAGAAAATTGCTATGAAAAAACTGGAATATCATATGAAAAGGAAACCTGAATAGTTGTTATACACTTCTTTTTTCTAATAGCAGCCTGTCGTGCTATCCAACCACGAACATGGGACTGGACAGCAGTCGCAGCTCGTTTTCTTGATTCAAGAAACAGAACCTTTCTCCACCATCTCTGCAAATAGACTGGTCATATATACCTTCCCCCCATTAAATGTTACTCCCTCCGTTCATATTACTTGACACTAAAATGGATGTATCTAGACTTATTTTACTGCTCGATATATCCATTTTAAAGTCAAGTAATATCGAATGGAGGGAGTACTATCCAATCTAGAAGGTAGCAAAAATATCACACATACTTGAATGAAATAGATAGAGCAGGTAATTTGTTTGACTTGTTTCCGAGCTATCCAACCACGAATATGGGACTGGATAGCAATCGCAGCTCGTTTCCTTGATTCAAGAAACAGAACCTTTCTCCACCATCTCTGCAAATAGACTGGTCATATATACCTTCCCCCACATTAAATGTTACTATCCAGTCTAGAAGGTAGCAAAAGAATATCACACATACTTGAATGACATAGATCGAGCAGGTAATTTGTTTGACTTGTTTACGAGCCAACCAACCACGAACTGAGGATTGAATTGTGATTGCTGATATTCTGATAGACCGGTGCAATAGGACCTTCCTCCACCATCTTTGTAGCCTTAAGGCCGAGCAAACAACAAGTTTCAGTTCAATACTTTGGTGAGATCTTTTCTGTTGACTTCGGTCAAGTGCAAAAAGGCTAGCGTAGATTTGAGGTAAAGAACCTGCATGAGTAATACCAGAGTCGGTAGTCAACAAGAATGCATCAACATTCACAAAATAAAAAAGAAGAAGAATGCATCAAGAGCAAGAATTACATACTAACCTAATAGCCGCTTTCTAGAGAAATGTCCTCTGGCGATACGCTGAATTTCTATTGCAGCATCATGATGCCGCTGAAAAGCCCAGCTGCACAAGTTCTGTCTTGTCACAGATTGGATGGCAATGATAGCTTCAACTTGCTTTGTGAAACACATCCTCATGGTGAGACCACGCCAGTGGCTCTGAATTTTGGTTGCAGCAGACATTCTTGAGGATCTAACCTGCAGAAATCTTCTATATGCAAATTGTATCTTTCGAGCAGCCATTACGTCTTTGCAAAATAAGAAATCGCGCTGGCAAGATAGAGGCTGTTCATGCTGGAATGAAGCTCCACAAGAAATATTGCTTCCACAGTCCATGTCATCCTCGTACACAAGTTTAGTGGCTGATGCTAGGTTGGCAGTTTCAACCTCAAATAAGTGCTTAGTTCTGGAATTTATGGAGCCGCTCTTAACCATAGCCTGATGAGGAGTAGGAGATGCTGCAGAGTCATGGCCGCGGTTGCAGAGCTGAATGGCAGAAGTTAAGTTGTTGCTGTGTTGGTCGCCAAGCTGCAGAATAGTGACTGAGTCTATACTGTCAGTATTATCAAGGCATTGAGGGGCTGCAGAAGCTATCGAGGTACCCACATCCTCGCAAGCTGCGGTTTCATTCTCGCCATGGCACATTTCTATGCAATCGGTTTTCGACGAAGCTGTAGTTTCCAAGAACCCATGGCTTTCAAAAAGCTCAATGTTCTCAGACCTTTTCCTTCCCCTAATCCAAATCCTTACTGCCTGCTGAATCACAATGGCCGATGCCCACTCTGTAGAAATAGTAACATGAATTTCACTTGTTTGCAGAGAATCTTATGTTGCCTACGAAGCTAGAAACCTTCAAACTATGGAAAGCAAATGAGAGATAGAGGACAAACCCTGATTACTGCATGAATCATCTGTGTTATTTGTATGAGGGGATTGATACTTCACATCATTCTTTCCCGGAGATATAACGGTCGCATAAGCTTTATTCTGCAGGCTTTGGTAGTCCAATCTAGTATTGACAAAATTCCGTAGTTGCTCCTATACAGGTCAATGTAGGGTGTTCAATTCATGGACCACGGTGAACGAAAATAAAAGGAGAAAATGTGAAAGAAATATTACCAATCTTTTATCATTAGTCAGATGTGAGCATAGGAATGCTATGAAAACTACTGCGCCTTTTTCATCAAATAATACATCATTGGCTAAGATGTCACTAGCTGGAAAACCCTGCATATTGCAGAAAACATGAGAACAGACACCTGGTAATTTTCCAAATAAATAAGATACTACCTGAAGAAAGTCTCCAAGAACTTCTCCGATTTTGCTAGGTGGACAGCTGATGATATCAGTGGAAGTATCTTGTTCATGGCAACTGAACAATTCCTTTCGACAATCAGAAAATGTTTCCTAACAAGCAACATAAAGAAAAATTAGCACCTAAGATACAAAAATGAAAAGATGATGGAATGAATTGACAATGAAGCAGAGAGCTTTGACGGAAGTGAAGGACAACCTTCAGGGGACACCCATTAATGCTAATGTTCAAATAGTGTTTTATTAAGTAGTTCAGAGCTCTCCTGTCAATCTGAGAGGGACTTTCCACACTTATGCCATATTTTGCACATACCACCTGGAAACAAACAGAGGAAAAAATGTGTAGAAATCACACAAACACATGTGAGATGGCCAGAGAGATTGTAAGGTTAAAACCATATAATTTGAAGAGTAGTACGCTTAAAAGGTTCCAGTATTTGGTGGTAATGGAGGTACGAAACGGTGAAATGAAATAGCAGTGATATATGAGCTAACAAGTCAAAACATATGAGATAGAGAATGCCATCAGCATGCAAACTACCTATATCATGCGCAAATGAAAACACAAAATATGAAACTACTTTCAACGGAAATGAGAAATGGAAGCATCCTACAAATGCAAGGACACTATGAAAAAACGTATTTATGAATATTCAACCATACTGGGATCATGCAGAAAATAGACTTTTCAAGGGCATAGCACAGGTAGTTAAGGAGCCAACAATTTAATCATGGTGGTTTAGGGCCTTTCGGATACAGACTCATACATTTGAGCAAATGGGCTACATAAAGAAGAGAAAAATAACACCTACCTGAATCCAATCGTAAAGCAAGCCCATGTGCGACTTGGTCTCAGAGATTGATTGTTCCTGAAATGGAAGAAATAGAGCGCCTCGTGAAACAATGAACTAATATTATCCCAATCAAAATCACAAATAGAGAAACAGACTTATATGTTGACTCTGTCATGGAATTCTGGTCTGTTACTAGAGCAATAGTACATTGTTACTGCAAAGCACATATGTCTTATACATTTCTGCCAGTGCAATACAGAGAGTTATCACTCTTTAGTGATGAAACTTCAATGCGAAGTGCAGTGGAACAGGGTTGATATAGTTTTTTTTTACTGCAGGCAGTATTGCTGCAATATTTTAGTGAGAAACATAGACCACTTTTAGTATAATTACAAAATTAAGTAGCCATATGATTCAGTTCTAGTCTGATGGAACAAGAACCAGTTTTAACACATTGTTCGATAACGAACGATTTACTGAAGTCTAAAGGAATACACCTTGCAATCCGAGTACAAGGAACTCACCACTGCCGGTGCTTTTAACCTGGATAGTTCACGAGCTAGCGAAGTTTTGCTTACCAACAAGGGTAACTGCACAAGAGCACAAGGTTATATATTTGAAGAATAACAAGCTAGAGTAATTTATGCACTATTTGCAACATTACTTTTTCCTACGAGTAACTACAACAAATTAGTCTACACGGTGCAGGACACCATAGGGGAAAATTTACTGTTTGTGCCATAGTGTTAGGTAAGTAACAGTTATCAGGTATAATATTTAGACTGAGGGAAGAACATAGTGTTGAGAGTACAACATATCCCTATTGTAATGCTGCCTATGAATGACCGAAAAAACAAATCTGAACATGGAAGAATTCATTATTTTAGATCTTCAATACAAATGAAACGTGTAATATAACAGTATAAATCTTCAACAGGAATAACACGATACTAAACGGCATGTTTAGATTAACCTGCATATGAGTGAAGATATTCCATAGCAATGAAAGAATTAGTTCCTTGTCGCCATTAGCAATGTCTTCTGCTGAAATTAGGACTCCGTCTGCATCAGATAACGGAACCCCAGCTTGCTTGATATACTGGATAGCCATGGTGCAATTGTGCAATTTCTTTTTATGTGTATCTGATGGAGCAATCACTTTCTGAAATAAAGCATGATGTCACTGTAAATCTAATTGAAATAAGAATCTAGCTCACATGGGGCAAAAAAATGCATACCAAAATAATCGATGCATCAGAAAGCAGGAGCTGAACAACTCTACAAAGAATTATGCCATCCTGGAGATCTTCAAATAAATTTCCAATAGTGAAATCATACTCTGACAGAGCAAGCTGGTAAGAAAACAAAATTAGAAAAATCACCAAATATTCAGGCGAAACTTATAATCAAAACACAAAATGCCAAAGTTCAGCACTATGGTCAGAGTTATTGTTCTTCTAAGATCAATTATTGGACAATTTTTAGAGCATAACGCTGGTTATTATGATACCTGTTTGTAATTCAGTTTGTAGCCCATGGTTGATAGATGCATCAGGAGATCACCTTCTCCATGCATGGCCTCAGCCAAAGATTCTACAATTCAGGAACAAGTAAAAGAAGACATGACTGGTTGAATAAAATACATGCAGGTCAGTTCACAAATAGAATTAACCAGAATTAGATGGATTTTTCGGCTATCTTACCCTGGATAATTTGCAAGCTAGATTTTATGTGGGCTTGTTGACAAAACAATGGAGGGGATCCACCATCAAGGCTATCGATTCCAGATTTGAGAGGTAGGGCACTTTCCATTTTCGCCATGTCTAGGACAGCGACAAGCAGAAACATTCTTTTCAGTACGATGTTGGCCGATGCTTCGGTATAACATGTTCTGTGAAGCCCTTCAACAACCTTGTTGCGAGCAACAGTTTTTGGAGACACGTTTTGACAAAACAGTTGCTTCTCCAGAAGAAGTTTTAGGAAGGAAACCTCTTTTTCCCGTTTCCACGACCCACTCTGTAGCAAGCCATCACCCCCAAGGATAATATGCAAGCCTATCCTGAGCCACTCTGGATTGTAACACATGAAAACTCTAGTCGCATTCACTTTCAGCCTAAGATCAGTAACGATAGGGCAATGGGCTTTCATGTTCAGTCTTCTCTCGTCAATGTTCTGCAAACAAAATACTTCTTAGATTATCAATGATGGTTCTGACTGAAGGTCAGCTGAAAAGTATAAGATACTCTAAGTCGAGTAAATTAAAATCACAGTGTCAAGTTACAGTACGGATGACTAGAGAGATGACTTGCTAAATCCTTTTCATTCACAAACAAACAACAATTGCTGTCCCACAATATAGATGTGCAGCATCCCAACAAACAGCATGACATGTACAAATCACCCAAATCTTTCAGTTGCACATTTTTTGTTTTTAAATAAGATTAAACATTGTTCACTATCATCTATGTGCTGCAAATGACAATTCTTAACATGCCACTAAATTAAGGTCAGCCTCAACATTCCAGACTAGCATGTATGGTCTAAGGAGTATCTAACACATTGCCAATAATATGAAAGCTAAACTGTAAGGACATGCCACTATGACAGGTAATTCAACTAATTTCATCTGTCCTGAATGATCTAGCAATGCGCCTAAAACGCTGATGGTTTGAACGAATGTTGGAATCAGGGTGGGAGGACCTGCTAATCTAATTGTTTCCAAATCCTAGAAATAAATGCGCACCTTGCAAATTTGGCACATCATGAGGAGCACCTCCTGGCATGCCTCGGTGCTCATGAACTTGCCCATTCTCTCCTTGAGATCCTCCAAGCTGCACACCTCCCTGAGGGAGTCCCTTAACACAGCCACCATAGCAGGCGTCATCGCCTTCCTCCTCTCCCCACAGCGATCCCTGCCGCGGTGCCGCTTCGGGCTGCTCCCCCGCGCCCGCTCGCCGTCGAGCGTGTCGCGCTTGCCCGCAACCGAGGCGTGTGTAGCAGTGGCGGACGCGGCAGGGTAGCACCCGCAGGTGGAGGGGTCTCGGAGTAGGAGCGAGAGCCATGACGAGGCGGATGCGGCGAAGGCGCGGAGGGCGCGCTCGCGGCCCGACTCGACGCGGCGGGAGGAACGCGACTGGTCGAGCTCGAGGGCGCGGAGGCGGCGGCCGAGGGGCGTGGGGGTGGCGAGGGGCTTCCTGCGGCCGAGGGGCGTCGGGGTCGCAGCGCCGGCGAGGGGCCTCCTGCGGCCGAGGGGCGTCGGGGTTGGGGCGGGGAGTGGTGCCTTGGAGGCGGTGAAGAAGAGCGGGGAGGGAGATTTGGGGTTAGGTTTTGGGGTGCGGAGGTTGGAGACGTCGCGGAAGGGGGAGTCGGTGAGCTCGCGGCGGCTCATGGCGACCGAGGGGGTGGAATTCTAAAAGGTTCTGGAGCGGGTGGCGAGGGCTTCCATGGATTTGGGGATGGCTCGGAGAGGAGAGGAGCGGGGATTGTGTGTGGGGGGGGGGGGGGGGGGGGGGGGGGTTGGGGTTTGGGGATTTGAGCGGCAAGTTGTTGGTGGACGCCGAACGGCCAAATTTCAAAATGAACGCTCCACTGCTCTAT
This sequence comes from Poa pratensis, assembly GCA_947311845.1. Taxonomy (NCBI): domain Eukaryota; kingdom Viridiplantae; phylum Streptophyta; class Magnoliopsida; order Poales; family Poaceae; genus Poa; species Poa pratensis. Next base: position 7,172,818 of record CAMZMU010000102.1, read on the forward strand.
CTTGCTTGCCCCGGTCTATGGGGTTGTTTGGTTGGGCTGTGGTTTTCAAATAAGCAGCTGTCGGCTGTGGGCTGTGGAAAAGCTGATGTTCTGAAAAGCTGCTGTGAGCAGTGGAACCGTTTGGCAGACTAGCTGTCGGGTGTTAGCTGTTAGTTGTAAAAAGTCTGAAATGCCCTTGTATGCTGATTGTCTGTTTATATATTGAATTACTGATACTGGCCTAATAAATTCGTATTTCACTGATGTTTAAACTATTGTACATACGAAAATCAATTAAATATTTTTCTCGGATTCTCGTAAGCTATGTTGCTCTAGGTACATAAGCTATGTTGCTTACACCGAATTGATCAATGTAGTAGCTATGTTATTGTCGTGAAGCTGGAGCCAATCGACGGTGTCGTGGAGTAGGAGGACGCAGGGCCGTCGCAGTAGTCGGGATTGATCGATCCAGTAGCTAATTTGAGAAGTATATGTTGCTCTACGTACCGTTGTTTGGACCGAATTGATCAATCCAGTAGCTATGTTGCTCTACGAAACATGAAGAAAACTTGCTACTTTGAATCTGATTGATTTAGCAACATGACCATTATATTTTAGCAATATACATATCCTAAAACACAAACATCTCCTAATTAATCCAGATTACATGTACATGGTACTGTGTGAATAAAGAAAAGAAAACGCAGATTTTCGGCCAGAACGTTCCAATCTGGAAGCAGCGGCGGCAGCCAGGTCAAGCCTTGGAGCTGCAGCTGGTCACGGGTCGATAGGGAAGTACGCATCGCGCCGCCGGTCGTCGTCGAAGCCACCAGATCAATCTCGACCTCGTTCTAGATGAGGTGGGAGGAGGCGAGCTGGGGGTGGGAGAGAGGAGGAGATGCGGGGAGGGAGGAGACAGATGGCGGCGGCCGGATCCGGCCGGCCTACCGGCGCCGGAGGGGATCAGTCCAAGGGCGGCGGTGCTAGGGTTCGAAGCGCAGCGACGCATGTGGCTGCTCCATCGCTCGAACGGGAAGGGGAAGAAAATGAGGTCGGGGGCGAAATTGTGGGCGTTTTCCTAAAGGTCGTGAGGAATATATAGGATGGCAGTCTGCTGGTAATTTTAAGCAAGTGACAGGGGTAGGCGAGGGCGTGGGATTTGTGCGCTTGTAGAAAGCCAGGAAAGCACCTTCGGACGTGCTTTCGCCTCGTAGTGCAAATAAGCGCGGTCGGCTGTGCAAACGCAGGAACCGAATTTGCTGTTTGGTTCAGCTTCGGCTTATAAGCGTGGAAAGCCAGTCCATAAGCCCAACCAAACACCCTCTATAGCTGGGCATCGGGCCGGCCCAGTACAGTACGGCCTGGGCCGCGGATAAAAAGCCCGACCCAGCATGGCCTGTAGCGCTTGTGGGTCTGCCTGGGTAATTTTTGGCCTTGTAGGCAACAACAATAAAGAGTTTCAATCCCAAACAAGATGGGTAGTGTAGAGTTGAAACCCATAATATCTCGAAAGCCAAGTCATGATTTGACACATGGATACCTTCAAGATACGGCGCGCCAACAAGGGGGTGACGGTCCGGCCCTTGCCCATTTGACACCATACACGGGTTCCAATATATATGGCGCGTCGCTAAGAGCGTTACGCCCCAATAGGGTTATTTTGGGTTTCATTTTTATAAGAGTGGCTAAATTTTTATGTTGGCCTGCCAAGCCTATCACAACCATTCTCCTTCATCCGCGCTTGAGATCGGCTATGTTGAGACAACATATGCGGGGTTAATTTTTGGCCTTCTAGTCCATTTTAAAAAAGTAAGACATTAAACAATAACTAAACCTCGCTTCGGAGATCGGCCTTATCCCGTGGACGGACGACGAGCCGTCCCAACCCCATATTCCTGTGTCGTGCCCATGCTGGGCTGAATAAGTGGCCTGCGAGGCACCAACCCATATAGCTAACTCTAGATACATCCGCGAAGGGCACATTAGGCTGCCCCGCGTTGGGTCCATACTAGGTCGAGAAACCGGTATGAATATGCTCGCACTAGCACGATCGCCCGAATGACTGCCAGGTGGCCAGACCGACTACCTTGGATTGTGCCGACTGGCACTAGGTGTTTCATAAACCCATCGTCTTCTCCCATGGACATGCAATTCACTCACTCTCACTTGTTTGGAATCAAGGGGAGGAGACTAGAGCAATGAGACTAGTTTGTGAGTCTATGGTTTAGTCCGACTCAGACTGAGGTTGAGCCAGACTATTTTGGTGTTGGTATTCAGGAGTTGAGTATGACTCAAGCCTTTCAGTCAAAGCCCTCGACGCGTTCCTAATGTAGGATTAAGTTGCGTTCCCGCACGATGACTAAACCTGTTTTAAAAACATTTATGTGTCAAATATTGTTACTATATATTGTTACTGTATAATGACATTCACTATAAGGTCGCCATTACACACCACTACTCATACTGTGTCACAACCCCCGATAAGACATACCCATCCTCTATCGTTGTTTACACGGAACAAATAGTGGCACCACTACTCATACTGTGTCACAACCCCCCGATGTTTGTGAACAGCGTCAAACTTTGTTGATAGTTGAAGAACGACAAAGCTAGATGGTCCTCTTTGAGCAAGTTTTTCAAACCGAAGACGAAGCTTCAATTGCTAAAAGCAAAACCATGGCAACTCAAGAAAAAAACAAAGGTGGTCTCACCAACATCACGACGATGCTACATAATCTGACACTAGATATTGCGGGGCTTGCAGCTCTGATTATTCTCCTCATGGGTCATGGCAGGCCATCTCGTGGGGGTAGAGATTTTACTGGGCTTGGCTAGTTAACCCATTCAGATGTTGTTGGCCTCTTAAGAGAAACTAGGTAACTTAGCGCGGCGACACGCCGCGCCCGTGTGGTTGTACTGAATGTTATAATTTACTCATGGTAGCTTAATGAATTAGATGGAAAATATGATGCGAATAGCGAGAAGTGTAGATAATCTATAGGCTTGTTGTGCTGGTATGTAGAACAATATTGTATGAACAATTAATCTAGCTTACGATGGTATTGTAAGAAATTTAGTGTTCATATTTCTGCATCAAAGTTGGCAAAAATACTTGTTATTATAGCATGATGTTCACACATGATTTGGTGCAAAATGGACCCAGGTGGACATAGGCAACTATACTAAGTTGCCTCTAATATTTGCCGATAATGAGCAGCACCGAAGAAGTTATTGTTCTAAGAAAATGAAGTAAAAATAGCAAATGTGGCATTCAGATGGAGTTACAACAATTTGCAAAAACTAAAGAGTAAATTTGCCATAGATGGGACGAATGGGGCTGATTAGCTCCCATTTGTGTTGTGTGATGTACTAAACAGCATCAATCACAGTATGGTGATTGATGAGCGTCGATTAGATGAAACACCAAAGCATATGTGGTGTGTGCATGATAAGTTGAGAACCGATACTGATGTGTCTTCAGCCTTATGCAGAAAATCAGAAAACCTTGGATGGCAGCCTTATACGGGTCGATAAACTCACAAGTGTATCATGAGGATTGAGGTCATAAATATCCCCTACACTGACACGCAGAGTCCAGGTCTTTGCTGGTGATGTGCCAAACCATATGACCTCATGTGAAACTCCAGCACAACTGACAGAAACCGAAGCAAAATCATGATGGTATCATGGAAATCAAGGTTACATCATAAGTGAATAATGTCCTACATGACACGTAACTATGCGAAAAATAAAACCTAACCTATTATGCAAAGCTTTAACTTCTGGAGTAGGAGCATTGGGGTACCACCTACATACTTTGCTTCCTTGCAAGGATAGTTTGCCTGGTGAGATGACAAATTAGGCCAATTCTATCCCATATTGCTAGAACACAGGGACAGTAATAACTAAAGAAAACCAAAGAGACAACCGAACAGCCTAAAGCAAGAATATCACCTTCGTACAACTTGATAGTCAGGGCAACAAATAGAATGGCAACTCGTCCTTGCTGCATCTGCTGCTGCAGAGTCTTGGCTGGGAATTGATGTGCATGTGCCCCCCATAAAACAACAACAACCATCTCTCTTCATGTTAAACCATAATCAGGATCACTTGTAGACACTTGGGATACACACAAAACAACCACCAAAGGTAATTTCATGAAGCAATTTACCATAACCAACAACAAAACTCTACCAACATACTTGCTGTTGCTTATGTACACATCGCGGACTACGGTAGGCGCACCTTTGACAGGAACAGTGTTCACATGCGAAACTGCCATGATAAGACTAATGACATCTACATCAGGCATAAAAAGCAAATCTAGATTAGATAGAGAAAAGAGCAGGAGCTGCACACACAATTTAGAGGGAGAACGATTCAGTCAGAGTAACTGATTATATATCAGACATTAGCACCGTGTTGTTTTCTAGTGTCCACTGAAAGTCTGAACCAACTCCAAGATTTCATCCAAAATGGGATAGTTCAACAGCAAACTTCGAGAAACCTAAACTTCTCCAATTTTTCCGCTCAATTAGAATCCCCAAAGATGCCACCATCTGCCACTACTTGATTGTCAGTTTCAAGAAATCTGGTGATAAGAAAAAATAAAAATATTAAGGATGTCTGATATAAAACAGAAAGAGAATGCTTAATAGTTGGTGAAATATTAGAGAACTCATGGTGATCATCTGACAATAACAAACATGTCTGAACTGCACGGGTGGAGTATTTAGAGATATCCTCCAGATAAGCCGCTAACAACAGAAAGCCAACCAAGAAAAAATGCATTATCCAGATCAGATGTACACCTAGCTCAAGGTTTCAGATAGGAACCGGCTAAACATAATAAAATTCAGTACATTCAGCACAGATAAGCCGCTAACGGCAGTCAGCAGGAACGTATACCTCCAGCAGCGGAAGGAAATTCTCATGCGTGATGGTGAAGCTCGCGGACGGATCAAAGAGATACCGCAGGACTTGCACGGCGGCGTCGAGGTTGCAGCTGATCCGCACGAATCCGGTGCCCGATTCACTGCAGCCATGAGAGAAATCTAGCTCACGTGCTTGGAAATAGGACGAACCATCAGCTCAGAGGTTCAGAAACCGATGGTGCTTTCTGACCTGAAGCTGCCGCCGAGGAGGGCGTTGAAGTAGGAGGAGCTCTCGATTAGCCTGCTCCGGATGGCGCAAACCGCGCCGGTTGGGGAAGGGAGGGGACCGGCGAGCGTGGAGACGGGGATGGGAGGGAGTGGAGGCGTGGATGGGGCGGAGAAGGAAGACGCGTCGGTGACCTCCAGGACCACCTCGTCCTCGGTGACGCGTCTCCTACGTCCGCTTGACGTCAGCAACGCCATGGATGACCTCCAGGTGCGGGCGAGCACGATTTGGTCGTTCCAGCACAAAATTGATCACGGGCAGTTGAGGATTCGAACAGGAAGTACACAGGGAACCTACTGGGGCAGCGGAACATACCAAATTATCACGGGTTCGCCGGCGGCGACCACAAACGCGACGGCGGACGATGATGACCTCGACTCGATGATGCAGAGGACGGCGTGGAGCGGGAGAAGGTCCTACCTGACCACAAGCTCACCGCGATAACGAATTCGTGGTCGGCCGTAGAGGAGGAGGCCGAGCGCGGCGACCGGCAGCCGGAGGCGGGGAAGATGGACTCGATGCCGACGATTTGATGCGTTTTGGGTCGAGATACTCGGGGCGGAGGTAGAGGAGGAAGAGGTGGTGCCGCCGGTGGCCTCAGATTTGCCCGGGGCGGCCGGAGACGGTGGCGAGCGGAGGCGACCGGGAGCGACTGGTTGACGCCCCTCTCCGCGTGCGCCAAACTGCGTGCGGGAGCGGTGTTGCCGATTGCAACGGGGTGAGCCGCATGCGCGGAAAATCGTGCAGTGGTGGGGGGTTACCGGTTGCAACCGGGCAGGCGGTCGCTATGCGCGCGCCAAAAATCGTGCAAAGGCGGAGGTGTACGGGGCAACCGGGTAACTGATTGATGAAGGGAGGGTGACCGGATAACGTGGCGGCACGCGATTGGTAGTAAATTGCGGTTGAACAGTGCCCGCGCGTGAAGGGGTGACGTGGGCACATCTGGGTCGTCCGTCGCGACGATCCGACGGCCCTTGATCAGCGCGCGACGTGGATAGCCTAACTAAGAGCAAATCTCTCCAGCTTTTATTATAGTAGTATACTGTGAGTGATACAATGAGTGTCGCACCCGTTAATTCTAGCGCCATACCGGTCTCGACAATTCTCGAGGAAGTAAATTCAGCCGAGATTAGGATAGAATTTTGATGGTAAGATCGGAGATCTAGCGTCCCATTTGCGTTACAGGCACCGTGAGCACCTACCGCTGCACTGAGGCTCTTGATGATTCACGGCTAGTTTACTAGTGGTTAAGATATTTTGCACTGGATGATCCTAATTTTCTCGTAATTTGGGAACCTATGTACCTTTTTCCCCTATATACGGAAGAGACTCAAGACTTATTCCAAGTGTCTTTCCTTAATTTCTTCTTGACGGCCGGATAAAATGTTGGTATTTGAGTTGAATGTACTAAATTCGAGTTGAGATACAAATTTTTGTATTCATGTCGCCACTAGCCGGGGATTTTAAGTGTTCACTACTTAGAAAACGGTTGTATGCTCATTGAATTTCTGTAGATCATCCCCTTTCTTTTCTTAGTGCCATTGAATGGATCTGCTTTACACATCGGTATTCAATACTGATATATGTATTCACCATAGTGAGAACTCAGAACAATAACCAGCTGAAGCAACTCGTTTGGTCTAAAAAAGTTTTGCCCTTTGATTCAAAAGAATATCATTTTGGGACGGATCAAAGACGAGGCTCACACTTGGGTCAAAGCGGGTGCAAAGCATTTGGAGTTTTTATTACCGGGAGATTAATCCCATACTTATGTTGCTATTCCTTTAGGCCTTTTGGCCGGTGATGTAAAACTTAAAAACCCTCTAACTCCTCCTTAATCATATATAGGGGCAAAGCTTTTGCCTCATAAATTCAAAAAAAAAAAAGAATATCATAAGATTTTTGGAGATTATATCCTATAGAAGTTGGTTGTTGATTCATAGGATTATATCCCGTAGGAATTAATCTGATAGGATCTTGTAGTGTAGATCCCGTAAGAAAAAAGCTCATGAAAAATTCCTTCTCTATAATCAAAGAGAACTCCTCTTCACATGGAACTACATTTTCATATTATCCTATGATTCAAAGTAACCCAAACGGAACGCCAATTTTCCTTGACTATTTTTTCTAGATGATTTTCCTTGAGTAGTTGGTGAAACTAGCTGCTTTGTGTGTTATGAAAATTAAGATAATTTGAAACGAGATATTTTCCATCGTGTGAATTGTGATTACGCTGGTACTCCAAGGGCGGACGTCCAGATCAAATCACAAGTTCGCCCACATGTGACATACTGACATGGCATCGGATCCTCTCGCTTGCCAGCAAAATATTCAGATGCCACGGAGTGGTAAACGCAAATTGCAACCCCAAACTGAAACTGTGCCCCTGCAATGCAACGTCACTTCAGATCAAGCCGAAGAGCGATCCTGCACGCCACCGCTTGACCATGGTCAAGGCCGCGCTAGCTGCCGGAGGCCGAGCAGACGGACTGACACAGGACCTCCTTTGTGACCGGCCAGCTCGTACGCCACCACCCGCGCCATGGCAGCAGCCTCAGTATCAGTGATGACCGCGATGACGGCCGTGGTGCTGGACGGCCGTGGTGAGGAATCGAATCTGCTTTTCCCGGCTGCACGGCTGCACCCATCGAAGCCACGGCAGGTTTTCTCTTCCACAGCTCAATCATCGGTGACAAAGTCTGAACAAATTCTCGGTCATTGTGTGAAATTATTTTACCATCGACATGGTTTAATTCATGTTTGAAATCAAACTAGAAACTCTCAAGTTAAACTAGAAACTCTCAAGTTAAACTATTTCTAAAAAAACTCTCAAGCCTGGGTTGTGTTGGGCCGCTTGGTGCTGGCCTAAGCCCCCTCGACAGAGGAGAGGCCTAGGGAGACGTTGCAGTCAATGGGTAGGTGCCAAGGTGGAGGATGTCAACCAGGATAATAATTTGACAAAGTGACATGACAAGTATCAAGTCAGATTGGTGAATGTGTTTTAGCATCGTGTGCATCCGGCATACCCATGCATTTCTAGAATGCATCCCTGTCATTTAGTAGTGATCATCAATCTCCTTAAGATACTCTCTCCATTCACAATTGCTCTGTCTTCTAGGTATAGTCAAATTCAAGCTTAGTAAAATTTGAACAAATATATAGAGAAATATATCAACACGTAAAGTATAAATTTAATATTAATAGAATTATCATAAAATATATTTTCATATTATAAGCATTTGATATTGTACATGTTGCTATTCTTCCTAATAGTATATAATTGGTCAAACTAAACACAAGGTAAATGAAAACAAAGTGAGTAGTTGTTCAACTTTTTTTTATTGTGGGACGGAGGGAGTACTAATTGAAGACAAAATCCTCTCTTCACGTGCTAATTATAATCGGCATTTACTTCAATTAATGCATGTAGTACTTATATCAAGAATCTGACAAATTGATATAGTACAAATTTAGATGTGGTATTACTGATTTAAACGAACAAACAAACTGTAACATGAACTTAGTAAGGATTTTCATTGAAGTGTGACGACTTTATTCATTCATAAGTTTGAAAATATGTAGGTGGATAAAAATATAGGAGGATAGAATAACCGAGTGAAATGCGGGAAATGTGTTGGATTCTGAGGAAATATTTTGTGGGGATAATCTCACACAGTTAACATGCATTTTTTAAAGTAAGCATCCATTTTAAACATGAGTTTGACGAGTCAAGCTTCCCACACGTAGCTGCACTGTGGAATGACGCCTGCCACAATGCAACCGTAAAAGCAAGCAACTTCGGAGCTCCAGCAACTTCAGTCTCGCACAGCTCAATTTTAAACCAAAGTGCCAAACCAAGCCAAGGAAGAAGAAAGCAGTAGTAGGAACCAAGAAGCCCCTTCGCACCGGCGACCACGGCACGGCGCAGATGGACCTCTCACCAGCCAGCACGGGTGCCTATGGCGGCAAGGCGGCGGAGGCGTACCGCAAGGCGCTGAGCTCCGCGGCCTCAGCGGCCGCGTACGCCATGCTGGCGCGGAGCATGGCAAGGGAGCTCCTCCCCGACGAGCTGCGCGCCGCGGTGCGCTGGGGCGCGTCCGTTCTTCGCGGCCGCGCACAGCTCGGCTGGGGCGCCAAGGAGAGGCGCACGCTCGTCGTGCGGAGCCAGACCGGCCGCGGCGGTAACGAGGAGAATCTCCTCTTCGATGCTGCGCGGACGTACTTATCCTCCAGGCTCGATCTGCGCACGATGCACCGTCTTGGGCTCACGCTGTCCACGACCAGGGACCAAGCCGGCCTGAGAAGCTGGACGAAGCGCCTGTTCATCGAGCCCGGGGACTCCACCATCGACGTCTTCGACGGCGTCGAGTTCACGTGGACGTCCGTCGAGATCGCCAACGGCGGCGGAGGGGGGAAGAACAAGTCGCAGATGGGAGAGGACGGCAGTGGCGGAGACCACAAGTTCCTGCTGAGGCTCAGCTTCGACGCGGAGCACGCGAACATGGCCATGGAGACGTACGTGCCCTACGTCATGGCGGCGGCCGAGGAGATGAGGCTGCGGGAGAGATCGCTCGAGATCTGCCTGAACGAGGGGCGTTCGTGGTCCAGGCTGAACCACCACCACCCGGCCACCTTCGCACGCTAGCCATGGACCCGACGCTCAAGCAGTCCATCGTCGCCGACCTCGACCTGTTCGCCAACCGGAGGGACCACTACCGGCGGATGGGCAAGGCGTGGAAGCGCGGCTACCTTCTCTACGGTCCGCCCGGCACTGGCAAGTCCAGCCTGGTCGCCGCCATGGCAAACCACCTCCGGTACGACATATACGACCTCGACCTCAACCACGTGCACAACACAATGCTGCAGTGGCTGCTCGTCACCATGTCCGACAAGTCCATCCTCGTCATCGAGGACATCGACTGCTGCTGCGATGCCATGTCGAGGGAAGCCGACGGCAAGGAGAGCAAGAAAGACGGCGGTGTCTCATCAGAGTTCTTGGACATCCCGGCGCCGTGCAAGCGCAATACTGAGGTAAGTAATTGCGAACGTTTTCACTGTATATATTGCTGTCAGTATCAAGTACACATATTCATGCCGATCGATGTGTTCATGTCTGCGCTCGGAAACCTCAGATTACCCTGTCCGGGCTGCTCAACTTCATCGACGGGCTGTGGTCGACGAGCGGCGAGGAGCGCATAATCGTCCTCACCACCAACTACAAGGAACGCCTGGACCCGGCGCTGCTGCGGCCTGGGCGCATGGACATGCACATCTACATGGGCTTCTGCTGTTGGGAGGCATTCAAGACGCTTGCCCTGAACTACTTCGTCGTCGACGACCACCCCTTGTTCCCTGAGATACAGGAACTGTTGGCGGCGGTGCAGGTGACGCCGGCCGAGGTGTCCGAGATGCTGCTGAGGACCAATGACCCCGATGTCGCGCTCGGAGGTCTCGCGGAGTTCCTCAAAGAGAAGAATCTGGACAGAGTAAGATGCAGGGAGAGTAATATCCAGGGAAAGCTTGAAGTCAAGTAACTCAATTACAGCACACATCAAGAACTATCTAGTCTCGGAACGAGATGATCCGACTACTACCTTTCTATTGCAAATGTGTTGTAAGACTTGTTAGTCACAGTGCTCTTTTGATCGTTTTCTGATTGTAGTGTCATGCAGGCAACTTGGGGATTTCGTAGTTCATTATTGCTTCTCCTGATGGTCACCTTGTTATTTTATTTGATTCTTGTCGGAAAGCATCAATCATATGCGAAGAAGCAATTCATCTATGTCTTAAATGGGATTTTCTTTCTAATTGGGGGGCTTCTACTTTGGGATAGGATTTGGAATGCAAGTTGGAGTGAGAAGTGTGAGGATGGGCTCAAGTTAGTACGGATGTGCTATCTGAAATTCAACCAGGATCACATCATCAAGCGTAAATTGCAATAAACAAAATGTTTGGAGCCACCGTTGCGTGATGTTTTTACCAAAGGATACACACAATGTAGAAATATGTGACTACTCTTTTTTCTCATGAACACACAAAAACTTTGCGTTTCGATGCATTGATAGATAAGAATAGTTATTTAGAAGCTCGAGAATGAGCAAACATCGCATATACAACACAACCCGCTAGGACCAGGCGCCCACAAGAGATTAAGTCTGCCGATTGCTCCGGCGTTTGGCCAACAATGAGCCCTAGATTGAATCCCGATTATGCTAGTCGTGATAAGAATCATGACGTCGAAGACAATTGCATTGCGGTGCTTCCAGATCCTTATCAGGCTGTGAGCATAATTGTCGATGAGGCGTCCTTACAAAGCGGGCGAGGAGTGTATCGACTTCTCTTTGTTCTCGGACGTCATAGTAAAATTTGTGACAACATAACAACAAGTAACAAAACAAGAGATTATGGTTAATAACAACAATAATATCAAATCAATATTATTAGAATTTCCTTATTATATGTATCTGACATTGTAAATGTTGATATATTTTTTCGTACATAGTTGGTCAAGCTTTAAATCGTTTGACTTTTTAAAAGAACTAAGATGTACTATATTTTTACATCGAGTGAGTAGAAATATCGAGAGTATGAATATTGAGCTTCAGAGAGGGTGAATGTAAAAGATACTCATCGTATGCGACGTTCAAATCTTGGCTACCGTGTCTAAAAATGACAGAACTGATCGAGGTTGCCTCCATTGTTGTATAGCCGTTAGCTTCCATGGTGAAGTTTAGGGGTATGAAAAAGGAGAGACCAAGAAGAGATATATATTAATCCCATCATTGCTATTGAAGAGCATCTTTCGTAGTTTGGTGTTGCCAATGGTGGGGTTTGATTTCCGCTGCTGTGAGACGCTGATCGTGTGGCAGGTGCTTTGTTTTTGTTTTTGTTTTTTTCTTTTCGGCTGTGTGCATCCTTGATGTCTCGACTAGTTCTTGACATTATGTTGTTGCAGAGGCTGGGTGTAATTGGTATCTTATTGATATTTATATATTCCCTTTATCAAAAAATAATTAATCCCATCATCCCTGTTTAGCGTGGCGCAAAAAGATTTAGCCTAAGGTCAAGGAAAGCTTACTAGAAGGCAAAGAATGAGTTATTCATGGTGCCACTTATAAAATCAATAAGCACATAGTGCCAGCCGCCAAGTTCCACTAGTGACACAAATTCCCTCAAGACCTAGTGACACAATGAATAGTCCATGCACATACATAGCTTTAGTGCATGTTCGATTCACAAGTTTTTTTTTAAGTAAATAAAGTTGGCACTTAAATCTCATGTAATGTCCGCGAAAAAAAATACCTTGCAAATTATTTTTTGCAGGAAAACTGGCATGCAATGTTGAGTAAGAAATTTAAACACATGAATGTGCAATATACCTTGTTTGGTCGCCTTGAAAACATGTACAGTAGTAGCATTTCTTTTTGAAGGGTTATGTACTTGCCATACTTATCATGGAAAAAATAGTATGTAAAGAAAATTCTTACCGCATGCAATTCAATCGAGATTTGTGTCTGTAAAGAATTGAAGTCACGCCCCCGTTGTGCCGTCCATCGGGGAGATGGCACCGTACCTCGCAACGTGACAAGATACGAAAGAAAGCAGCTTCTACTGTTACAGTTCCGATTTGCCACCCGGCCAGGCCGGCCACCACCGATGCTGGCATCTCGTACTATCTTGTAGTGGCACCAGGCCGTGCAGCAGGAGGGCTCAAAACCCAGATGCTTTCCATATCCTGCTTTGCAGGCGAAAACCAGGACTGGCACTGCCACGGGCGCGTCGCACAAGGTGCCAATCAACAAACTGAAACTCTGAACCTTGGGGCCCAATCAGACCATCTCCAATCCGTGGAGGCAAAGACAAGTAAAAAAGGAAGGAAAAAGTAATCCGTCGTGTTTATATATCTATATCTTTTATTTATAATCTTGCGTGCTCTCCGATGCTAGTGGTTGCTTTGGGCAAGTAGTTGATAGTGTCTCCAAGAGGGGGTATTTATGCTAGATAGTGGGTTCATGTCTCTGGTTGTCTGGGCTCGAGATGATAGAAACGACTAAGTCTCTGGATGTGCTATTGCCACGTGGGAGAAAACAATGATACTTTGTCTACATGTCATTTGCATTGTTTACATTACACACTTTGCTTATTGTAATTATCTGTTGCTTGCAACTTAATACTCGCGGGAGACACGGATGTTATCTCGGGAATAGATTATTAGTCATAAATGCAGCTAGCAAGCGGTCTATGTATTTTGCTGTAAAACCCAATTAAATATTACAGTGAACTTTATCTTGTCATAATAGCATTGTCATGCCCTTGCAATTTGTCAATTGCCCAGCTGTAATTTGTTTACCCAGCATGTTTACTTATCTGTTTATTGGAGAGACTCCACTAGTGAACTGTGGACCCCGGTCCATTCTTTTACACTGATAAAAACACCATTTTCACCACTTTCCATCATCATTTGCTCGCTGTCCATTTTTGCAATTACATTTATTTTACACACCATACGTTTAATCCGTTGTATTCAGCAAGCCGGAGAGATTGACAATCTTCCTGTTTCGTTGGGGCAAAGTAATTTGATTGTATTGTGTGCAGGTCCACGCCGAAGCTATAAGCGACAGAGTAGCTTTGGCACCGTGTTGAATCTCTTCTACCCCTACTGATTCGAAACCTGGTTTTGTTCTCAAGCAAAAATTGTTGTTGTCCTGCTTCATACCTTCCTCTTGGGGTTCCCAACATGCTTTGTTAGGCCGCATCAGCCACTGCTAACTGTTACTGATGGCTTGTAGCACACACCACTGCTAAGTGTTGCACCAGTCGTGTTCCTTCTCCACGCCACTGGTATGAGTTAGCCGTGTCGGCGTTCGAAACACACGCCACGAGAACAATTTGACAATTCAAATTAAATCCGACGCTATCACTATTTAATCGAAAATCATAATTTATAAACTCAAATTTTTAACTTAAAATTTCATTCAAATCAGCGATAATGTACATATTTCACGCCAAAAGGCGCTTACACTTATCAGAAAAAATGAAAATAAAAAAGGGCGCCAGTGTCCGCCGTCGGGGCCTACTAGTCGTCGTTCTCGCCGGTGAGGTCGAAGAACGTAGGCTGCGACCGGTGGTGGCGGCGGCCCGGCCTGTTCCAGCACCTCCGCTGCCTCCTATTCCGGCTCGACGTCGCCAAGAACGTGCTGGTCCACGCCCACCTCTGCCCAACAAGCTCCGTTGGGAAGTAGGGCGCCGGCTCCGGTTTCGGCTGCCAATTGTCGAGGAGCGGCCGGGGAGACCTGGCCAGTGCGCTAGCTCGAACAATGCGGTGGTCTCGAGGGAGGCTGGCAAGGTCCCCTTGACGTCGGGGTCGTCCTCGAAGTTGGACTCCTCTGCCTCCTCCTTCACGGGCGGTGGCAGTGGAGCACGGGAGCCGCGCATCGGTGGCAGTGAGTACGGGCGCCGCTCGTCGGTATATGGGCGCCGATGCGGAGGGCGCCTGCTCTGCGCGACAAAGAAGGCGCCCCACGCCGCCGTGCTGGTGATAGTGGAGCCCGCACACGCGCCCGCGAGCGCGAATCAAGCCCTGCCCGACAGAGGGCGAGGACGGTCTCGACGGTGCGTCCCGCCAAATGTCCCACCTTCCCTCGCGGTCTTCTGGGCCGGACGGACTGCGCTGCTGGTATCGTGGACCGTGTCCTCCCGCTCCGCCGCGAGGATGCGCGATCAGTTGGGCTTGTCCAGCACATACGTCGGGTCGACGTTTAGCTCGTCCGGGAGCGTCAAGCGCCTATGGTGGATGAGCTCCGCTGTCTCGTTGGGGTCCTCGGGGACCGGCGGCACGGTGAGCCCCTCGCTCATGTGCCATGTGCCAGGTAGCGATAATCAGGGGCACCAATAGCTGTACTTCGTGAACTCCACGACAATAGGCCAGTGGAAGGCCACAACAATGGCTCTAGAGATGCGGTGGTGCCGCCGGCCTCGGGGTTGGTGACCATTGCCTCTGACGAGATATGGAGAAGAAAAGGGTGAGGAAGATGTGGAGAGGGCAGAGATGATCCCCCCTCGGGTGAGAGGGAATTTTACAGCGCCAGACAGTTTGAGCGACATCCATGACATTTACGCTGGGAAACAATGGCCAATTCGGTGCTTCGACTTGACGTGGCGATTTGACTTAAGCGTTGAGCGGAGTGATTTTTTCCTTATATAAGAAACTTTTAAGAAATACTCTATTTAGCTAACATAATACTAGACCAAACAAACAAGGGAGTGTCCAGCGCTCGGTGACCGAGCTTTAAGCTAACGCTCGGTCGAGCTTCTTCCTCCCCTCCGCCGACCCCTGATGCATGTAAAATGCATACATGAACTTTGCATGTTATTACTAGATATTCCTACATATTTGCAACTTATATGATGTTATATCCATGTTTTATAATGATTTCGGGGATTTTCTAAACAATGCCCCCTCTTTTGGTTCTAACTCTGTTTTCCAGAAAACGTCTTTTTTAGTGTTTCGGACTTTCCTGGAGCTTCGGGACACCAAAAAGGGCAAGGCCAAAGAGTACGGTTTAGAATTTTCGAGACAAACGCAATGGGCTGAAAATGAAGACCAGAAGCCCAACCAGCTGGGAAATAGGTGGTCCCACGCGGCCAGATTCCCTGGCCGCGAGAGGCACCTCCTTTCCCCCTCGTGGCTCCGATGCCGTCCATTTTCATCTCCGTGGCTTCGTCTTGACCTAAAACCGACTATAAAAATAGTCCCCGGAGGAGTTTCGCAAGGAGGCGGAGGAGAAACACAAAACCACGAAACAGAGAGTCAGAAGGCCGTCGCCAGAGGAGATTGGAGGGGGGAAACGCCGTCGGATCACCTCCGGAAGGCTCCTCCATCCCCCCTCCGGAGTCTCCATCAACACCATCGTCAAGACCAGCACCATCTCCATCACCATCTTCGTGATCCACTTCACCCCCCTCATAGTTTGAGATTGTTCGAACCCTAGATATTGTCTAAGTACTATTCTACATGTATGTGAATTGCTACATGTCATTGTTTTGTGGGGAGATTATATTTTCAGATTGTGTTGTATCACTTATGCCATTGAATCATATCATGTCTTCGCGTTGTGAGTAGTTCTCTCATGTTACTGGGGGCATAGGATGGATTGGCAATGATTTCCACTTAACATGTATTGAGTATTTGGTCAAGTTTTTATATTTTATGGTTATCTTATTGTACAACGTATGGGTGCACACATATGTTGAGTAATGCATGAAGGTGATCACACTAATGTTATGGAATGGGTAGGACCTGGGAGGACACGTAAACCTGCAGTCTAATACATGAAGTACCATTAGGAGGGGATTTATATCGGGGACCTTTGAGTTTAAGGCTATGGTGGGACTCTATGTCTTAATAACTCTTGTGCAGTCATTTACTTGGCCATAAGAACCATCATAAGGGGTTTAGTTTATTTATTTAGCTACACCTAATTATGGCTCCGTCCAAAGAAGATTAAAACTTGACAAAATGTTTACCTTGTTGTTCTAGAAATATCTATGCCATGAAATCCATGTAGCCCTTGGGAACGTTTTCCACGCATAAGAAACACACACTTAAGCTTGTCCTCTTGCAGCATAGAGGATTGGGCTTTCTCTCTTTGAGAGCTTTCACTCATCATATTTTATTTTCAGCTTTTTACTTTATTGCAAACTCTACACCAAAAACCCAAAAACATTTGCATCATTTAATCATTTTAGTTTGTCTAGTGCATAGATAATAAGAGAAGTGACACTCTTATTTGAGAGGATAAATACTTATACCTTCTACTCCTCGTGGGATTGATACTAATACTTACACATTGAAGATTTCAACGATCCCCTATACTTGTGGGTATCAAGACATTTTCTGGCGCCGTTGCCGGGGAGTGTAGCGCTTAAGTTTTTATTCTTGTTTGCACTAGATATTTATTTTCAGTTTTGCATATACTCCAGTTTACTTTCAGCTTTGCATTCACTTTATCCATATATCAAAAACCCAAAAAAATTAGAAAATGGAAAACTATTATGAAAACGCCATGATAGCTGCTGAATTTAGAAAATCAAATGAAGGGAAAAGATTAGGAGGCTACTTAGAGCTTCTAAATAAAATTGCTAGTGGGCTGCTTAATTATCATGAGGAAGAAATTTGTTGCTCTGAATACTTTAGACACTTTGAATTCCAATGCCCTTCCAATAAAGAACATGTTATTGCAACTTATGATACATGGAATTATGCTCACTTAGGGATGGAAGAAGTAGAGCAATTTGTTATTTTTATGGCAGCCTATGAATTATACACCTTCATTGATGAACATGAAACCTGCCCTATAGCTTCTCAATTTAAAGTTTTGATTGCCACTATCCTTGATCTCTGCATAGTTGAATTTAATGAAAATATCTATGTTGTTGACGCAAGGAAGGGAGCTGCCCAAGAAAGCTCTAATATTTTGCAGGAAGAAGATGACAAAAGCCTAAGCTTGGGGATGCCCATGCAGCCCCAAGAGGAGGACAATGAAGAGCAAAAGGATGATGAAAATGATGAACAACTAGAGAATGAAGAGAGGGAACTTCCAACTTCACCACCTATGGATGAGGGTAACACTATTTTTTTTGTTGATGATAAACTTTGTTCTTATGATTCTGATAATGAGGTGGAACATCAACCTATGCCTAATGATAACATTATTGATAATAATTTTGATGATGATGAGGAGTATGGTTTAGACATGTTTTATGATAGTACTCTAGATGATGGACCTATGCTTATTGATAATCCTCCATGTTTAGCTGTTATTACTTTATGTGAGGATAAAAATGATATACTTGCTGCTTGTGACAACACTCTCACTTATGAGAGTCCTACTTTATTTTTGAATTCTCCTATTCACACCATTGAGGAGAAGCTTTTATATGTTGAAAAGTACTTATGTGGGCTGAAATTATCTTGCACTAATAACCATTCCACCCACAACCATCATGTTTATGATGTTTCTTGCAATTATTTTGAGAGAGGAAAACATGCTAATATCTTAAATGATAGTTTTAATAATCCTTTATATGTTCCTAAGTTTGCAAAGTTGTACCAATCTAATAGTTGTTTTATCAAATTTGGTTCCACTACTTGTAACTATTATGAGAGAGGAAGAAAGACTTATATTTATGTTTCTATGTTATTTAAAATGCAACCTACTGATCATTACATGCATTGGTTACCGCAAAATTGCTGCTATTTATTCATATATAAAATGCCAATGCATAGAAAAGTAGTTAGACTTAAAAGTTAATGGTTTAATGTTTTGTGTTGTGCTCTTTATGCTTTTATTTCCTATTCGGTTTGAGCACACCTTTATATCTTGAGAACATGCAAAATAACTTTACCTACTGTTTTCTAATTGCTAGTTTAAGATTTTCACTTTATATAAAATTTGGGAAAGTAAATGAGAAGGATGAGTGATAATCCCCAAGAGCAAGGAATCACTGTAGCACAATTCGATAAGTATTGAGTGTCGAACCCACGAGGAGCTGAAGGTAAACTATCTATTCTCTAAAGCCCTATAACCCTTTATACGACCGTTTATGCAAAGCAATAAATATGAAAAGAACTAACTAATAAAGCAAGTGATGTGGAATGGGTTTTTCTAGTAACAAGTTTCTCAATCAAGTTTCAGACACAAGTTTCTTAGAGCAAGTTTCTCTCAGTAGTTTTCTCAAGCAAGTTTCTCAAAGTAGCAAGTAGCAAATATCTCAAGGGAGCAAATGTTCTAGCAATTGTTATTTCATTCGCGTGGTTGTCACAATTAGTGAAGCACATGTTTCAGTCTTAGTTGTTTCTTTTAGGTGGGAGCCATAAATAGGTGTAGCCAAGTAAATGAGCAATAACACAACTCTTATGATGGATCTCATGGCCAAATAAATGTGCAGCACAAGAATTATTAAGACATAATTGTCCCACCATAGCCTTAAGTTCTAGGGTCCCCCATATATATCCCCCATAAAGTAACTTCAAGTCTCAGACACCGGTTTCTCTCTACTCCGACATGTCCTACTCAATCCATTACGCTACGGTGATCACCTTACATGCATTCCCCAACATATGCGTGCACTCATATATTGTACATAAAGACAATCATAAAAGATAACAACACTTGTATGCAACCAATCAACGAACTATTTCACAATTGCCATGAACAAATCACTTCTCAAACACAGATGGGAGACACAATAGATCAAGGGAATAGTATATTGCATCACACATCATGTTTGCCAAGAGTTTACAGTGGGGAGATGGAGATGATCTTGCTGTAGATGTTGATGATGAACACGCCGGAGGGGGGTGGAGCCCTCCGGAGGTGATTCCGGCGGCGTTTCCCCCCTCCGATCTTCTCCGGCGGCAGCCTTCTGACTCTCTGTTTCGTGGTTTTCTGTTTCTCCGCCGCCTCCTCGCGAAACTCCCGGGGCTTTTTTATAGTCGTTTTTAGGTCAAGACGAACGGGACGAAAACGACGGCACGGAGCTCCGAGGGGAAACGAGATAGGCCCACGCGGCCATGTACTTTAGGCCGCGTGGGACCCTCCATTTCCAGCCTGTTGGGCTTCTGGTCTTCAATTTGTTGCGTTCGTCTCGAAAATTCTGAACCGTGCTCTTTGACCTTGCCCTTTTTGGAGTCCCGAAGCTCCCGGAAAGTCTGAAACACTAAAAAAGACGTTTTCTGGAAAAACAGGGTTAATTCCAAATAAATGGGAAAACTATGAAGTATTCCCAAAATCATTATAAAACATTGATATAACCCTTATATGATGCAAATATGATTGGAATATAAGCAATTAAAGTGCAAAGTTCATGTATGCATTTTACATGCATCAACATCCCCAAGCTTAATCCATGCTCGTCCTCGAGTATGAAGATGATAAAACTAACATGGACTTTGCAATTTAATACTTAACAATGAATATCAAAGATGATTACTATTGCTACATATAGTCAAATGATTCATTCTTCAAAGGAGTAGCAATATGCAAATAGTTTATGAAGTGATATCAAGTATTCAAGACAAGGATGTTCATTGATAGTTCACAAAGTGTAACATAGTAGCAAGTAATATGGAACACATGTATGCATAATGATAAGTAGAACATCCTACAATGGTCATAGAGTGTAGATGAAATCTGAATATGATAGGTGTACACTTTGGAAAGATGTATATGTGAGTAGAGGTAAAGCATGCATAAGTTTCATCCAACTTCCAAACTCTTCTACTTAAGTTAATGATTGCAATAAGGTATTCATTGGTGTCAAGCTCTCATTGCCCCTATCATAGCATCTTGAATGATTAAGGTTAAAGTGAAAGCAAATATGAGTAGTGTGCTTGACAAAGTAAAGGTTGGATGTCTCATGCCCCTTGAATACAAGTACCTACACCATGATTACTCAACTTAGGAAACAAAGCAAGTTCAAGTTATATATCATTGTAAGTAATAATAGTATCATCAAGAGCGTCAACTGGGGTACCTCTTGTCCCAGGATATGGAACAAGCCCATATCAAAATGACAAGACAAACAAACAAGATGAAAAACCTCAACACCCTTTTTATTTACCATTGGAATAGCTTTTTATTGTAAGGTGCGTCATAGATAATTCACCATAGCATGTAAGTAAATTTCCACCATGAATAATGCATGGCTTAGATTAGCGGCCCAGGCGTCTCTCTAACCATTTATACAAACTCATTTAAACTTCTTCATTTCCACCTCATTTCACCATGATAGGCATCCATAAACAAAAGTACATGATATCAACTAAATGAGATGAAGGAGCATGTTGAAAGCTTTGCATGTGACAGCACATATGGGCTAACTCCCAACCTCGAACATTTATCAAGCCACTAGCATCATAATCTTAATCACAATGGGTCATGTTTTATTTATTGCAATGATAGTAAAATGTGCATCAAGTTCGTGAGAGCTATATAACCAACTTTTCCCATGGCAATCAATAACATAATCATTTTCATTCAGAGGTATAGATAACACAAATATCATGATGAACATACTCGGAATAGCATATAGCTAGTAGGTAGATATGGTGGACTCACTGGAATAACTTTGGTTGAAGGTGTTGGAAACAAGTTTTTGCTTGTTGGAGTTTTTGGGCTAGCAAAAGGGAGAAAGTTGACCATCTAGATGCATGCATGAGTGTCCATAGAACTAACTAATCCATGTTAAACAAAGTGAAATAACTTTCAGCATCAAAACATGAATAAGTGATAACTCTTGATAAAGCATTTACATATTATTACTCATTAACAAGCTCATGAATCATGCAACTATATGTATCATTAAAAATCAACTCAAACATCCCTTTTCCCATCATGATAATAGCATCCAACATATTTCAACCCATATTTCCAGTAGCTCTCTCATATAAATTGATAGTGTGGTGGTCTCTCAAGACTCAAACAAAAACAAAAACGACGCTCCAAGTTTATGCGATAAAGTGTTTTGATCGAAAAACAGAAGTTGGACGTGTGCAAACCGAGAGTGTGTAGGTCCAGCGGGGTTGTCTTCACATCCCCAAGCTTATGGTCTTCACCATCCTTGGATAGCTCTTGGTGCATCTCCTCCAATCCCTGTGAAAAAACTTCAAAACACCGTTTCTCCCATTCTTTTCTGTGGGGTGCATTAATAGTGATAAACAAATAGGTTTCTTGCTGCATATAATCCTTGAACAAAAATTCATATGAATGTCCAGAAAGTGTATAATGTTGTATGCCTACTCATAAACTCAATTGGATCAAAAAGATTCAACTTAAAAGCTCAAAGCATGCATCAAACAAAATGGGACAGAATCTGTCCAGAAAAACAGCAGCAGCAAAACGTATTTTTCTACCCTACCAAACTTTCTCGAAAAATTCCGAAAAAATTCATGCATACAGAGGATGAAAAGTTGCAACTACAGTTCAAATATGAGCTCATTCGGAGTTACAGAATAAGAATTAAAAATCATACCGTGCACAGATTCGTGCAGGAATAAAATCTCCGAACTCAAATAGCAACTTTTCAAGACCAAATGGGTAAAACTTGGCACTTTATTAAAAACTCCAGAAACTAAACTAGACACAAAATCTCTTGTTACAGCAAGAGGACACAAAGAAAAATCACACACAAAAATAACCGGGTTGCCTCCCGCAAAGCGCTTTCTTTATAGCCATATAGCTAGGCTTACTTACTTGGTATCAAGATGGTTGAAGTGAGGTGGCTTGGCATCCCCAAGCTTAAATTCTTGTACTTATTTGATATATGTAGGGTGAGCCTAGGGGTACATCCCCAAGCTTGAGTTTTTGTCCCTCTTGATCTTGTTCATCACCCTCAATTCTTCCACCTTAAAATTCTCTTTACACAACACTCGTCACAAACTTGATTAGAGGGGTTAGTGCCTTCATAAATTAAATCCACATAGGCACAGCAAAGACATATCATGAATTGATTTTAAACATTAGCTACTGTTACTATGGTTATGTAATGCTCCTTGATCAAAAGAACCGCACAAAACACAAGTAATGAGAGTAATGCAGAATAAAGACAGGATATGTCAAAAACTGGACAGCGAATTACTATTATCACTCTTTTTATTTGGTTTTAGCTTTGGGAAAAGTTTAAATGATAGAGATTTTGCAATGGTTCCATTGGCATGAACAACACATGTTCAAGGTCGACCCCAACTTCTCCATTACTCATCCTTCTCATTACTTTCCCAAATTTATAAATGAAAATCCTAAACTAATTGTACAAATCAGTAGGTAAAGTATTTTACATGTTGTAAGATATAAAGGTGTGCTCAAACCGAATAGGAAGTTAAAGCATAAGAACACACCACAGAATATCAAACCATCAACTTTTAAGTCTAACTCTTTTCCTATGCATTGGCATTTTATATATGAATAAATAGCAGCAATTTTGTGATAACCAATGCATGTAGTGATCAGTAGCTTGCATTTTAAATAACATAGAAACATAAAGAGGATTCTTATCTCTTCCTCTCTCATAATAGTTGCAAGCATTAAAGTTAAACATACCCACATAGTTTTGAATAGAATCACCACATAAAGACTTATCATCTAATGAGCATAATGGATCATCAAACTCAATTAAATCACTTTCATCCTCAACGGCTTCCCCAAGCTTAAACTTTTCCAGAGCATTAGCAATAAAGGTGTTCAAAGAGTTAGTACCACAAACATGAGTGTTATGCAAATAAAATTTAATTTTCTCCTCAAACACTTCATGTCCTAACTCAAGATAGATATTATACAACTCTAATTTTTTTGGTTCTTTTCCATTTTCTAATTTTTTTGTGTTTTAGATTTATATGTTAGTATGCAATGCAAACAAGAATAAAAGTTTAGCACAACGCTCCCCGGCAACGGCGCCAGAAAAGTACTTGATAATCCCCAAGAGCAAGGAATCACTGTAGCACAATTCGATAAGTATTGAGTGTCGAACCCACGAGGAGCTGAAGGTAAACTATCTATTCTCTAAAGCCCTATAACCCTCTTATATGGCCTTTTATGCAAAGCAATAAATATGAAAGGATCTAACTAATGGAAGCAAGTGACGTGGAATGGGTTTATCTAGTACAAGTTTCTCAAGCAAGTTTCAGACACAGTTTCTTAGAGCAAGTTTCTCTCAGCAGTTTTCTCAAGCAAGTTTCTCAAAGTAGCAAGTAGCAAATATCTCAAGGGAGCAAATGTTCTAGCAATTGTTATTTCATTCGCGTGGTTGTCACAATTAGTGAAGCACATGTTTCAGTCTTAGTTGTTTCTTTTAGGTGGGAGCCATAAATAGGTGTAGCCAAGTAAATGAGCAATAACACAACTCTTATGATGGATCTCATGGCCAAATAAATGTGCAGCACAAGAATTATTAAGACATAATTGTCCCACCATAGCCTTAAGTTCTAGGGTCCCCCATATATATCCCCCATAAAGTAACTTCAAGTCTCAGACACCGGTTTCTCTCTACTCCGACATGTCCTACTCAATCCATTACGCTACGGTGATCACCTTACATGCATTCCCCAACATATGCGTGCACTCATATATTGTACATAAAGACAATCATAAAAGATAACAACACTTGTATGCAACCAATCAACGAACTATTTCACAAGTGCCATGAACAAATCACTTCTCAAACACAGATGGGAGACACAATAGATCAAGGGAATAGTATATTGCATCACACATCATGTTTGCCAAGAGTTTACAGTGGGGAGATGGAGATGATCTTGCTGTAGATGTTGATGATGAACACGCCGGAGGGGGGTGGAGCCCTCCGGAGGTGATTCCGGCGGCGTTTCCCCCCTCCGATCTTCTCCGGCGGCAGCCTTCTGACTCTCTGTTTCGTGGTTTTCTGTTTCTCCGCCGCCTCCTCGCGAAACTCCCGGGGGGCTTTTTTATAGCGTTTTTAGGTCAAGACGAAACGGAGACGAAAATCGACGGCACGGAGCCCGAGGGGAAACGAGATGGGCCCACGCGGCCATGTACTTTAGGCCGCGTGGGACCCTCTATTTCCAGCCTGTTGGGCTTCTGGTCTTCAATTTAAGTTGCGTTCGTCTCGAAAATTCTGAACCGTGCTCTTTGACCTTGCCCTTTTTGGAGTCCCGAAGCTCCCGGAAAGTCTGAAACACTAAAAAAGACGTTTTCTGGAAAACAGGGTTAATTCCAAATAAATGGGAAACTATGAAGTATTCCCAAAATCATTATAAAACATTGATATAACCCTTATATGATGCAAATATGATTGGAATATAAGCAATTAAAGTGCAAAGTTCATGTATGCATTTTACATGCATCAATGAGTAATGGAGAAGTTGGGGTCGACCTTGAACATGTGTTGTTCATGCCAATGGAACCATTGCAAAGTCTCTATCATTAAAACTTTTCCCAAAGCTAAAACCAAGTAAAAAGAGTGTTTATGCTGTATATATTTGCTTCTTCTTTTGCCCTTTTGCTAAATCAAAAACAACAAAATATTTTCTTTCTTCTTTATTTGTTTCTCTTGATTCTTTCTTAGTTCTTTTTATTTCTTTTTGATTTCTTTTATCTTCAGTTTAAGTTTTGATTTTTGAGTCAAGGTGCTTGTTTACTACTGTAACAACACCTTTGTATCTTATTTTTCATCTTTATGGCAAAAATAACCTCATTTGAGAGGTAGGATCAAACAATAGTGATTTGCTGTCCAGAAAACAGATTCCTAAGCTTCACTGTGAAAAATGTTAGAAATCACAGAAGAAGAATTTTGACTTGATATTTTACGACAGCAATATTCAGTTATTAATACACATTTCATTAGTTCAAAGTTTTCTGATTTGAGCAACGTAAGTGCCTCTGAAAATTCACTCTTTACGGGCTGCCCAGTTTTTGACAGATTCTGTCTTTATTTTGCATTACTTTCTTTACTTGTGTTTTGTGTGGTTCTATTGATCAAAGAGCAATACACAACCATAGTAACAGTAGCTAATTTTAGAATCAACTCATGATATGTCTTTGCTGTACCTATGTGGATTTAATTTATGGAGACACTAACCCCTATAATCAAGTTTTATGATGAGTTTTGTGTAAAGAGAATTTTCAAGTGGAAGAGTTGAGGGTGATGAACAATGATCAAGAGGGACAAACATTCAAGCTTGGGATGTTACCCCTAGGCTCACTCTACATATATCATGTAAGTACAAGAATTCAAGCTTGGGATGCCAAGCCACCTCACTCCAACCATCTTGATACCAAGTAAGTAAGCCTAGCTATATGGCTATAAAGAAAACGCTTTACGGGAGGCAACCCGGTTGTTTTTACTTTTGATTTTCTTTGTGTCCTCTTGCTGTAACAAGAGACTTAGTTTTTAGTTTAGTTTCTGGAATTTTCAATAAAGTGCCAAGTTTTACCTATTTTGGATTGAAAAAGTTGCTCATTATATTCGGAGATTTTATTCCAGCACGAATCTGTGCACGGTATGATTTTTAATTCCTGTTCAGTAACTCCGAATGAGCTGATATTTGAACTGTAGTTGCAACTTTTCATCCTATGTAAGCATGAATTTTTTCAGAATTTTTCGACATATTTAAGTAGGGTAGAAAAATACGTTTTGCTGCTGCTTTTTCTGGATAGATTCTGTCCCATTTTGTTTGATGCATTCTTTGAACTTTTAACTTGAATCTTTTTGATCCAATTGAGTTTATAAGTAGGCATACAACATTATACACTTTCTGGACATTCATATGAATTTTTGTTTAAGGATTTTATGCAGCAAGTAATTCATTTGTCTATCACTACTAATGTCACCCCACATAAAAGAAATGGGAGAAACGGTGTTTTGAAGTTTTTTCACAGGGATTAGAGGAGATGCACCAAGAGCTATCCAAGGATGGTGAAGACCATAAGCTTGGGGATGTGAAGACAACCCCACTGGACCAACACACTCTCGGTTTGCACACGTCTAACTTCTGTTTTTCGATCAATGCACTATCACATAAACTTGGAGCGTCCTTTATTTGCTTTTTATTTTGATTTTTGTTTGTCTTGAGACCACCACTATCATTTATATATGAGAGGTACTGAAAATTTGGGTTGAATTAAGTTGGATGCTATTAAAAGATTGGGATAGGGATGTTTGAGTTGATTCAAAAGATACATATAGTTGCATGATTCATGTGCTTTTAATGAATATTAATTTGCAAGTGTTTTATCAAGAGCTATCTTTATTCATGTTTTGATGCTGAATGTTACTTTACTTTGTTTAACATGGATTGGTTAGTTCTATGGACACTTATGCATGCATTTAGACGGTCAACTTTCTCCCTCTTGCTAGCCCAAAAATTCCAACAAGTAAAAACTTGTTTTCCAACACCTTCAACCAAAGTTTTTCCAGTGAGTCCACCATATCTACCTATTAGCTTTATGCTATTCCGAGTATGTTTATCATGTTATTTGTATTATCTATACTTCTGAATTAAAATGCTTATGTTATTGATTGTTATGGGAAAAGTTGGTTAAAGAGCTCTCACGAACTTGATGCACACCTTACTTTTATTGCACTTAATAAACATGACCCATTGTGATTAAAATTATGAAGTTGTGAGCTTGACAAGAGTCTTGGTTGGGAGTTAGCTCATATGTGATGCCACATGGCAAGCTTTCAACGTGCTCTTTATATTTTGTTGATATCATGTACTTTTGTTTATGGATGTTATCATGGTGCCAAATAAATGCGGAAACTTAGTAAGTTTAATGAGTTTGTATAAATGGCTAGAGAGATGCTGGGCCGCTAATCTAAGCCATGCATCATTCATGGTGGAAATTTACTTACATGCTATGGTGAACCTTCAGTGATGCACCCCACAATAAAAATCTATACCAATTGTAAATAAAAAGGGTGTGGAGATTGTTCATTTTGTTTGTTTGCCTTGTCATTTTGACATGGGCTTGTTCCATGTCCTGGGACAAGAGGTACCCCAGTTGACGCTCTTGATGACGCTATTATATTACTTACAATGACCTTAACTTGAACTTGCTTTTGTGTCCAAGTTGAGTAACACCGTGGTGTAGGTACTCGTATTCACGGGGCATGAGACATTCAACCCATACTTTGTCAAGCACATTACTCATATTTGCTTTCACTTTAAACTTTAACCATTCAAGATGCTATGATAGGGGTAATGAGAGCTCCACACCAATGGATACCACATTGCAAACATTAACTTAAGTAGAAACATTTGGAAGCTAGATGAAACTTATTCATGTTTTACCTCTACTTATTTATCTATCTTTCCAAAGTGTCCACCTTTTATATTCAGATTTACAAGAGTACTCTATGACCATTATAGGATGTTTTTACTTTTCATTATGCATACATTTGGTCCAGAGTACTTTCTTCTATGTTACACTTTGTGAATTATCATTGAACATCCTTTCATTGAATATTTGATATCACTTCATAATCTATCTTGTATATTGCTACTCCTTTGAGAATGAATCATTTGACTTTATGTAGCAATAGTAATCATCTTTGATATCCATTGATAGTATTAAAATGCAAAGTCCATGTTAGTTTTATCACCTTCATACTCGAGGACGAGTATAGGTTAAGCTTGGGGATGTTGATGCATGTAAAATGCATACATGAACTTTGCATGTTATTACTAGATATTCCTACATATTTGCAACTTATATGATGTTATATTCATGTTTTATAATGATTTCGGGGATTTTCTAAACAATCCCCCCTCTTTTGGTTCTAACTCTGTTTTCCAGAAAACTTTTTTTAGTGTTTCGGACTTTCCGGGAGCTTCGGGACTCCAAAAAGGGCAAGGCCAAAGAGCACGGTTCAGAATTTTTGAGACGAACGCAATGGGCTGAAAATGAAGACCAGAAGCCCAACCAGCTGGGAAATAGGTGGTCCCACGCGGCCAGATTCCCTGGCCGCGTGAGGCACCTCCTTTTCCCCCTCGTGGCTCCGATGCCGTCCATTTTCGTCTCCGTGGATTCGTCTTGACCTAAAACCGACTATAAAAATAGTCCCCGAGGAGTTTCGCGAGGAGGCGGCGGAGAAATACAAAACCACGAAACAGAGAGTCAGAAGGCGTCGCCAGAGAAGATTGGAGGGGGAAACGCCGCCGGATCACCTCCGGAAGGCTCCTCCATCCCCCCTCCGGAGTCTCCATCAACACCATCGTCAAGACCAGCACCATCTCCATCACCATCTTCGTGATCCACTTCACCCCCCTCATAGTTTGAGATTGTTCGAACCCTAGATATTGTCTAAGTACTATTCTACATGTTTGTGAATTGCTACTTGTCATTGTTTTGTGGGGAGATTATATTTTCAGATTGTGTTGTATCACTTATATCATTGAATCATATCATGTCTTCGCGTTGTGAGTAGTTCTCTCATGTTTCTGGGGGCATAGGATGGATTGGCAATGATTTCACTTAACATGTATTGAGTATTTGTTCAAGTTTTTATATTTTATGGTTATCTTATTGTACAACGTATGGGTGCACACATATGTTGAGTAATGCATGAAGGTGATCACACTAATGTTATGGAATGGGTAGGACCTAGGAGGACACGTAAACCTGCGGTCTAATACATGAAGTACCATTAGGAGGGGATTTATATCGGGGACCTTAGAGTTTAAGGCTATGGTGAGACTCTATGTCTTAATAACTCTTATGCAGTCATTTACTTGGCCATAAGAACCATCATAAGGGGTTTAGTTTATTTATTTAGCTACACCTAATTATGGCTCCGTCCAAAGAAGATTAAAACTTGACAAAATGTTTACCTTGTTGTTCAAGAAATATCTATGCCATGAAATCCATGTAGCCCTTGGGAACGTTTTCCACGCATAAGAAACACACACTTAAGCTTGTCCTCTTGCTGCATAGAGGATTGTGCTTTCTCTCTTTGAGAGCTTTCACTCATCATATTTTATTTTCAGCTTTTTACTTTATTGCAAACTCTACACCAAAATCCCAAAAACACTTGCATCATTTAATCATTTTACTTTGTCTAGTGCATAGATAATAAGAGAAGTGACACTCTTATTTGAGAGGATAAATACTTATACCTTCTACTTCTCGTGGGATCGATACTAATACTTACACATTGAAGATTTGAACGATCCCCTATACTTGTGGGTATCAACCCCCTGCCGCCACCGCCGGCCAGACCGCCGTCTTCCCCACCCGCGGCCGGCGCGCTGCCGCGCCGCCCTGCCCCAAGCTCCCCCTCCGCCGGTCCACCGCCACCCCGACATCCCTCTAAATCCCCCACCGCCGGCCGAGTCTTCTCCGGCGCCGGCACCTCCACCCCCCAAGTTAAGTTATGTACTCGCCTCCACCGCCTCCGCCGCGGCCAGCCGCGTCGTCGTCGGCTCCGGCTCACTCCAGTCCTCGTCGCCGCCGTCGCCGCCGCGGCCAGCCGCGTCGTCGCCATCGCCGACGAGGAGCTCCACTTCCAACTCTCACTCTCCTCCTCATCGACCGAGCGTTAACTTAATTCTCGGTTGCCCGAGCGTTAGCAAATCGAACAAACAAATGGGAGAAAAAAGACTGTGCCATGGAACCAAAGGCATACAGAGTTCTTTTGGTTTTATTTTTGCGACGAGAAGAAGGAAAGAGGGGCAGGAGAAAGGCGTTTGCGCTGTCCTGTATAGTTTGACCAGTCAAGCTCACCTAACTACATTGTGGAAGGACTTGTACTACGATGCAAAAGCAAACAAAGTACTCCAACAAACTTCAGTCGCACCGTCCCGCACGGAGATCCCCACTCGCAACTCGCACGGCCCAAGTTCGAACAAACCGCTCGCACTGGCGGGAATGGCGCCGATGGATCCTTCGTCAGGGAGCACGGTGGCTTATGGAGGTAAGGCGGCGGACGCGTACCGGAAGGCCCTGAGCACAGCAGCCTCGGCGGCCGCGTACGCGGTCCTGGCACGGAGCATGGCGCGTGAGCTCCTCCCCGACGAGCTGCGCGCAGGGGCGCGCTGGGGCGCCTCCGTGTTCCGCGCGCGGCTCGGGTGGGGCGCCAAGGAGCGACGCACGCTCGTCGTACGGAGCCAGACCGGCGACGGCAGCGGCAGCGAGGAGAACCTCTTCTTCGACGCTGCGCGGACCTACCTATCGTCCAGGCTCGACCCGCGCGACATGCGCCGTCTCGGGCTCACGCTCTGCAAGTCCAGGGACGACACCGGCCGGAGAAGCTGGAGGAAGCGCCTGTTCATCGAGCCCGAGGAGTCCACCATCGACGTCTTCGACGGCGCCCAGTTCACGTGGACGTCCGTCGAGAAGAGCAACGGCAGCAAAGGAGACAAGAATGACGGGGAGACCGGCACCGGCGGTGACCGCGAGTTCGTGCTGATGCTCAGCTTCGACGCGGAGCACACGGACTTAGCCATGGAGAGGTACGTGCCCTTCGTCATGGCGGCGGCCGAGGAGACGAGGCTGCGGGAGCGATCCCTCAAGATCTGCATGAACGAAGGGCGTACGTGGTACGCCCTGAACCACCACCACCCCGCCACGTTCGACACCCTCGCCATGGACCCGGCGCTGAAGCAGTCCATCGTCGCCGACCTCGACCTGTTCGCCAACAGGAGGGACCACTACCGGCGGATCGGCAAGGCGTGGAAGCGCGGCTACCTGCTCTACGGTCCGCCCGGCACCGGCAAGTCCAGCCTGGTGGCCGCCATGGCTAACCACCTCCGGTACAACATCTACGACCTCGACCTCAACAACGTCCAGAACAAATTGCTCCGGTGGCTGATCCCCAACATGTACGACCGGTCCATTCTCGTCATCGAGGACATCGACTGCTGCTGTGATGCCATGTCCAGGGCAGTCGACAGCAAGGAGAGCAAGACACCGGCGGGGACTGGCTAAGACAACAGCAGTGATTCATCACAAACCTTGGGTCTTCCCCCGTTGCCCAAGCGCAATACTGAGGTAGTAACGGCGAACGTTTCCAGTCTAATATTTCAGTACGAACATACTATCGATATGTGCTTGTCCAACCATTGGCAAAATGGCAACCTCAGGTTACCCTGTCTGCGCTGCTCAACTTCATCGACGGGCTGTGGTCGACGAGCTGCGAGGAGCGGATCATCATCTTCACCACCAACTACAAGGAGCGCCTCGACCCGGCGCTGCTGCGGCCAGGGCGCATGGACATGCACATCTACATGGGCTTCTGCTGCTGGGAAGCATTCAAGACGCTCGCCCGGAACTACTTCGTCGTCGACGATCACCCCTGTTCCGGAGATACAAGAACTGCTTGCGGCGGTGCAGGTGACGCCCGCAGAGGTGTCCGAGATGCTGCTGAGGACCAGTGACCCAGACATCGCGCTCCGAGGTCTCACAGAATTCCTCAAAGAGAAGAAGAAGAGACAGAGTGAGATGCAGGGAGGCATGAAGAGTAAAGCAGGGGTATGAAGATCCAGGGAAGGCATGAAGGGAAGTAATTCAGCCAGAGCTCACAATCAAGAATTAATAATACTCGAGTAACATGATCGAGTTTATTTTGCAAATGTCTTGCACATTGTCCCGCTGCTTCAAGATTACTAGTATTCCTTTTTTTTGGCCGGGAAAGATTACTAGTCTTTAATCATGCGTAGCATCATAGTTGCAGTCTTGCATATGCTCTTTGGATCGTTCTCAGATCGTAGTGTTCAAACTATTGCTTGTCCTCGTCCCTCGATGCTTAGTTTAATGCATGATATGACTCTTGATATTCGAAGAAGCAATTCACCTAAATTTTGAATCAGATCTTGTATTTCTAATTGGGGTCAGAAGATTCAGTTACCTTTTTTGGAAAACGGGAAGATCCATAGTGGACGATTTTGTTTGGCTCACAATTGGGCGTGTGTGTTTTGACACACTATCTGGGTGTAAAAAAGGCATCTTATGGTGGCTACAAGAGAAAAGATAATGGATGTGAATTTGGTAGTTTACCAGAGCACAAATTTTGCATGTATTTGTTTTGTTGAGAAAAGACAACTAAAGTCATCTTATGAGTGATATTTATCAAGCAAAACCAAATCCAAGTACAAAATACATACTACTCGATTATTACAAAAACTAAAATACATCAAAGAACCTAACTAAAATAAGGACATGTAATAACTAGAACACGAAAGAACCGGTTTTTACCCCTCTTGTCACTACCAAGATTGCAGAACGGGGATGTGGACAAGGGGCGGCGGCGATAGGAAACCCTAATTTAGTGTAGGGTGCGGTTGTCTTGCATATATTTTGATATCAGTAGTGGGATTGGTAGTCTACTCGAGTGACTCTAACTCATACCGATTTGCGATATCTATGCCCAAAGTACAATTACTTTTATGTCCACCAAGTCACATGTAATCAACTAGAAGTTTCCCTACTTGTTTCTTCTGGACAACAAAGTTGTTCATCCGCAAGCCCTAAACCCTAACACCAATTTTATTATACAACTACTTAGTATAACTCACGTGCATGAAAATTGCTCACAACTGTGAAATAGTGGCAAATTTTTTGGTCGAACCAGGTTGTGATCTTCTATATGAGCCGTTACCAATGGGCGAATTGGTGCTATCGCAACACGTCTTTCTTCCTACATGGAGTGGGCTCGACTTTTGGTTCTTCAAAACAGAAGCAGAAATATCAGTATATGTCGATCAACAAGAAAAAAGAAGAGCACTAGATTTGAGAAACCAACGACCAGAAAATGGAGTAGACGGAGAATTGTGCCATAGACAAACAATCGCATAGACCTAGGGTCTCCTTATGTCCCACGGTGAAGTTTAAATTGTGGGGTTAGGGCACGTACAACGGCCCACCGCAAACGGACACCCAAATGTGTCCGATTTGTTCCGTTTGGGACGGACCGCGCACACGGTTATGACCTTTATCCGTTTGGGGTGGGGTGCCCCAACGGCCCACCGCAAAAATGGACCATTCTTTAAAAAAAATGATGTGGCTGCCCATGTTTACCTATTTGCCAAATTGTAAATAAAATAAAAAATAAGCATAGAAAAATAATACAAATATTGGTCCACCCAAACAAGACATACAAAGTTTCAAAATGACACATAGTTCAAAATACAAATTAGTTCAAATGACATGATAAATAAAAGAGGAGGAAATCACACATCATCGCGGTCACGGATCACCTTCTGCTTCTTGAGTATCCAAACTCTTTGCTCCGGGTCCATGATGCTCAAGTCGGCCATCATGATCCGATTGTCCTCGGCCATCATGGTGAGTTTCACCCGGTTCCCCTCGGCCTTGATCTGGTCCTGCTCAATCCTTGTCCTCACTTCTTCTTCTGCATCTCCAAATAGCATGCCATTGCTTCCTCCCTGTCCTTGTGTTTCTCCACATACCTTGCGGCGGTTGACTCCTCCTTGCCGGCGATCAAAGACTTCAACGTCTCCTCCATTTGTGTCGCCGCCACCTCACGCTTGGCATCTTGCTTGGTGGACTTGTGTCCCCTCGGCCGCACCGCCCGCCCCCGGAGCTTTGGCCGAGCTCCACATCATCATCTTCATCTTCGTTGGACCGTTTCTTCGATCCATCGCCGGCCCTTTTTTCAAGGAGTTGTAGAGCTCGACCCATTCTGGGCATCCCTTGATCATTTCCCTAGAGTGGGGCAGGGTGAAGTTGGACTTGTACATCGTCTTGTAGAATTCCAATGCTTGAAGAAGCATGTCCTCAACCCAATGCCACTCACGAGCCGGACCTTGACATGATCATAGGCGGATTGGAACTTGTGACTCCCCTTGAGTCTCGGCCATGCCCGCGGTCGGGTCTTGCGTCTCGGCATCTTCATTGTTGTACATGCCTCCCACGAATATCATGTCCTCCATGACATGATCGGTGTCGGTTTCGAAGTAGGCTGGGTTGGCCGGCGTCGTGGGCAGCAACTCGTCGAAATTGAGTGCACGGGGTTCGGGCATGCTCCCTGAGGCCGATATTTTCGCTTTCGCCTTCCCACACACCTGCCCGTCGCCAGCACTCGGTTTCACGTTGAGGTCGATGGGTGGCACACGGGGACCGACGAAATCTCCGGTGACGCCTCTCGGGACCCAAGGCGCGACGGGGCGCCCGCGGGCTGGATGATGGCCGGCGATGCCGTAGAGAGGGCAGGCGAGGACAACATTGGCGGCTTCCTTTAGCGGACGAGACCGAGCTCGCCGCCGAGGTCACCATCGTGGGGGCGAGGCCGGTGGCCACAAATGCACCGTCAAGAACCTCGCCCTTGAGGAGAAGCACAACTCGGGCGGCGGCCTGGGTGGCGATGAGGTCCATGTTGGCGCGGGCCTGAATGGTGGCGAGCCTCTCCATCTCCTCGGACGCTTCCTTGGCGGCCTTCGCTTCGGCCGTGCGCCACCGCATCTTCTCCCTTCGGGCGGCCCTCTTGTCCGATTCCAGGAGCCGCTCCTTCTTCGGCTTCAACAGGGAGGCGGCGAC
Source organism: Poa pratensis (assembly GCA_947311845.1). NCBI lineage: Eukaryota > Viridiplantae > Streptophyta > Magnoliopsida > Poales > Poaceae > Poa > Poa pratensis. Next base: position 7,207,986 of record CAMZMU010000102.1, read on the forward strand.
AGTCGAGTCGGGCAGGGCATGGTCTCCATCGGTGGCGGCGGCAAGGCGGCGGTGGTCGCGGGAGGGTTTGGGAAAGCAAGGGTTGGAGAGGACGGGCTTGTATGGCTAGCGACTAGGCCCAAGGCGGACAAGGGAGGATAAAGGGCGGACCAAGAGGCTGTCCGTTTCGCCCCAAACGTGGACCAAAGTTGGGTAAAATTTAGGGAAAACGGACGTGTCCGCCCTATGCGGTGGGCCGTTGGAGCACGCCCTTTGTCCGTTCAGACAAATGCGGACGCGGTCCGTCCGTTTGCCATTGGAGGTGCCATTATAGATGATGAACGTCACGTACCAACTTGTATGGAGTGCAAATTAAAGTTTTGGCGAATGATAATTATGTGCATGATTAGAAGATATTGCAAGTAGTGAGACAACTACTAATCCAATTTTTCGCTCTATTTTTTATTCGCTCCAAAAGAAAAGACTAAATCAATTTGATTTTACAATTTGCAGGGATATAGTGGATTTTCTGAGATTCGTTCTGTATTTTTGTTGGTAGCACGGGTTAAAAATCAAAATTGTGCTAGCAAGGAGGGTGACGGGCAGAGACACAGACAGAGAGGTGGCGTGCACATCACCATGAAGAAAAAGAAAAGCTACCACTACTTACTTTGGCAGTTTGCAGTTTCAAACTGCTACTACCAGAGATGCTGCTGCTGCTTGCACGGCATGCTGGCTCTACAGCCTGCACGGCTAGTAGACTGCAGCAGGCAGGCTAGAGCTGCTACAACATGCCAAGAACTCTATGCTTTTCACCTCCGCGTTGCAGGCGAAAACTGGCGCTGGCACGGCACCCCGCGCTCGCCGACGAGGCCGATCACCAAACTGGAACCCCGGAATCCTGCAAGCAGCTCCGCCATCATCGGAATCGCTTCCCATTCTAGTAGTCGCCTGGTCGACTCTTTTGTTTTACTGTTACCACTGCGACAGCACAGTAAAATAGTAAATTCAAGCAGTAATCTCGCGGCCAATGGGACGCCAAAACGGTGGGCGTCCGTGAACTCAACAGTGGTGAGCGTGGAAGACAAATAGCCTCTCGGCAGTACAGAAGAAGCTACACGCGCGCACCCAGCAGCCACTCTACACTCTACACTGCCCTGTCTTCGCTTGGCTGCTCGGAGGCAATGGATCGCCCGTCCGCCGCTGCCCCGCCGTCCTACGCCAAGCTGGTGGACACGTACAAGAAGGCGGCGGCCACGGCGGCCTCGGTGACCGCGTACGCCGTGCTGGCGCGCGGCATGGCGCGGGAGCTCCTGCCGCACGACCTGTGCGCCGTGGTCAGCTGGGGCGCCTCGCTCGTCCGCGCGAGGCTCAAGCCCGCGCCCGCCGAGCGCCGCACCGTCATCATCAGGCGCCTCGACGGCGGCGGCGGCATGAACTGCGCCAAGTACAACACCTTCTACGACGACGTGAACGAGTACCTCGCCACCAGGATCGACCGCAGTCCATGCGCCGGATCTGCCTCAGCGGCAGCGACTCGAAGAAGGTCATGTCCATGGACGTCGGCGACTCCATGACAGACGTCTTCGAGGGCGTCCGGTTCAAGTGGACGTCGGTTGCAGGGGAAGGCCGCCGCACGGCATACTGTCTGGAGCTCAGCTTCGATGCGGAGCACACGGAGATGGCGCTGGGCAGGTACGTGCCCTCGATCACCGCCGAGATGAAGCAGGCGCGGCTCCAGGACTGCCCGCTCAGGATCTTCATGAACGAGGGAATGTCGTGGCGCGGGATCAACCACCAGCACCCGGCCACATTCGACACCCTCGCCATGGACTCGACCACCAAGCAGGCCGTCATCGCCGACCTCGAAAGGTTCCTGAAGCGGAAGGAGTACTACGGGCGGATCGGCAAGGCGTGGAAGCGCGGCTACCTTCTCTACGGCCCGCCCGGCACCGGCAAGTCCAGCCTGGTCGCTGCCGTGGCCAACCACCTCCGCTTCAACCTCTACGACCTCGACCTTGGCCAGGTGCCCTTCAACACGGCGCTGCAGAACCTGCTCATCGGCATGCCCAACAAGTCCATCCTCGTCATCGAGGACATCGACTGCTGCTTCAGCGCCTCGTCCAGGGAAGATGGCCAGGAGCGCAAGAAGCCGGCACGTAACCAGGGCCAGGATGGCGATGCCAACGATGACTCTGACGACTGCACAAACACGGTACGTTGCGAACGAACAGAGAAGCGTCGATCTTGATGAACTGACAGAGTATATTCTTGTGAGTTTCTGACCATTCTGTCTCTGAGGGCCAACATGGGAGCTGCAGAAGCAGATCAGTGGCCAGAGTAGTATAACACTCTCGGGGATGCTCAACTTCATCGACGGGCTGTGGTCGACGAGCGGCGAGGAGCGCATCATCATCTTCACCACCAACTACAAGGACCGGCTCGACCCGGCGCTGCTGCGGGGGGGCATGGACATGCACGTCCACATGGGCTACTGCGGCTGGGAGGCATTCAAGACGCTGGTCCGGAACTACTTCGTCGTCGACGACCACCCGCTGTTCCAGGAGATACAAGCACTGCTTGCCGAGGTGGAGTGACGCCGGCCGAGGTGTCCGAGATGCTGCTGCGAAACGAGGACGTCGACGTCGCGCTCCTGGGGCTCGTTGAGTTCCTCACAGCCAAGAAACAGGGGGAGGAAGATGCAGGAAAGGCATGAAGGCGAGTACTACAATCACTCATCACGTACTAAAATGAAGAAGATCCATGTATTCTGTTTTGCAAGTACTCCCTCCGTTCCATATTAGATGACTTCCATTTGTACAAAAAGTGGATGTATCTAGACTTGTAACATGTCTAGATACATCCAATTATGTACAAATTGAAGTCATCTAATTTGGAACGGAGGGAGTATGTTGCAGTGGGGAGGAATCTTGTCCTAGTTTCTAGCTGTCTTAACTGTTTACCGCTGTTATGTCATTCTCTAGCTATTAGTAGTTGTATGTCTCCATATGTTTGGGAGCTGATTTGGACTATGTAATGAAGGATATCGCTCGTTAACTGATGTTCTGTAGATAGTAGCAGTTGAGTATCTGCAAATGCTTGGAGGCAGACTGAATAATGCTTGTTGATTTTGCTACTGCATGTTTTTTTAGGCCAGAACCGTATTTTCATTAATCAATAATATTTACAGCAACAGCCAAAAAAGAAAGTAACAGAGTTCAACGGAATCCTCTTTTCTCTAACATTTAGAAGATACTAAAAGTCTGTTACTGTAAGGTAGTCAGAATCCAGTCCTTAAGCTGGATTGCTTTATCATGCTTCGCTCTATGAATGATCAGTTCCAGGTCATCTTTCAAGCCTCTTTTCCAGTTGAACAGAGTTGGTCTTGTATTTCTGAAGATTTTATTATTTCTTTCCATCCAGATGTTCCAGCATGGTTAGCGTGCCTATGCACTCGTTAGGAACACATCTGCTGTCCGCATTGCTTAGCAGTTTGCTGCATTTTTTGGTTGATGGTGACATCTTTCCACTCGTATCATCAACATAGCTGACTATTTACTCCGTTCACAACTATAAGATCAATGTAGACACACTAGATACATGTAATTTATTAAAGAAAGGTAAAACATATTATAATTTTGAACATAGAGAGTAGTACTTTTGTTTGGTATACTGTCGTGAACCTTGATTCACTGGGATACTGTCGTGTTGAAGATAGCTAGACAACAAAACTGCGAGGGATTGGGTAGACTTGTTAGCATAAAACCACCATTTTTCTAGCAAAATCTCAATTTAGGTACCACTTTTGGTTCTGATAGCAAAAAACTACCACATTATTCGCTGGCTTTCTCAAAAAACCCTAAAACCGAATTGAACGCGATTTCATACGATTTCTGACAGTGGGGCTCACTTGTCAACCCAATTAAGAAATAAAAAATATCTAAAAAAATAAAATATCCAAACCATGCGAGAGCGTGGTTACAATGTTGGTGGTGTTCGAAATGAGAGCAAACAGAATTTAAAAGACTAAAATTAAAACGAACAGAGAAAGTGAACGGTGATTTTGATTGAAAACCGTAGTAGGGGCTAAAACGTTCTCAGAAAGCATTGGTTTCACAACTAGCATATTACTAAATGATTAGGCGTATATCCTTTATTATCTGTATGTCATGTGAGGGCGGAGTCCCACATAAGGTGCACCCTGAGTAAATCAAGGCAGCACACCCCACACAACCAGCACTAGTCCTCGTAGAAAACAACCAACGGATTGGCCCGAGAACATCCACGGGAAGACATAATATATGACTTAGGGACATGAAAGGACATTAACGTTGGTGCATGTCAGAGTTCTTGTGGGTATGGCGGTGACAGAAGTGGCGCCTCACCGCGATATCCACAAGCACTCTTCCTTGCACCAACGTTAATGTCCTTTCATGTCCCTAAGGAAAATATTATACAGTTGACGTTCGCACAATATCATGAAAAACCATAACCACATGTTAAACGATACTAAACGATACATCGTTATTTCAATTCATGATAGTACTAGGGCTTACCCATGTTCCCAAAAAACTGATGAAACTACTCACGCATGAAGGCACAAAACATCATCATAATAATGGTATGAATATAAAATGGATGATTACGAGTACACATGCAAATCCAACCCTTGGAGTTTCGGAATTACAACGATATGGAGGAGGGACTCGGCGATGTAGATGAAGGACATGGTGACAGTGATGATAGAGATCGATGTCGTGGCCTTCACGATCGAAGTGGTAATGGAGATGGCAGCCCTTCCTACAGATTGCCCCTCTGGATCCCTTCCGGTGGCTAGGGTTTCCATGGTGTTTCTGCTCTGACGGATGTTATGTTCGTCGTTTTGGAAATCCGAAACCACGGGGTTAACGTACTTGACGAGACGGTCGATCTAATCCCAGTACGGTTTCCGGTACGGTCGGGTGCAACCGTACCACTGGTCGTTAAGTTCTCCCGGAACTAAGTTTTGTGAAATTTCTCCTTCTCTTTATTTTCAGCGATTTTTTTCCACAAGGAACGGTTTAATTTCTCTTAATCAACATATTCCATCCCAAACATGGCATAATTTTCTTGGATGGAATTTCTCCTTTATAATGTGACTTCCTGCGTACATAGACTTAAAGTGCGCGCTGGCGTGATAAAATGTAGAAATCTATACCTCTACATATGAAAAGATTAACTAAAAACACTATAAAATGGACGCATCAAGTGCGGAATTTGACGATGCACAACGACGTGCCGGCTGAAGGCGACAACGGGGGCGACGAAAACAGAGGCCGAGGTCAAGGAAGAGGACCAGAACGGGTTGTACGACACATTTTACGACAAATACTAGGTGTTTAGTTTAGTTCAAATTTCCTTCGAACTTTTAAAATCCATCAATTTTCAAGGAAATTTCGCATATTCGTTTAAATATCGCAGTTCGAATTTTTGGAGAAAAACTATTTGGACCGCTGGTGGAGGGAGGAGCTCGCAATAGCTGCTGACGTGTGTCGGCGCTCCTAATAGCACTTGCCCGGCACACTTGCCGGGCGTTCTATGGAAGCGCCGGTGCAGATTCTCTAAGGCCCATATGTGGCAAAATGCCAAAAGGCAAAACTTAATTTGGTACCACCATTTGGCATACGTTGTGGATGCCTGTCGAGCATCTAGATCAAGGCTCCTGTTTGGCTCCTACTTCCCTTTTTGCCGGCAAGCAAAACACACTCCAAGAAGCTCGCTACTCAAGCCACTGTTTTAGGAAGGCCCCTCGATCACCCCGAGCCCATACATGTAGAGGTCCCTAAGTGAGCCCCTATTTTAAGTTTTTGATGTGGTGGATCGGCTGCACTGACCATCACATAGGTGTCAGATGTGTCTCAGTGATGAGTGGGTCTTATGTTTCATTGAGTATACAAAGAGAAACACATGCTGACAAGCTGGGGCTATTGCCAGAGTTGGGGTCCTTTTTCCGGTCTGAAAAGTAGAAGGCGCGCCCTACTTGATGTTCAGAGGTAAAAATTTAAAAAGTAGGTGTCCTTACCAATCTGCCCCCCTCCGATGACCCCTCTATCTTTGGAGGTGCGGCGGACTCTGGCCTCTATCTTGAAACAAGCTTTTGCCCCGCTTTATAACTAAAGCAACATGTCAAGCAAGTCCAGACAAAGTCACAAGCACGAAGGAGAAGATAGAAAAGTTTGCCGGGCAGCAGCACAAGTAAGCCCAACAACATGAAAAGAGCTAGAGGCTTTGGCCCCCTTTTTTGTTTGGTTGATTTATGTTAGTCGGTGGTTCTTAGTGCGGTTGATGATTATTAATATAGGGAGTGACTGTTGAACTGACGTCTGTTTTTCAATTAAAAAACAGACAGATTCCAGATCCAATCAGGAAATGACAGCTGTCAAACGAAGAAACAAGCTGAGAACAAAAAAAATACTGCCTGTTTCATTCACGCTAGAACAGACACATTGTGAGCTTCTCAGTTTTGAGTCAGCTCAAAAATATTGAGTTTCAGTTTTGAGTCCAGCTAAGCTTTGACGTTTTCCATGGCCCAGCGAGCAGCCCATCGAGCCACACCACAACTCCAGCGAACCACACCACAAGTCCCCATCGAACATGACAGAGAAAAATATCACAAGCCGTACATGATTCTCAAAAATGACTTTCAATTCTTTCTCTTACAGCGTCATCAACCTCTTTATTAACACTGCATCACGATGTGGAAAAATCAGTGTTATAAATCCACAAAAGAAACGCTATCACAGATCATACATAAAATGAGCTATTAAACAAAGGAAATGTAGAACAAGGGAGCACCAAATAATTGGAGATATTTCACAGCAGAGACTTTTAAGAAAATCAATAACAATTTCACCATGGGTCTAGTTCAATGCAAGTTAAAGAGTGTAGCAGAAATATGTATTAGCGCCAGCGTAAGAGAACAATTGTAATCTAGTACAGTGCAAATGCAGATTGTTGGGCTACATGAAGAGATGACCACAGATGCAGAGCAACAGGAGAAGTAAACAAATTACACAAGTACATAATAGCTAATTAATGGGGCAGTTTTGGGGACAAATTTGTAAACCTCGGAAGATGCTGTTTGGCTTTCAGAATGATACACCATACACAAACTCAAATAGAAATAGGACAGGAAGAGGTAGTATAGGATGCAGTTAAAGAGAAGCATGAGTAAGCCAAAAAAGAGGGTGTGATTCATCAAAACTAGAAGTGCACATACCTGACCATCCAGCGAAACCACATAAATTTACGAATTGAAGGCCTACATATCACATATATATGGGGTCTTTCTTTGTTTGGTAGTAGAGCAGTTCATCCCAACAAAGTTGTCATCAAAAGCAGCAATGGGACCTCCAATCCCCACCTAGCACAAACATGAGGATGAAGTTATGCATGAAAGTTGCAAATTATAATGCCTGAAACCAAGGATATGCATAAGCACATACAATGATAGAATATAAATTAAGCCATTCATGCCATTATACAGAATCGTACAAACTAAAGCAACTAGCACAACTCATGGATTCGGCATGTGCTTAGCATTTCCTCATCGGTATGAGCACAAACAAAGGCAAGATATAAACCGCCTTTTGTCTTTAATTCCCCTCAATAAAAATAGCGCCATACAGCTGCTACCTTCCTATATGGCATCAACACCAGCAACATTCTTGATTTTGACGATGAAAAAATGAACATATATCTGTACAGAGAAGCAACACTTAGAAATGATAGGACTAAGAGAAGAAATACTGAGAAAATAAGACTGATACTACAAAGATTAACTGGAAACTAAGAAAAGAGAGAATCCATAATAAAGAAAGATAGAATGAGAAACAAAAGACTAAGAAAAGTGAAAATTCAGAACTGAATTAATGAGAAACTTAGGCAAGTGAAGTGCCAATTATGAGTGACTGAAGTAACGAAGAACTAAAGGAAATATAAAGAGTGACTTAGGAAAATGAGCCGAAGGACTTAGGCAAGTGAAATGCCTGTTATGAGTGATTGGAGTAATGAAGAACAAAATAAAATTATATAAAGAGATATTTAGCAAAATGAACTGAAGGACTTAGGCAAGTGAAACGCAAATTATGAGTGACTGAGGTAATGAAGAACTGAAGGAAATATAAAAAGAGTGACTTAGGAAATGAAACTGAAGAAATGAAATAATGGAAGACTAAGGAAATAAGAGACTGAAGAAACTTAGTGAGAAGGGACTAAAATAATGAAAGATTGAGAGACTTAAGAAAATATAATGAGAGACTAAAGAAATGCAGAGAAATGAAGTAATAAATAATGAAGTAATGAGAGACTTAAGAAATATAATGAGATACGTTTTTTTGCCAGTAAATATAATGAGATACTGAAGAAGTGAGATACTTAAGAAAATATAATGAGATACTGAAGTAATGAGATACTTAAGAAAATATAGACTGAAACAAAACTGAAGAACAAAGAAAGACCGAGAAAATAAAGACCAAGAGACTGAGAAATCAAAACCTTTTGATCTAGGTGCTTTTCTGTGATTGATAGTGAGATCTTCCAATAGCAGACCATAAGAGTATAGTAGAGAGAAAAAGTACCAGCACAGGAAGAAAATGCCCATTAACCCGACGTAATGATTTCACATAGTAAAAAACTCAATCGATTTGAATATATATTCCTACCCACGAACAGATCATATATGCTAGCTGCAATCGATTAGCAGATTAAATCTCCACCAGTCACTTTTAATTTTCTCCTCACACATGCGCTGGCATCACAACATTCAACACTGTTTGTGCCAGGAGCAGCACTGCAAACCTCACCCTAGTTCTGTCCAGGGCTTTCTCACCAACCTTTGCCAATAGATACACCTTGTCGCCTAGCATTAGCATCATACTTCACTCTTTTCCTATTATTTTTAATTTCCCACCGCTAACAAAAATCCCCACCCCAATCAAGTGTATGAAATTGATGCTGGCGAAGCCGATGAAGCTCGCGGACCATGTGGCCAAGCAATCGGACTCCAGGCAGTGTGTCCAGCCGGAGTCTCTCCGGCAGGGGGGCAGGAGGCGTGAGCTACAGCTTGGACGTACAGAGGAGGTTGAGGAGGTAATGCAAGACGAGCTCCAGGAGCGATGGTACTAATGCCATGGTCACACACGACGTTGACCCAGTGATGGATCGGGGCCTATGTATCACACGACGTAGGAAACATAAAACGGAAGCGGTGGCAAAATTTATGTAATTAACACGGGTGAAAAGGCGTGTTGAGTTGTCAAACATTGGAGCGATCTGGGTCGTCGATCAAATATTGAACGGATCAAATTTAATGTATCAACACAAGTTTGCTCTTTTAATAATAGTATAGATAACAGAAAATAAAATTGATCCCAGAACAGCATAGCAAAATCTATCAGTATGATTTTCTTGTTCCCTGAACATTACACGTTTGGCCTACGGCCAGCCCTCTCGAGTTGGTATGCAGTATGCTAGCAATGCTAAAAACAAGTCCCTCCAATATCTATCAATATGCTACCTTGTCTGCCTTCCCAGCACTAAGCTATAGCTTACAATAACGATTGATTTTGGTAAAGTCCCACAAACTTTACCAAGACAGCTAAAGTACGTGAATATCTATACAACTTGAAAATCAAACCCATCAGGGATTCCAGGAGCAAACGCATACCTGAGCAAGCAATCATTGAGCAATTAGAGCACTGAATGACTGAATCAGGTATGCTCTGTATCTAGCATATGCCTATAACATGCTTTTACTTCCAGCTAACTTTTACTTCCAGCTAACAGAAGTTGCTAGCTCTGTTTCAGTGTGCTTCCGAAATCAATTGTAAGAAATTAACACAAATTTCTTCCGCTGGTTCTAGGTATTATTAGAGCATGCACTTGCGGAGCTGATATATATTATGATTCTGTGGTTACTTATATTGATATTAATTTGCGCTCACGCACATTAGTTTACTCAATCAGAAAAAAACAGATCATATAGATCTCCCAGTCTATCTATATTCTTGCCTTACAAACTGACCCAAGCTTGGTTGAACAAAAATCTACACACAAAAGTAATTTGAGAGGATGCAAATATATTCAAATTAATCACAAAGAAAAGCATTTCACTAGGGCCAACCTAATGCACAAGATCAAAAAGCCCATAAGAGCATTTGTGAATTAGCAATTTCACAGTAAGCTAACAAAAAGGAGTACAATGCAGCCTAAAAATTCTCATATACTGAACACAAAAAATGACTAGATTCTAACTCATCCCACATACGAGCACACCGTCAGTCTGTGCATACGAGGACACGTCTAGAGGGCGCACGCGCGCTCAAACGTCGATCTGGACGCTCAGCCCGCCTGGTCCAACTCCCAAGCCTCTTTGGACCACGCCGCGCGCTGTTCCTGATGACCACACCCAACGATGTCGTCCGGTCCACTGTAAAACACGGGTATGCAACTTCGCAATACTGGTAGGCAACTCTGATGCGGAATGAGGCAACTCTATTGTGAAACAGAGAAACTCTGATGTGTAACGACGTAACTTGGTGAGACGAAGAAGCTAGATTCACAACTGCGCTAGAGAACTTCACAACACCGGTAGACAAAGTTCATAAAACTGGTAGGCAACTTCATAACACCGGTGGGCAACTTTACAAACATCGCTAGACAACTTCAAAACATGAGTATGCAACTTCGCAATAATGGTAGGCAACTCTGATGCGCAACGATGCAACTCTACTGTGAAACAGAGCAACTCCGATGTGCAACGACGCAACTTTGGTTAGACGAAGAAGCTAGATTCACCACTGCACTAGACAACTTCACAACATCGGTAGAAAAAGTTCAAAAACTGGTAGGAAACTTCACAACACCGGTGGGCAACTTCACAACATCGATAGACAGCTTCAAAACCGGGTATGCAACTTCGTAACACTGGTAGGCAACTCTGATGCGCAAAGATGCAACTCTGTTGTGAAACGGAGCAACTCTGATGTGCAACAACGCAACTTTGGTGAGACGAAGAAGCTAGATTCACAACATCACTAGACAACTTCACAACACCGGTAGAGAAGTTCATAACATCGGTGGACAACTTTAAAACACAATAGGAAACTTCACAACATTTGGTAGGCGACTTCACAACATCGGTAAACAAGATCAAAAAATTGTAGGCAACTTCATAACACTGGTGATTAATTTCACAATATCTGTCAGCCCAGTGAAATCCAGGGTGTGCTGGGCCTGTCCTATACGGCCCTCGACACTTGATGGCGAATTTTCGCTAAGGACCAAGCCTACGGCTGGAGAGCCTCGCGAGGCATTGCCTCGCGAGGGCATTTGAGGCAGCAGAGGCCTGCGGAGGCCATATCCACTGCTGCCCCCTCTTCAAGGAAATCTCCCCTGGGGAGAGGTCAACGCCGAATTCTCTACAGGGCGTCCAAGCCCTCGTGGAGATCGCTTCGCTGCAAAGCAACCTCTGCAGAGCGCACATGGGCTCTGCAGCGGCCGCAGAGTGACGCGCGCCCCTGCGCGCGGTGACGACGACGCCGCAGTTGCCATTTTGGTGATTAAAGGGGTCAATAAAGCTGTGCCACCCGCTCCGGACTACAAGGATTTCCTCTTTGGTGATAAGGGGACCGGCCGGCGCTACGCTCCAAGGCCAACGTCACCGTGGGCACCCCCACGTTCCTCTGCGGCCCCAGCTGGCCGTCCTGCATGGACGGTGGGTACTCTGCTACAGGAGTCAGCTTTACGCTCATGGACCGCGTCCATGGACACCGGGCTGCGATGCACCGCGCTCCACCTTCTGCGCCACGTGACAGCCCTACCACAGTGCGAGTGCAAGGAGGGAGCACGGGGCGCCTATAAAAGGAGGACAAGGTGCACCGTAGCAAGGGATCGCATTCTCATTCCAGCATAGCCACTTACGCGCAAGGAAGAAGAAGACCATTGCTTCCCTTCCTTGTACACCATTGCCAAAAGAGAGCCCTCGGCAAGCTCATTGTACTGTAACCTCTACAAGCAGTGCAATACAGACAAGCAGGAGTAGCGGTATTACCTCCACACGAGGGCCGTGAACCTGGGTACGGGCTGGTGTTCATCTCTGTCGTGATGTCCCTCCACTTGCTCGACGAGCACCGTCGCCGTGCAGGTTGAGGGTTGTTTGACCAACGTGTTCAGCCCCTTACACGAACTCTCTTCGTGAGCTTGACTATCCCTGTTTCGTGGGAGTCATTCTCCGACAATTGGCGCGCCAGGTAGGGGGCTGAGGCGCGTCTTCAACCTTCATCGACCTCTGCACCATGGCGGACACTCGCGCAGCTCGCGCCACCCGGCGGGCATCAGGCAGGGCAACCACCGAGCCCGCTGCCAACACCACCAACCCTCGCGGCCGTCCCCGCGCCAGCCGTGCCACGGGGCGCAACACCGCTGAACCGCGGTGGAGCACCCCGAGGACGACGACGGCACCACGACGACCGCTTCGACGACGACGTCGACCACGGGCACGGCGAGGACGCTGAGTCCTCGCATCCGTCCCAGCGCCACAGCGCCTCCACTCTTGGGCGTCCAGCGCCCAGCCCAAACACCGCGCTGCTCATGGCCGCGGAACTCTTCGCTACCGCCCCAGCTGAGGCGCACGACAACTGGCTCGGCCGCCTTCAGCACCTCGTCGACATGCGGCGGCACCGCGCGCTGCTCCTGCGGCGTCGCGCTCTCTGGTGCACCACAACTCCGGACGCGCTGGAACCACCGCGCATGGCGCACCTCCGCCGCCGCCTCCGCCAGGTCCGCCTCCAGCCGCGGCGCACAAGGCCGCATCCCACGCGTCTTCGCCGCGCGATTGTCAAATCGTGCAGCGGACACCCCAGACGCGCGGGTGGAAATGGAGCGCCAGAAGGACCTCCAGAAGCGCATCGTGGAGGAAATCGGCCAGGCAGGGCGACAGAACCGCCGTGCTCTTCAGGGGGCATCGCCTCGTACGCCACAGGTTGCGCGGCCTTCACCCGCAACCTGCGGCGCGTCGTCTGGCCACAGAAGTTCAGGCCTGACCTACCCAAGGGCTACGACGGCACGAACAACCCCATCGAGTTCTTGCAGCTCTACACCACCTCCATCCAAGCTGCGGGGGGAGACGACAAGGTCATGGCCAACTGGTTCTCCCACGCTCTCAAGGATTCCGCCTTGTCGTGGCTCCTGAACCTTCCCGAGGACTCCATTGACTCGTGGGAGGAGCTCTGCCAGCAGTTCGTTGCGAACTTCAAGGGCACGTACGAGCGCGCCCTCACCTACAACGACCTGCGAGCTGTGCGCCAGAAGCCTGGCGAGACCCTCCGCAGGTACATCCAGCGCTTCAGCCAAGTCCGCAACAAGATCCCGAACATCCCGGACTCGCACGTCATTGCGGCCTTCAGAGAGGGCGTCACCAACCACAGGATGCTCGAGAAGCTCGGCATCCATGATACCCTCTCCTCCGTGGTGAAGCTCTTCGACATCGCAGACAATGCGCCAAGGCAAGAAGGGCTCCTCTTCGTCAAGGTGGGCTCGACAGACGACCCTGTCGAGGGATCCAAGACCCAGAAGAGGCGTGACGAGAAAGCGCAAGCCTACCGCAGTCCTGGCAGCTGAACCCGACGCCAAGCATGTTCGCGAGGACTCTCCAGAGGCTGGCAAGAAAGAGGTGGACAACCGCCCGTTCTGCATCTACCACAACAGGCGCGGCCATGCGACAGAGAACTGCTATGACCTCAAGCAACTGAGCAAGAAGCGTGAGCAAGAAGAGGCAGCGGTGGCCGCGGCAGAGGCCGTGGTTACCGCAAAGGTGGACGCAAGGGCAACTTCCAGAGGCCTCAGGGAACTCAGGCGAATGCCGCCGAGAAAAACAACAATCTGCCCGACGAAGAGCCTGGAGGCTACCAGGCCCCCAAGGGTGCCATGGCATGCATCCTCGGCGGATCCCAGGCGCCCAAGTCGAACAACCAGTTCAAGCAGTTCGCTCGCGAGCTCAACGCAGCGCTTCCCGGGGTCGAGACGTCCCGCCCCCTCAAGTGGTCCCAGTACACCATCGCCTTCGACGCCAAAGATCACCCCAAGTCTACAAAGACTGTGGGCACCCTCCCGTTGGTGTGCACCCCCACCATCAACAACATCGCCGTCGGCAAGACGCTCATTGATGGGGGTGCAGGCCTAAACGTCATCTCTGTCGAGACCTTCGAGACGCTTCAAGTGCCCTACGAGTGGCTCATGCCCTCCAGGCCCTTCACCGGGGTCACCAGCGGCTCAATCTCGCCTCTGGGGCAAGTGAGGCTCGCGGTCACTTTTGGCACGCAGGAGAACTACCGCACCGAGCTAATTGACTTCGACGTCGCGCACATTGGCCTGCCCTACAACGCCATCCTCGGCTACCCCGCCCTCGCGAAGTTCATGGCCGTCACGCACCATGCCTACAACATGGTCAAGATCCCTGGCAGCGGTGGCACCATCACCATACGTGGTCACGTACAGGACGCCACGCGCGCGTCGAGATCGCCTACAAGGCCGCTGCCATGGCATTCCCCGCTGACGAGGACATGGAGCCTCTCGAGAGGCCCAAGAAGAAGAAACAACTGTTCACTCAAGAGCAAGCATCTACAAAGAAGGTGTCGCTGAGCACCAGCGGCTCGGGGGCTGAAGGCTCGGGGGCTAGCGTCACCATAGGCGCTGGCTTGCCTCCCAAATAGGAAAGCGCGCTCGTCGCCTTCCTTCGGGCAAATTCTGACATGTTCGCATGGACTCCGTCAGAAATGTCCGGTGTACCAAGGGAGGTGATCGAGCACCACTTAGCCGTGTGTCCAGACGCACGCCCTGTAAAGCAAAAAGCGCGGAAACAAGCCCCCGAGAAGCAAGCGTTCATCATAAGAAGTAGAGAAGCTGAAAGCAGCAGACATCATTCGAGAAGTTGCCCACCCCACTTGGCTCTCCAACGGTGTGGTTGTCCCAAAACCCAATGGAGGAGGCCGGCTCTGCATCGACTACACAGACGTGAACAAGGCTGCCCCAAGGATCCATACCCCATGCCAAGGATAGACCAGATTGTGGACTCCACCGCCGGCTGTGATCTCCTCTGTTTCCTGGATGCCTTCTCAGGCTACCACCAGATCAAAATGGCCAAGGAAGACGAGGAGAAAACAGCATTTCTCACCCCTTGTGGTGTGTATTGCTACACTTGCATGCCCTTTGGCCTAAAAAACGCCGGCGCCACCTTCCAGGCTCATGAGGATCGCCTTGGGGGCTCAGATGGGAAGAAATGCAGAAGCTTATGTCGACGACATCGTGGTCAAGTCTCGCGAGGGAGACACTCTCTTGAAGGATCTCGAGGAAACCTTCGCCAGCCTGCGCAAGGTGAACATCAAGTTAAACCCCGCCAAGTGCGTCTTCGGGGTGCCTTCAGGCAAGCTCCTCGGGTTCCTCGTGTCCCACCGCGGCATAGAAGCAACCCTGACAAGATCAAGGCTATAGAAGACATGCAGCCACCTCGCCGCCTCAAGGACATGCAGCGCCTAGCAGGATGCATGGCCAGCTTAGGCCGCTTCATCTCCAAGTTCGGCGAGAGAGCCTTGCCATTTTTCAAGATCATGAAGAAATCCGGCACCTTCAAGTGGACTCCAGAGGCTGACGAAGCATTTAAGGACTTGAAGAAATACTTGGCTAGCTCACCAGTCATGGTAGCCCCCAGGGCAGGCGAGCATCTGAAGCTGTACCTAGCAGCCACTCCACAAACTGCTAGCGCCGTCCTGGTGGTGGAAAGAGAAGAGCCAGTTCTCCCCAAGAAAAGCACTGCCACACCAAGTCCAGAACCTCCCGACGAGGAACAGTCTCTCCAGACCCAGTGCCAGGCCCACAGCCTCAAGTCGAGCCCTCCACGAGCCCCTGCCGAGGCTCCTCCACAGGCAAACCTCGCCAAACTCCTGAGGAGCCTCTCGAGGGAGCCGACGCTGCGCACCATCAACGACCCTCGTCGAGCATCCAGTCTACTTCGTCAGTACTGTACTGCGAGATGCTCGCGAGCGGTACCCAGTGCAGCAGAAGCTCCTCCTCGCGCTACTCATCGCCTCCAGGAAGCTGCGCCACTACTTCCAGGGTCACCCCATCACGGTGGTCACGTCCTTCCCCCTGGAGCAGATCCTGCGCAACCCCAACGCTACTGACCGCGTCGCAGGATGGAACATTGAGCTGCAGCCATTCAACTTGCGCTTCGACACCACAAGAGTCATAAAAGGGAGAGCGCTGGCGGATTTCGTCGCCGAGTGGACAGACCCAACTCCTGAAGAGCCTCGCGAAGAAGAAACCGCGTCATCGGGAGATACAATGCCAAGCCACTGGACCATGCACTTCGATGGAGCTTTCGCCTGCCGCAATGGTGGGGCTGGCGTTGTCTTAACCTCACCAAAAGGTGACAAGCTCTACTACGCCATCCAGCTGTGCTTCACAATAGACAAGATCTCCAACAACATCGCCGAGTACGAGGGCCTCCTCGCCGGGCTCAGAGCCGCAATCGCCCTTGGCGTCAAGCACTTACTCATAAAGGGTGATTCCCAGCTCCTGGTTAACTTCTCCAACAAGAGCTACACGCCTAAAGACGACCACATGGCCGCCTACCTTGAAGAGGTCGCAAGCTCGAGAAGCACTTCAGGGGCATGGAGCTCATGCACATCCCGCGAAAGGAGAACCAAGAGGCAGATGACATCGCCAAGCGAGCATCACGAAGGCAGGCCCAGTCGGCCGGCGTCTTTGAAGAGAGACTCTCCAAGGCGTCCATAAAGCAGCCACAAGAAGCAGCAGCGCAAGCACGACGAAGTACTCCCACCACCTCCTATAGGTGGGGCACCCAACTGCGGTCCATCCTCAGGGGAGCGTCTGCTGCTGGCTATGGTGCACCAAGAGACAGGCTGGGTTGACGAACTCAAAGACTACCTGCTGAAGGGAGTCCTTCCTGAAGAAGACGCGGAGGCAGAACGAGTGGCTCGACAAGCCAAGTCATACTACATCCTCGAGGGAGACCTGTACCGCAAGCGCCCAAATGGAATTGCACTCAAGTGCGTCCCCCCCGAGGAAGGCCGCATGCTGATCAGAGACATTCACAGTGGAGAGTGTGGCCACCATTCCTCTGCACGCACCCTGGCAGGCAAGGTCTTCAGGAGCGGTTTCTACTGGCCCCAAGTGCTTCAAGATGCCACCACCATCGTCCTCTTGCGATGCGTGCCAGTTCCACGCCAAGCAAGTTCATCAGCCTGCACTGGGACTCCAAACCATCCCGCTCTCGTGGCCTTTCGCGGTCTGGGGCCTTGACATTCTGGGACCCTTCCCGAGATCACAAGGGGGCTACCGCTTCCTCTTCGTGGCAGTCGACAAGTTCACCAAGTGGGCAGAGGTTGAAGCAGTGCGCAGCATACCGGCCAGGGGCAGTAAAATTCATCAGAGGCCTGGTCTGCCGCTTTGGTGTGCCTAATCGCATCATCACCGACAATGGCTCACAATTCACCAGCGGCATCTTCAGGGCCTACTGCGAGAGCCTCGGCACCAAGCTCTGCTTCGCCTCGGTGGCTCACCCACAGAGCAACGGCCAAGCCGAGCGAGCAAATGCTGAGGTCCTCAAGGGCCTCAAGACAAGAGCTTCAATCGCCTGAAGGGCTACGGCAAGGGCTGGATAGACGAACTCCCGTCCGTGCTCTGGTCCATCCGCACGAACCCCACGAAGCCCACTGGTGAGACGCCATTTGCCTCGTGTATGGAGCTGAAGCAGTCCTCCCCACAGAGATCAAGCATGGATCCGCACGGGTCCTTGCCTTCAACGAGGACGATCAAGCAGACCTCCACAGCGACGACCTGCTACTCCTTGACGGGTTGCGCCGCCGTGCCGCCCTCAGGGCAGCCAAGTACCAGCAAGACCTGCGACGCTACCACAGCCGCCACATACGTCCGCGCACTCTCGAGACAGGCGACCTCGTCCTCAGGAGAATCCTCTCCAGGGAAGGTCTCCACAAGCTCTCGCCAATGTGGGAAGGCCCCTACAGGGTCTCCACATCGCCAGGCCTGGCGCGGTACGCCTCGAAACGGAGGACGGCATTCCGGTCAAGAATCCATGGAACATCGCGCATCTACGCAAGTTCTACCCGTGATCATAGTCACGCCAGACATTTTTTGTCTCTAGAGGGAAGCACACAACTTCACCTCCAAGCTTCACAAAAGCTTCTCCTCCCGAGGGCCAGCCCCTCTGAGCTCTCCTGATTACGTGCCGCCGCAGGCCGTGAAGAGTCTCAGCCACTGAATGTGGTCCCCATGCCTCGACATGGAAAACTTTATCTTGGTCACACCAAGTGTAATGAACCAATTCGTTTCTCGATGAAACATTGCGCTGAGGCGCCGCTATGTAATATTTTGGTGGTGAGTTTTACTTTTCATCATCTTAGTTCATTTCGCGCTCATATTCTTCCCCATGCGCACCTCGCGAGCGGGGGCTGAGTACGGTGACTGTGCCTCAAGAGCACCCCAACAGCACCGCAAAATCCAAAGGATCCGAGCTCTAGCACGTGAGCACGCTCTCACGCCTGTTACCTCCCCAAAGAGCTCTGGCCCATGGGCTTGCTCCCAAAACACGCCACCTCACCAAAGGACCTTGGTACTTACTCTCCTCGCGAGATACCCATGAGGAAGCCTATAAGCGCGCATGTGTTTACTACCATGTGCCTGCTTTGGGTTGCCTCTCTAACCAATACAGGGAACAAGAAGTCCTCCCCAAGGTCGAGAAGTCACGCTCCGACCCCTAGAAGGGAGCGCACCATCAGGGAAGCCAACGCCCTCTACGAGGCCAAAGTCTCGCCAAGCTAAGTCTAGCGCGCGCTCCTCAGAAGTGTTTTTCTCCCTCTCACGGGCACCTGTCGCCCCTCGAGCGGTTTTTTCTCTCTCACACTCCATGGACTGCTTGTGCGTCAAAGGGGAGCCCTCGAGCACCGCGACTCGAGAGCCCTTACCTCTCCAAGCCTTAAACACCCCCGGCCTTGCCGAGTCACGCTCCGGCATACCGTAGCGGCGGTGTCATAGCGCAAAGAGATGGGTCCTGACGACGTAGAGCGAAGAAAGACATGGAACAGGGATAAAAGGACCCTTCGAGGGGCACACACACACATGTTTGCATACGATCAAAGTATCTTACAAGCCAGCGTGAATTAAAACAAGTCTTAAAACAAAGATAATTGCGCCAAGCGCATCTTGTTGCAGGAGTGGCCTAGGCAGAGGGTTCACCATCGCCGTCCTCTTCAGCCTTCTCTTCTTCGGCGCCTTCATCCTCCTCAGCGGCCTGCTCCGCCTCAACCCTCTTGAAGCGGTCGACGTAATCGTTGACTTCTTCTCGAACCAAGTTGGAGAGCTCCCAGGCCGGATCTCCCTCGATGGGCTCGGTCACTGACTCGAAGTCGAAGCCGGGGTGAAGGCGCTGGAGGTTGGCGAAGACGCGATCGATCGCCACGGTCAAGAGCTTGCGGCACTCCTCATCAACAACGTCGCCAAGTTCCGCCACAGGGCCCTCGAGCACAGAGAAGAGCTGATCGAAGTAGGCGAGGTATGTGGCGGCGTCAGCGTTCCCATTGACGGGAACAACAGGAGCATCCACTCCTAGCTGCCCCGCGAGAGTGTTCCCCGGGTCACCAAGGACTTGAACACGCGCTCCCGCTGCTGCGTCAGGACCCGCGCCGCCTGCACGCTGTGCTCATCCTCTGCAGCACGCTCCACAGCAGGGCCGCCTGCGCGCAGCCAGCTCCCTCATATCAGCCATCAGGGAGGCGAGGTCTTGATCAGCACGTTCACGAGCCTCTTCCGCGGGCGACGACCGTCCCTGGCGCGCCTCACCGGGAGTTCAGGTTGGCGTTCTGGTGCTCCAGTTGAACAATGCGGGCATTGTCGTCCGCGCGTTTCTTCTTGAAGCGGTCCTTCTGCTTCCTGACTTCCCGGTATTCTTCGGCGACGGCGGAGCGATATTCTTCTTGCTTGGCGGCGGCATCCTTCTCAGCCTCTTCCTTCCTCGCGGCAAGCTTTCGTTTGGACTTCTCTACAAGCTTTTTGTGCTGGCCACCTCCTCGTCATGCTTGCCTATGGCCTCGGCCAGTTTGCCCTCCGCGCCTCAAGATCGCGCGCTGCGTGGACAGCT
>CAMZMU010000102.1:7247057-7359089 GCA_947311845.1 Poa pratensis
CCCAGGGGTCCGAGGTATCCCGTTGGCGGGCGAGGTTCACTGTCCGAGCTATGTTCAGCCGACCTAACTACCTCGGTGCTATGGTTGTATGGTGAGTGAGGAGAGCTGTGAAGGAAGTAATGTCCGAGTGGTCGGATCTTAAGCGCAAGACCCGAGGTACGGAGCGTCACATCCGTGCCGAGCTAACCGAGGCAAGGAGGCGTAGGTCGGGCAGGAGTCAATGCTCCTGTCACTTCCTGCCTGGTACAAGAGCGCCTGACGCGGGAGCGTCTGTCACGGAGCCTGGCAGAGGCGTGCCCCGGGTTCGGCGGGGCTGCACGTCTCTGACCGCTGACCACGCGGATCTGGGAAAAGGCTACGAGGTAGCTCTGCCAGGCCACGTCCTGTCTCTGTCAGAGGAGACATGCTAGTTCTGCCGTTAGGCACAGGAGATGGGCAGGCCACGTCTTGTCCCTGACAGAGGTACGGTGGTGACCGGTGCAGAGGCATGGCAACAGTGTTCAGCGAGGGGCACAACGGTAACTCGGCTGGCCTATATAGTGGGCTTCACCCCCCTCCTGCTTGAGGGACGGACGATCGGAAACAGAGAGAAAGAAAAGAGAGAGAGAAGGAACCTCGGAAACCCCGGAAACACCTCGGATCTAGCTCGGAGTGCCTTCTTCCTCCCGTGTAGCTCCATCTTTTACCTCAAGTTCTCACCATTGTCATCATACAGCTCGAGGAGCAGCTTGTACTTGTCACTTTGAGCTATACACTGAGTAGGATAGTGCTGCAGTAGGGGTGTTACCTCCACAAGAGGGCCCCGAAGCAGGGTACATCGTGGTGTGCTTTGTGTTCTTGGTTTCTTGTTCTCTCGTTCGTGTTCTTGCGTGTTCTTGCGTGTGCACTTCTTGAGTGCATAAACCCCCCCGGATTCCCCCAACGACCATTCGGCCCCATCTTAGCCATACCTATGGCATCTGCCGTGATCCCACCACGACAGTTGGCGCCCACCGTGGGGCAGATTGAGGCGTTGGAGGGAGTTTACATCCGGACGGGCTCAGGCGAGCGTGTTCTTTCCGGGCTTATCGCCAAGATCGGTGAGTTCACCTTCATCAGCGACAACGCGGGGTGTTTCGCCGGCAAGCCCTTCCCCGAGCATGGCTTCACCATGATGCTCGGCAGCTTCGTCACTACGTTGCTGTCGAGGTTGTTCGCGGTACCCGGAGCAGGTGCTCGTGGACGACGAAACTCCTCTCCTCGCGGCTTTAGGTCGGCGTATCACTCGCCCCGAGAGCTGCGTGGAGGTGATGATGACGGTCCGGTTGATGCCGCTGGCAAAGTAGATGCCAGCAAATCCAAGCCGGCGAGGTTGCTAAGGTGAGATCTGCAAAGCCCAGGCTAGAGAAAGAGTTGCCTGGCACCCGAGCTGCAGGGCCGAGGTGCGACCCTGGTAGAGATAGTGGAGACACTGGCAGACCCAGTAAATCCAGGAGTGGATGTAGTGGTGACTGTGGCCGACCTAGAGGCAAAGCGTGTCCTGTTGCAAAAGGAGGCTGTAGCAATGATGACAGCTAGAGATGAGTTCAATAGAGATCTGCGTGAGTACAAAGCGAATGGCTTCACCCCGGTAGCAGTTGATACAATAGGGGAGCCGAGGTGCGGCAGAGAGGCAAGGGGCTCAATGATGAGATAAACAGGGAGGCTCGACCTACCACCTCGGCTAGGAGTGAGAGTCGCGTGTCGACTGGAAGGCCGGTATATAGTTCCCCTGCTAAGAACCTCAGAGCTGCCGAGGCAGGCAGGGCCGAGCTATCCGGGTTGACTGGAGATGCATGGCGTGCGCAGCAGAAGCGAGTCAATGATTAGTGTATGTAGCTAACCAGCAGAATGAGGCTCTCCGCAGAGCATATGCCGGGGCTGGTGATTCGGAGATGGTTTATTCAGCTAGGCCAGTTAGTCAGGTGTCCAAGGGGCAAGCCTCGTCTCCACTCGTCGGAGGAGCCGATCGAGCCCGGAGTGTCACCTCGGGTCAGAACAAGCAGCTGCAGATGTATGATTGTTAGCAGCAAAGCAGAAGGTGGGCCAGGGCAATGCTAGCCGAGCTAAGGGAAACCCCGGCCCAGGTAATGCAAGCCGAGCTAAGGGTAACTCCGGTCAGGGAAATCAGAATGGCGGGCAAGCAGCGTCGGCTGGCCGAGGTAAACCACCTCCGCCCCCGAGGTATCAGCAACAACCCGGCCGCAGGGGCAATATCAGCGAGAGCCGGAGTATGTTCAGCAACCTCAGAATGTCGGTCAAGGCGATGACCGATATGATGATGGAGACTCGGCCATGGCGCGAGCTGGATACCACAGAGTGGATGGGGCGTTGGGACCTCGGATAGGAGGTCGGATGTTAGCTCCAGGCGATGTTCGTAACAAGCTGGATAGAATCTACTTATCCGAGCAACTGGAGGAGGAAGGCCCTCCTGGTCCGGCGTGTTTGGACCTCGGATCATGAAGGAGCCACCACCGCCAGTATCTCAGTTCCAGTTAGGTCGGAACACCAAGCCATACAACGGGAGCACCAAGCCGCAAGATTGGCTGACAGATTATGTATCCTCGGTGCACATAGCGGGGGGCAATCGCCGATGGGCGGTCCGGTATCTCCCGCACATGTTGGAAGGTCCAGCTCGGATCTGGCTGAATAATTTGCCGGAGTATAGTATCAACTCCTGGATAGACTTGGAGCTGGCGTTTAACAGCAACTTTGCTAGTACATACAAGAGGCCAAACCGACCTCAGCTCCTGGGCATGTAAGCAAGATGATCATGAAACTGACCGAGAATTCTTAACTCGGTGGAGCAATGTTCGGAATTCCTGTGAAGGAGTTGTAGAGGCACAGGCCATTTCCTGGTTTGCAGATGGTTGTCGACATGGCAGCATGCTGTGGCAGAGGCTCCAAAGAGATATGCCGAAATCCCTAGCAGACAATCCGGATTGCAGATTCTTATGCTCTGGGTGATCCGATGCAGCCAGCAGCAGAGGCAGTGGCACGTAACAGAAGGAGGGAGCCAATAAACAACCGGCTCGGACCAAGGTGTAATGACCGCCAAGAGTTCGGACAAAAGAGGAGGGAGCCGGACTACCCATACACCTCGAACCAAGTTGCAGCGGTGAACCCGGATCAGCCCGGAGCTGGAGGTGTCCAGAGGCCGAAAATCAATGGTCCGGCATTTAGTCCGAACCCGGAGCCACCCTTGACTTATGAATCAATGATAGATGGTCCTTGCTGTTACCATACGACCGACCCGCGCAAGCCAGCCAACCATTCAACCCGGCAGTGCAGCTGGAACCGCAGAATCAGGAAGAAGGGGCGAAGGCCGGAGGAAACAGAGCAGGACCACCTCAGAGATTTCAGCCGAGGTCCCACCCAAATCTGTCCGGAGCAAATGTTACCCCGATAACCACTGCACCTCCTCCGAGGCCTGCAGCAGCAAGGCCCGTGAATGTTGTGAATGTCCGAGGTAATAACAACAACAATGGTGCCGGACCAAGTCAGCAGTATGAATACCCCGGAAATGACTATAGAGAGGCTCATGCGAGCTATGTGGTCTTTGTGACCGAGCCAACTGACAAGAAGCGTGCAGAGGCGTGCCATGGAGGTGAATGCAGTAATGCCGGTGGTGCCGACCTATATGAACTGGTCTGAGCAGGAGATCACTTGGAGCAGGAAAGACACACCTCGGATCATGCCGAGCCCTGGAAAGTATGCCCTGGTGGTAGATCCGACGTTGTGTGGGCCTACTAACAATGTGAGGTTTACCCGAGTTCTGGTGGACAATGGCAGTGCCATCAACATCATGTACCGAGACACAATGGTGAAATTGGGCATATCGCCAAATCAGTTGATGCCAAGCAGTTGTACTTTTCATGGGATTGTGCCTGGCGTTTCCTGTGCACCCATGGGCAAGATATGGGTGGATGTAGCATTTGGAACCAAGGATAACTGCCGAGTTGAGAGTATCGAGTTCGAGGTGGTGGACTTGGAGAGTGCATACCATGCATTGCTTGGAAGGCCGGCTCTGGCCAAGTTCATGATTTCCACCCATGTTGCATACCTGAAGATGAAAATGCCAGGGCCTAATGGGATCATATCCATCTCGGGTGACTACAAGCGAGCCATTCAGTGTGCCTCGGCGGGGTCTAATCTGGCCGAGTCTTTGGTGATCGCAGCTGAGAAGAAGAAGCTGCATCAAGTGGTGGCAATGGCGCAGTCAACACAGCTCGGCATGTCCGGACTGATGAGCCCGGACTCAACTGCAGCATTTGAGGTGCCCAAGGAGACCAAGAAGATCCCCATTGACCCGGAGCACCCAGAGCATATGGCCATCATTGGGACCGGGCTGGGCGAGAAATAGGAAAGCGAGCTCTGTCACTTCCTCCGTGAGAATCGGGATATCTTTGCATGGTCGGCTAAGGACCTGCCTGGTGTTCCGAGGGAGTTGGCAGAGCACTCTTTATTTGTCAGGCCAGAGGTGAAACCGGTGAGGCAACCGACCCGTCGTCTCTCAGACGACCGAAGACAAGTGGTGCTGGACGAGCTGGCTAAGTTGCTTGCAGCCGGGTTCATTATGGAGGTGCTGCACCCGGACTGGATATCCAATCCGGTCTTGGTGGAAAAGAAGAAAGACGAGCCAGCCGTGGTCAAGGTGTGGCGCATGTGCATTGACTTCACTAACCTCAACAAGGCGTGCCCGAAAGATCCATTTCCATTACCTCGGATTGATCAAGTGATTGATTCCACTGCTGGTTGTGAACTGTTGTCTTTTATCGATGCGTACTCTGGTTTTCACCAGATACCACTGAACCCGAAGGATCAAATAAAGACTGCTTTTATTACCCCGTATGGGGCGTATTGCTATCGTGTCATGTGTTTTGGTCTGAGAATGCCGGGGCAACTTATCAGAGGTGTATGCAGAAATGCCTGCACTCTCAAATGGGCAAAAATGTGCAAGTGTATGTCGATGATATCGTCATCAAAACTAAGGAGAAACGTACTCTCCTCGAGGATCTCGAGGAGACATTTGTGAATTTGAGAAAATATCGGTTGAAGCTTAACCCGGACAAGTGCACCTTTGGTGTCCCGGCTGGAAAGTTGCTCGGATTCCTGGTGTCTAGCCGAGGTATCGAGGTTAACCCGGCCAAGATCCGAGCTATTGAGAACATGAAGTTACCGAAGTGTTTGAAAGATGTGCAGAAATTCACAGGGTGCCTAGCCTCGTTGAGCCGATTTGTAGGTCGGCTGGGAGAAAAAGCCTTACCTTTGTACCAGCTCATGAAGAAAAGTACCGGGTTTACATGGACCCCGCAGGCCGACGTGGCGTTCAATGAGCTGAAAAAGATGTTGTCCACTGCCCCGGTGTTGGCGTCACCATTGCACAATGAGCCGATGTTACTTTACATTGCGGCCACAAACCGAGTTGTAAGTGTGGCAGTGGTGGTGGAGCGCGAAGAAGGTGGCAGGTCGGTGCAGAGACCGGTGTATTACTTGAGCGAGGTGATCTCTACCTCGAAGCAGAATTACCCTCACTACCAGAAGATGACGTATGGTGTCTACCTGGCGGTCAAGAAGTTGAAGCATTATTTCCAGGAGCATCCCATGACGGTGGTGTGCGAAGCTCCAATCTCGGAGATCATCGGGTGCAAAGATGCAACTGGCCGAGTTGCCAAATGGGCGATTGAGGTGTCTCCATATGCACCACATTATGAGAGAAGAGATGCAATTAAATCCCAGGCGTTGCCGGACTTCTTTTGTGATTGGGCCGAGATGCAGTATGAGCCACCCAGGCCGGACTATAATTATTGGAAAATGCATTTTGATGGGTCCAAGACAAAGATCGGGCTGGGGGCTGGAATAGTCCTCACCTCGCCGAAGCGAGATCAGCTGAAATACGTGCTGCAGATTCATTTCTCAGCATCAAACAATGTGGCGGAGTATGAGGCCTTAATCCATGGCTCAATGTGGCGAAGGAGATCGGTATCCGGCGTGTAGAGTGCTTCGGCGATTCCGACCTGGTGGTGCAACAATCTTCTGGAACTTGGGATGCTCTGGATGCCAACATGGCGTTATATCGGTTCCATGTGCAAAAGATATCCGGGTTCTTTGAAGGGTGTGAGTACAGGCATATACTGCCGACGTGTTGTCAAAGCTCGGTTCATCTAAAGAGGCAGTACCACCAGGGGTAGCCCTGAATCACTTGAGAACTCCTTCAATCAAACCTTCTCCTGAATCCGAATCTATTTTCATCCCGGCGGAGCAAGAGCCCGGACCTGTTCCAATGGAGGTAGACGTCGGGTGCGTTTGGTCGGACCCGGGGACTGCGCACCGAACCTCGGGGACTGCTCATCAAGACTCGGGGACTGGTCGCAGGATGGTGGAGGAAATAATGGAGGAGATTATGGTGGCCGAACCAATGGAGGTGGACGAGAATTTTTTCCTTTGCACCCAGTGCCGGAGTGGGCGGAGCAAATCATGAAGTTCATAACGGAGGGAAGCTTGCCAAGTGACACAACCGAGGCTAGGAGAATCCAAAGGAGGGCAAAGGCGTACACCATCATCAACAAGGAGCTCTATAAAAGAAGCGTAACCGAGGTGTTGCAACGGTGTGTCGAGCCAGCTGAAGGCAAGGAGATGCTTTTGGAGATCCACCAAGGAGAGTGTGGTCATCATTGCAGCACAAGAGCTCTGGTGGCCAAGGTGTTCAGGCATGGGTTCTATTGGCCCACTGCTCTTGCTGATGCAGAGGCCATAGTCCGGAGATGTGAAGGATGCCAAAGGTTTGCCAAGCAAACGCATATGCCAGCCTCGGCGCTCAAAACAATTCCTATCACTTGGCCGTTTGCGGTATGGTGTTTGGATATGGTGGGAGAGTTCAAACCAGCCCGAGGTAACATGACGCACATACTGGTGATGGTGGACAAGTTCACCAAGTGGATCGAGGTGAAACCAATCCGGAAGTTGGATGGTCATTCAGCAGTGACTTTTTTGAAGGAGATCATTCTGCGATATGGTACCCCCATAGCATTATCTCGGACAACGGCACGAACTTTGCTGTTGGAGAATTTGCTCGGTTTTGCATGAACAAGGGAATCCGGCTGGACATAGCCTCGGTGGCACACCCGGAGTCTAATGGACAAGTGGAAAGATCAAATGCTCTAGTGTTGGCCGGCATCAAGGCTCGGCTCATTGAACCACTGCTGAAAACGCCGGGGTGTTGGATAGATGAGATACCAGCAGTACTGTGGGGTCTAAGGACCACGCCAAATCGATCAACTGGCTATACGCCATTTTTTATGGTCTATGGGGCAGAAGCTATGCTACCCACTGACATCGAATATGATGCGCCCAGAGTGGCAATGTACACTGAAGCCGAGGCAAAAGAGGCTCGGGAGGATGCAGTAGATCTGCTTGAGGAAGCTAGAGAATTGGCCTCATCTCGGTCAGCAATATACCAACAAGGTCTCCGACGTTATCATAGCCGGAGTATCAACCCTCGTGTGTTTCACGAGGGAGATTTGGTGCTGAGGCTGGTGCAGCGCAAGAAAGGTCGGCACAAGTTGTCACCTCCATGGGAGGGACCGTTCATTGTGAGCCGAGCTCTGCTCAATGATTCTACTATCTAATAGATGCGCAGGAACCAAGGAAGATGGGCTGGACAACCCCGGATCAGAGGTCAGGCGACCATGGAATATAGCTCTACTCCGACCTTTCTACTCATGAAGGGCGCAATGTATGTACCTCGGTTAATCCTTAATGAAATGTCGGCACTCCGAGGTTGAAGCTCGGGGACTGCCTCGCTCTTGTGCTTGTGTTTTATTTCTGTTTGTCAATTTCGTTCATATGCCGAACTATTTTGAACCTCGTCTCAAACTTCAAGTAATGTATGCTGTGTAACTAATCTTGTGACTCGACTGACGAACGCCGAAATGGTAGTCAAGAGCAAAGATGAAAAAACGTGGGAAACATGAAAATGGACTCGGGGACTCGGTCCAAAAATATAGTTCGGCATGTGTCGTTTACTAACCCCTGTCTTTACCTTTCGTTTATGTCGGATGATTTTGAAACACACCTCGACATTTGCTAAGTACTGTATGCTATAAACAACAATCTTGTGACTCGACTGTCGAACGCCAAAATGGTAGACAAGAGCAAAGAATGCCAAGTATAGTAAACACGAAAGTGAACTCGGGGACTCGTTCCAAAAGGGTTCGGCATAAATTCTTAGAAAAGCATGGTTCGGATAGCAAGATAATAGTACTGGTAGCAAGGCAAACTACTTAAGTGTTATTACATCTGCACCCGGCATACCGGGGATTTAATGTTTTTTGAGACAAGTTCAGGCCTCGGAACCAGAGACCTCGGTCGCCGAGTTGTGGTAGCGGGACCTCGGAAGCAGGAGCCTCGGGCGCAGGAACAACCTCGGGCGCAGGAACCACCTCGGTCGCGGAAGCAACCTCGGTTGTTGGAGTGGATGCCGGGGTGTCCGTCACGTCGGGGGAGATCACCTCGGTGGCTACGGCTTTGCCGGACTTGCCCTTGGAGTTCGGAGGTTCGTCGAAGCTGAAGTCATCATCAGAGCCTTCAGCCACCTCGGTTGTTTTGCCGGCCTTGCCCTTGGAGCTCTCAGGCTCGTCAAAGTCAATTTCCTCGCCGTCAGAACTTCTTCACCGGACTCTGCTTCCTCGTCCGAGCTCTCTTCATCCTCAGAATAGAGGCGCCCGTCATCAAAGGTCCGGGTGTTTGCATAACTAGCAAAGCGGTCGGCTGCTGCTTGGCGTTTCGCAATGCCATCAGGGGTGGAGTTCCAAGGAGAGCCCCTGCGCAGGGAGGTAACCGTGTGGATCTCAACATCTTCATACCAGGACAGCACGAACACCAGGGCCTTGTCCGCTCCAGCCCGAGCTGATGAGCATCTCCACTCCCGAAGTCTAGCCTCGGCTCCTTTCAGCTTCGTGGCGAGCTCGTCGATGCAAGTGGGAGTCTTGACCTTGGGCCAGAGGGCACGGTGGACCTCGATGGCAGCATCAACCAGCTTGGTTCCAATGGCCTGAGCGGCCTGATCCGAGCATTAAGGGCAACAAGGTGGTCCTGGATATCCCAGCTTTCGCTGAGGGTTTCTGTCTCAGCCCTCTTTGCCCGAGCTGCTTGAACTTCGCGGATAGCCTTGTCCTTGGAGTGCTCGAAGTTCTCTGAAGAAGACAAAAAGGCTGTCGCTGAAATAAGGCATACGGTGGCACGGGGTGTAGGTCGGCAGAAAATAAGGAAAAGGGGAAAGAAACTTACTGTCCATTTGGTGATTAATCCGAGCGAGCTCGGACAACCAGCTTTTCGATATAGCTCGGAGGGCGATAAGTTCGGCTTCGGCCGAGGTGGCGCGGCTCTCCAGGGTCTTGGCAAGCTCTTGCTGCTGTTCGGCGGCCTGGTCTTGACCTTCATAGCGTCCTCCACAGCAGTTTTGGCTTCATTAGCCCGGTTCAGCTCTTGTTGCAGCCGAGCTATTTCATCTTCGGCTGTCTTCAACTTGGAGGCGTAATCTTTGTCGCTCTGCTCCTTGCGGATAGAAGAGTCCGGTGAGACTTCTTCATCTGTTGTGATCCAGCAGGAGGTTCTTGAAGATCTTTGTCCGAGCATTGTTGCACTCCTGAAAAAATAGAGAGATCAGTTCGAAGAAATCCGAGGTTTTTTAGCACCCGAGGCCCAATTGAGTCCCGGGGACTTGGCATTGGCCTCGGGGACTCAGCATGGGAGAAATGACAAGTTTTTGAGATTCAAGCCGAGCAATTTTAACTCGGTGGAGTGTCAATTGCTCAACCCGAATCTCGGGGACTGGGAATAGTGTATGTTTGTCATTTGGTTTCAAAGGAAGAAAGAGAGTTGCGTAAAGAAACTTACCGAGGCCTTCTTGCTGCAATCAAGGACCGCAGTCTGCATGTTGTAGATGGACTGGAGCACGGCGCTAGGTCCAACTGGATGCTCAGAGCTCGGGTTAGAGGAGACCTCGGCAGCGTCAGCCGAGTTCCAGTCCATGTCATAGTGCTTCTCCGAGCCTAAGCTGTTCCCGCTCTTGGTCCGGAGTTGCCCGACCTCCCAGCTGCTGATGTTCGGCTGGATGGTAGCAGCAAAAGAGCTCGGGAGGTGGCGACCTGAGAGCTCGAGGGCGCGGTCTTGGTCAAGGTGGACTCGGCGCGGGAACATGCGGCACCAGTTGGGTGCTCGCAGCCTTGGGGCCCGGTGGCGGTGGCGGCATTGGAGTTTGCTGTGGCTGTTTGGGGGGCTCAACAACTGGAGCTGAATCTTTCTTCTGCTTCTTCTGCTTCTTCTGCTGCTGTTGCTGCTGGTTGCGCGCAGCTTGAGACTTGGGGGAGAGCCGAGGCTCCTGCACGGTCTTAGCCGGAGTCTTGGCGCGATCTGTCTCCGCATCCTTCTGAGGAGGCGGAGGAGTCTGATCTCGGCGGGGAGCAGAGTGCCCCAGGCCGGAGTCAGAGCTCGGCGGTGGAAGTTCGGCGGAGGAGACACGCACCGGGGAGGAGATGGTCTTCTCCGGGCTGCTGAGGTCAATGGACCGTTCTGGAGGAGAGGCTCTGGCGGGGCTGCCGAGGTTAACCTCGACCTCGGTTGTCTGAGCTTCAACCACTGGAGGCAGTGGTGAATGTATCGAGCTGTGGCTCTGTTTGATCTGCCGAGCCGGGCTAGACGAAAAAGAAAAGATTAAGTTAGAGTATAAAAACTTAACCTCGGAACAGCGTGAAAGGTAAAAAGGAGCAAGGTGACTTACGCATCTTCTCCACGGGGCCTCGCTTCTTGTGCCTCGCCGAGGTCTTCTTGGCACGCTTGGCTTTGGGCGCCGCAGTCTCCGAGGTCTTGGAAGCCTCGGCATCCGAGGTACCAGGTCCTGAGCGCTTCCGGGAAGCTGCAGACGCTGGATGAAAGTTCTTATATGTTGGAGGAGCATATGAAATGGGAATAACGTTGACAGGTTCCAGAATTTGGCAATCGTCATCGTCATCATCGGGCCAATCCTGGATGGACGAACGAACTGGTGGGCGGTGCGAGGTGAAACCACGAGTCTTACCCGAGGTGGCCTTGGGAATGGGGAGGTGATCCTCATTGTCCGGATCTTCAACCTCGGCGGCGGCCGGGACAGGCAGGTCGGGAGTCCACTCCTTAGAAGAAAGGGGGCCATCCTCGATTTCCTGTCGAGTGAACTTCTGCAGAGGTGGCAAGGTAAAACCGAGTTAGCACAAGAATCAATACAAGGCCGGGGTGAAAATGAAACCGAGGAATATTTTACGTCGGGTAAAGTACACTTACTTGAGCTGGAAGGTGATCTCGGTCATAGGGCTTGACACCCCATTTCCACTTATCGGGCATGGTGGTCTTGGCGATGGCCGGATGCGCCTCTTCACCTCGGAGTCATCAAGTTCAAAGGTGCTGTGCGAGTGGGGTCGTAGCGGCCACTCATATGGCAGATCTTATGGGCCCGCTTGTAAAGGGCTAACTCGGCGGGTGATCATGGTGCGCAAGATGTCATCTGCCCCAGCTTTTCTCCTGGAGGACATCATGGTTTGGTGGATCAGAAGAACCTCGGGAGCGTCGGGTGCAGGCTCATAATCCCAGTTGAGTTGGGCAGGGGGTTCCAATGGTGAACTCCGGCAAATTGATGAGATCTTCGGTGCCCGGGTTCTTCACATAAAGAAGGAGCGTTGCCATTTGCGGCAGGAGTCCAGGCCCTGATCCGAGGAAACTCAGAAGGCGCCGAGGTGAAATCGAGGCCGCCCCGCAAGCGGTCATCTCCTTGTCCACGACCTTCTTGTTCGGGACACTTTGCTTCTTGAGCTGGAAGTACTTGGCCCAGGACTCGATGCTTGGCCATAATCCGAGGTAACCCTCGGAAAAGGTCGCGTAGGCCGAAAGTTGGAGGATGGCATTGGCGGGCAGGTGGTGTGGTTGTAGCCCAATTTGTCCAAGAAATCCCGGAAGAATTTCCCGGCCGGGAGCCCGAAGCCACGTTCGAAGTGATCCAGGAAGACGACCCGCTCCCCGGATTCCACCTCGGGTTCGATATCTCCTTTCTTCGGAACCGGCAGATGAGTTTAGCCGGGATCCGCCGTGAATCTCGGAGCCATTTGATGTCGACCTCCGTGACATCGGATCCCTCCCAGCTACCTCGTTCTCCATGCTCCTTCCTCGGCGGGATCCGAGGCAGAAGACATGTTGACGCTTTCCTGCAGAAGAGGGAGGTTCAACCGGGGTAAGTACCTCGGACAGTTCAGGATAGCCGGGGTAAATACCTCGGATCATTCGAGACAGCCGAGCTAAAGGATTTAGGCGGGAAACATGTTTCTACCATGCGAGATACTAGCAAAGATCTACCGGTGAGCTAAAAAGGGAAATAAAATCGAGTTCATCAAGGGGCAAACCTAAGAGGACCGCACGGTGGATGTATCCGAAACAAATCTAAGTGAGATTTAATGAGCTAAAAGGGCTCGAGGGGATCATCTAGTTCATCAAGGTCTTAGGGTTCATCAGGATCCTCGAGTTCATCGAGGGATGAACTCATCCATGGCAATGGAGGGGAAGCGAAGAACTCACCGTGGAGGAACGCGAGGGATCGGCGGCGAGTCGATGGCGCCAGGCGTAGCGCGCGCACTCCGGTGCGGCGAGGTGCTCGACGGCGGCGATGGAGGCAGTGGCACGATGCAGTGGGCGAGTGGGGAAGAAGAAGATGAAGTTACCCTTGGGCCCCTATTTATAAGCCGCGTGCGGTAACGGCGTGCGGTAACTGCGCACTACCGCGCGGTTACCGGGAAGGCGCGGGATCGTGTGCGGGCGAGCGTACGGTTGCGCGGTTGGTGGCCGCACGATCGGCCACATCATGGGCCGCAGAGTGGCAACCGCCAGCCTCGGATTTCCTGTGCTGGTCAGCGCGAGAATCGAGGAGTCGTGGGCGGTCAAGTTGGCCTCGCACTTGAGTACGCAGGTGCGCTGTTTGGTGGGCCCGGCTGACGAGGGCGGCGTGTGATCAGGACCTGTCTTTCAGAGGTCCGGATTTCGAGGTCCGGGCAGAGATTCTTCGCCACGTGCCTCGGAAAATCTTGAGGCAAGGTTGTGCTGAGTCAAACAACTCGGAAAGTTCAGATTGCATATCTACCTCGGATTAGATAATGGTATGTGGGAAGTACCTCGGCGGAGCTATGTTGGAGGTCGGTTTAGGAGGTGGTGCCTTGTTTATTTTTGAACCTGCTACGGCCCTCCATCCAAGGTCGTAGGACCGCACCAGCTTCGGGGACTAATGTCGGGGGGCTACCCCCGGGTAGGGTCAAGGCGTGGCATAAAGATGAGTTTAAAGATATGCCGAGGTACGGAAAGGGCCGACCTGCTTGGGCCTGGGAGAATCCGAGCTTCATCTTGACCTGGAGAGTTTAAGGCCGACCTATCTTGTCCCGGAGGGGTCCGAGGTATCCCGTTGGCCTGGGCCGAGGTTCACTGTCCGAGCTATGTTCAGCCGACCTACTACCTCGGTGCTATGGTTGGTATGGTAAGTGCAGGAGAAGCTGTCCGAAGGAAGTAATGTCCGAGGTGGTCGGATCTTAAGCGCAAGACCCGAGGTACAGAGCCCGTCACATCCGTGCCGAGCTAACCGAGGCAAGGAGCTGTAGGTCGGGCAGGAGTCAATGCTCCTGTCACTTCCAGCCTGGTACAAGAGCGCCTGGCGCGGGAGCGTCTGTCACGGAGCCTGGCAGAGGCGTGCCCCGGGTTCGGCGGGGCTGCACGTCTCTGACCGCTGACCACGCGAGATCTGGGAAAAGGCTACGAGGTAGCTCTGCCAGGCCACGTCCTGTCTCTGTCAGAGGAGACATGCTAGTTCTGCCGTTAGGCAACAGGAGTTGGGCAGGCCACGTCTTGTCCCTGACAGAGGTACGGTGGTGACCGGTGCAGAGGCATGGCAACAGTGTTCAGCGAGGGGCACAACGGTAACTCGGCTGGCCTATATAGTGGGCCTCACCCCCCTCCTGCTGGAGGGGACGGACGAATCGAGAAACAGAGGAGGAGAAAGATATAGAGAGAGAGAGAAAGATACCTCGGAAACCCCGGAAACACCTCGGATCTAGCTCGGAGTGCCTTCTTCCTCCCATATAGCTCCATCTTTTACCTCAAGTTCTCACCATTGTATCATCATACAGCTCGAGGAGCAGCTTGTACTTGTCACTTTGAGCTATACACTGAGTAGGATAGTGCTGCAGTAGGGTGTTACCTCCACAAGAGGGCCCCGAAGCAGGGTACATCGTGGTGTGCTTTGTGTTCTTGGTTTCTTGTTCTCTCGTTTGTGTTCTTGCGTGTTCTTGCGTGTGCACTTCTTGAGTGCATAAACCCTCCCCGGATTCCCCCAACGACCATTCGGCCCCATCTTAGCCATACCTATGGCATCTGCCGTGATCCACCACGACATATTCCGAGATGTTTTCCCTGAAGAGTTGCCTGGTATGCCGCTAGACCGGGATATTGAGTTCATAATTGAGCTTATCCCAGGAACAGCCCCTATATCCCAAAAGCCTTATCGGATGAATCCGGAAGAACTGGTTGAGTTGAAGAAGCAGTTGGCAGATATGCTCAGCAAGGGACTTGTTCGTCCAAGCGCTTCACCTTGGGGATCACCCATTATTTTTGTGGACAAGAGAGACAGTACCACACGCCTGTGTGTGGATTATCGCAAACTGAATGACGTGACCATTAAAAACAAGTACCCTCTTCCCAAGATCGAGGATCTGTTCGATCAAATGAATGGAGCCCGAGTCTTTTCCAAGATCGATCTTCGGACAGGTTACCATCAGTTGAAGATCCGAGAGACAGACATCCCCAAGACCGCCTTCACCACTCGTTACGGTTTGTTTGAATACACCGTGATGTCCTTTGGTCTGACCAATGCCCCAGCCTATTTCATGAATCTCATGAACAAGATTTTCATGGAGTACCTCGACAAGTTCGTGGTAGTTTTCCTCGATGACATCCTTATTTATTCCAAGACCGAAGAAGAGCGCATGCTGAACACCTGCGTCTAGTTTTGGAGACACTCCGAGAGCACCAGCTGTATGCCAAGCTTAGCAAGTGTGAGTTTTGGCTCAGTGAAGTGGCATTTCTCGGACATGTTGTATCTGCCGGAGGAATTTCTGTTGACCCCGAGAAGATACAAGCCATTGTTGACTGGTTAGCCCCAACCAGTGTGACTGAAATCCGAAGCTTTCTCGGACTCGCTGGTTATTACCGCAAGTTCGTTGAAGGATTTTCCTGTGTAGCCAAACCCATGACCCAACTGTTGAAGAAGGACAAGAAATTTGAATGGACTCAGAAGTGTGAAGATAGTTTCCAAGAATTAAAGAGACTGACCTCGGCCCCAATTTTGATTATGCCAGACGTCACCAAGAGTTTCGACGTGTATTGCGATGCATCACGCCTCGGACTTGGTTGCGTTCTGATGCAAGAAGGCAAAGTTGTGTCGTACCTGTCCCGGCAGTTGCGACCGCATGAAGAGAATTACCCAACCCATGACCTGGAGTTAGCTGCTGTTGTTCTTGCTCTCAAAACGTGGCGTCCCTATCTTGCGGGACATCGCTGTGAGATCTATACGGATCATAAGAGTTTGAAGTATATTTTCACCCAGAAGGAGTTGAACCTGCGACAGAGTAGATGGATGGAATTAATCAAGGATTATGATATTGGAATCCATTATCACCCGGAAAGGCAAATGTAGTGGCCGATGCCCTTAGTCGCAAACCCTGCACCTGAATGCCTTGATCCAAGCCGAACAGCCAGCCTTGTTCAAAGAGTTCAAAGATTTTGGACTAGAACTTGTTAGCCATGGTTATCTCGCCAATTTAGAGTTAGCCCCAACTCTGATGGATCAAATCAAAGAAGCCCAAAAAGGTCATGAAAGCATTGAAGGAATTAGAAGAAAATTTCCCTCGGCAAAGCACCCGGTTTTACCGAAGATGCTGAAGGAGTGCTGAAGTTCAATGATCGTATCTGTGTGCCCAATGTCACGGAACTTAAGGAGTTAATCCTGAAAGAGGCCCATGGGACCCCTTATTCAATCCACCCCGGCGGAACCAAAATGTACCAAGACCTTCGAGAAAGATTTTGGTGGCATGGAATGAAGCGAGAGATTGGTTCATTCGTAGCCAAGTGTGACATCTGTCAGCGAGTCAAGGCTGAACATCAGCGGCCGCTGGATTGCTTCAACCTTTGAAAATTCCCGAGTGGAAGTGGGATGAGATTGGAATGGATTTTATTACCGGACTTCCAAGGTCCAACAGAGGCCATGATTCAATCTGGGTCATCGTTGATCGATTGACCAAGGTTGCTCATTTTATACCTGTCAAAACCACTCACAATGGAGCCCAGTTAGCAGACCTGTATATTTCCAGAATAGTAAGCCTGCATGGCGTGCCTAAAAAGATTGTATCTGATAGAGGCACGCAATTCACCTCAAGATTCTGGAAATCCCTTCATGAAGCCCTCGGAACCAAGTTGGCGTTTAGCACAGCTTATCATCCCCAGACCGATGGCCAAACTGAACGAGTGAACCAGATATTGGAGGACATGCTTCGCGCATGTGTTCTATCCTATGGTTCCAAGTGGGAAGATTGTCTTCCGTTTGCAGAGTTTTCATACAACAACAGTTATCAGTCTAGTCTGCAAATGACCCTTTTGAAGCCCTTTACGGCAAGAAGTGTCGTACGCCCCTGAATTGGTCCGATACCGGAGAAGGCAAATTGTTTGGACCAGATACCCTCCGTGAAGCTGATGAGCAAGTTCAGCTTATTCGTGAACGCCTCAAAACTGCTCAATCCCGTCAGAAGAGTTACGCTGACACCAAGCGCCGTGATCTCACTTTCAGTGTCGGAGATTATGTTTATCTCCGAGTGACACCCCTTAAAGGAATGCAGCGTTTCCATGTCAAAGAAAAATTAGCGCCAAGGTATATTGGACCCTTCAAGGTCATTGCTCGTCGAGGAGAAGTATCCTATCAGCTGGAGTTGCCCCCGGAGTTAGGAGATTATCACGATGTCTTCCACATTTCCTTGCTCCGGAAGTGTCTTGAAGTTCCTAACAGCCTGATGTTTTCAAAAACATCGACCACCTCTCCATCGACCTGAACCAAGACCTGACTTATCGTGAGAGACCCCTCAAGATTCTCGAAGAAGATGTTCGTGTTACCCGAAGACGCGCGATCAAGTTTTACAAAGTCCAGTGGACTAACCACTCTGAAGAAGAAGCAACTTGGGAACGCTAAGATTATCTTAGGAGCGAATTCCCAGACCTCTTTAGTACCTAAGCCTAGCAAATCTCGGGACGAGATTTATTTTAAGGGGGGAAGGATTGTAACATCCCAAAAATATTATAAGTATTATTATTCCAAAAATGAGAGCCAACAAAAACTTTTGTTGATTATTATGTGTTGTTTGTAAATTGTTGCTTGTGGTAATTAATTCTTGTTGCTTGTGTTATTTAGTTCTTGCTAAATGTGTGTTGCTTGCTCTAAAGAAAAACATGAAGAAAAGAAGAGGAATAAAATAAAAGTTGAAACAAGAAAAATGAATGTGACATGTGTCACACAAATTCTCCAAGTGGGAAACTCAAATTGTTTCAAAAAAAAATTCAGTGGAGTGGTAATGCAAACCCTCCCATTTCATCCTTACTACTTATCTCTCTCAAATAATATTTTACACCTATTTTTAAAATTCAAAAGTAAGAACAATGGAAATAAACCAAAATACTATAACTAAAACTTTATGAACAAAAATGATTCAAAACATTTTATTTTGAAATACCAAATTTTGTGGAACTACTACATGCTATGTGGAAGCCTCACAAATATTTTTGAATTTTTCTAAATTGTTTAAGTACCCCAAATAAATTCCAGAAAAGCTACTGGAAATAAAAAGAAACTAGAAAATAGAAAAGAGAAAAGGAGGCAGGTTTTTTTTTTGCAAAACCGTCGTCCCCTACCTCTCTCCCTAGCTCGCTTAGCACGCCGTGTCGCTGCGGTCGTCGACGCCGTTCCCCGGCCCCCCAGCCCCCCCCCCCCTTGGCTCGCAATCGTCCACGCTCGTTGCCTCTGCTCGCGCTCGAGCGTTTCCCTCTCCCCAATGCCGCCCTGTCCCCCGATGCCCGCCGTGGAGAGCTCGGACGGCGCCGGCCAAATTCGAGCCCCTCGCTGCTCCTCGACACACGCCACTCGACCCAGACCTTCTAGAACACGCCCGGACCCCGCACGTCGTCGCATTGCCCCGCCCTTTGCACCACAGCCTCGGAATCGAGAGAAATATCTCACCGGCGCGCCATGGACGCCGATACGCCGATCCCGGTGCTATAAAACCCCCCCTATCCCTCTCTGCACTCCACACCACTCCCTCGGCCTCTCCCTCGCTCCAATTTCACCGTGCACCGCCAGGAGGGCGGGCACTGCCGCAGCCACTGCCACCGTCGAGGTCGAGCACGGCCGCGACGCCACAATCTCTCTTCCTCTTCCTTCTGGGCCGCACTCTCTTCTGCAGCCCACACCGCACTCACACGCTTCGTTTTCCCTCTGTTTCGTGCACAGGGGAGATGCCAGAACCTCGCCGGAGCTGCGGGAGCTAGCCGTGGAAGCGGAGGAGCTCGCCGTCGCCGCCACACGCCGTCCCAGCAAGTACAACTCGTGCCACGACCTTCCCCGAGCCTCCGCCGTCGATTCACGTCATCGTCGCCGTCTGCCGTGCCCTCTAAGTGAGGATTCCGTCCACCTCGCCGTCGCCGGAGCCCCGGCGCCGCCCAGAAATGATCGTCGCCGTTGTCTTTGAATACGGGCCGTTGGATCTAAATCCAACGGCAGCGTAACGCTTCGCTGTAGCTAGCCGCTGACGGGCTGACCCACCCGTCAGCATTTTAATCATTTCCCGCGTGCGCTGAGTCGCTGATGAGTGGACCCCACCCGTCAGATTTCTCAGCATTATCCAGAATAGTAAACTTTTCGAATTTAAATCTCTCTGGAAATTCAGTACTGGACCTAACTTCAAAATTCAATATCTTGAGATCTAGACATCCAAATAAATCAAATCCAATTGTTTTGGAAAGCTTATAATTTTTTTTAACTAACCCAATTGGATTCATTTCATTTAGATAAATAATAAAAATGTATTATTAAAAATACTACAGAAGGTTTAAATTCTAAACTTGTTTGTTTCTGATACTCTGTTAGTCCAAATAATTCCAAACCAATTTTTCTAGCTTAGTACTGCCATGTATTAGCTTCCCTAATTTTGGTAGAATTATTTGTGCAGTGTTAATTGTTTAGTATAAAGTTGAAATTTGAACACCCTTCTGCACTAAAAATTTAAATAGGTTTAATGGTTAAGCAAAATGATTTAGGACCAATTTTGTTAGATCACATTTAGTTAAGATTAGATACCCCTAAAGGGATTTAATTTTTGAACAACATTAACTTGAGTTGTAGCAAAAACTTGGTTATTAGGTTACTGGATTAAAACATTTGTGTAGGGAGTTTGGTAAATCCAATTAACCCAAATCAAATTGTGTTGTCTTCTACACATCAGTAGCTTTCTGTAGAATTTTAGTTTGTATTTTTAGGACAAACAGAACTCAAGTTGTACAATTAAACATGTTCCACTCATTTCTGCCATATTGGAAACATAAATAAATAATGGTAAATACAATTAAATTGAAACCAAGTGGTGTTGTTTGTTGTATGCAGTGGCTATTTAGAGCATTTAGGATTGTAATGTTGTGATGTTGTTTGAATAGATTAGTGATTGTTTTGCATTTGTTTGTTTATTAATTAGACGAGAACGCTGTCGGATTTATCGAGGAAGGAGGGTTTGTTGAATCTGAAGATCAAGACCAAGGTCACTTTGCCGAGCAAGGCAAGCTACTCTCTGAGCTTGCACCCCAAATATATGCATCTACTTTGATAACATGTTTTACTTTAAGGCAAGGATTTATAAAACCCTTTTTAAAAGTATATGAAACTTATTTTGCCACCCTATGTAGAAAATAAGACAGTTTATAAAAATTATAGGTTGGGAAAAATAAACATGGTTTATTCAAAACTCCTTTGGAAATACTTGTGTGATTATGGAATGCCGAGATGTCGGTGTTGGAATGGAGAAGTGGAAATGGTGATGTTTATGAAAAATGCACAGTGTGTCCTAGTACTATGACAACCAACCGATACCCTGTGCGACCACATTTACCCACATATGGGAAAAGGGCGTAGTCATATAATTTGCTCATATTAGTATGGGATGCCTCAACAACGAGGATGACCTCGTTCCATGAGGGGATGGTCATGGCGACCTACCCCCTGACCTGGGTCCTGGCATCTGAGGATGGGGGATTGAAGGGTTCGCTCGCCGGGCAGAACTACGAGTCCTCACACTTAGGTTTCCCGACGGGGAATCTGGACTGGGTGTCGATGGAAAGGATGATAATTTCGTAGCGGTAGGGTCCTATACTAGCATGAGCAAAGGACAGGCTATGGTCGGCGGCTTACTTCGCATACACCCTGTATGGCGAGACGTGGCGGACACGATGAGCTGCCGGATGGATGTGGGAAAAGCGTGCTAACTCTGCAGAGTGTAAAACTATTCGAATAGCCGAGTCCTCAGATATGGACAGTTGGGAGGCTGTCCTAGACCATGTGCAAGTTTTTGGAAAAGCTTTTAAGTTTAAAAGAAACTGAAATGGAGATGGT
This sequence comes from Poa pratensis, assembly GCA_947311845.1. Lineage (NCBI taxonomy): Eukaryota > Viridiplantae > Streptophyta > Magnoliopsida > Poales > Poaceae > Poa > Poa pratensis. Next base: position 7,267,831 of record CAMZMU010000102.1, read on the forward strand.
GTTACACAGCTATACCAAATGGAGTGGTATGAGTTGTTGAAATAATGGACCATGGTGAGCCATGGTCAGAAAAAGGAGGAGTTTTGGAGAAACAAATAGGATGGTGACTTCTTTTAAAGATAGTTATAAAACTCTTCTTACCTTTTTCAATAAAGATATAGAGATGTTTTAAATAAATAAAAGTTGGAAATTAAAATAAAACTAGTGCATACTCATGTTGGGGTAGTTTGCGAGTACATTCAAATGTACTCATATTGGTTTCATCCCTGGCTATTGTCCTAGCCAGACTACGAGGAGGAGCACTACGCCGAGCAGGAGTATGGCGACTTCTACGCGAACTAAGGATCTCCACAAGTCAGCTGCCTGTCGGGTCGTCTTCGTTAGGATTCGATGTCTACTACGCCGTAGCTTCCGCTGATGTTTTGGTTTGGCCCATGAAGGCACCTATGTAAGACTTGGTCTAAATGACCATTTATGTAAGACTTTTAATTCGGTATTGTAATGGATGTAAACTTTGGTATCCAATTCGGATTATGTGCAACGACAGACTGATCACGGGATCGTTGTGTTAAGCATAATCGGGTATTTCGGACAGCTAGTCCGGGGTCCCCACAGTACTCCAGTACGAATAGACTTTTAGTCCTTAGCAAAATTTCAGACCTTCGGGGCAATCGGATATTCCGAGTTAGGAAAATCCGGATAATCCGAAATTCCTCAGTACCACAAACCACTGTTCAACTTTAGGTCCTTAGTCGTTTTTCGAACCAGTTGTATCGGATAATCCGATTCCAACCTCATCGGATAATCCGATACCCCGGTTATTCCGAGTCCTATTTCACCGGATAATCCGGTTAACATTGTTTCAGCTTTATTTTTACGAACCCTTTTTAGCTCACTCCTTGGAATTTGATTGAAAGAATGTTTAATCACCTAGACCCTGCATTTTGTCACCTGATCATGTCATTCATATGCAAGTTAACATTAGGGTTCCATCTATTCAAATCGACAAGCAAAGATGCTACAATACCTAACTCCACGGTATATTCGAGATGCGCCCCTCTAGGCATCCGAACTACGTTTAAGTTGAGTAGATTGAATCATCCTCATCTCGGGGATTTAAAATGTCATGCCATCATGTGTTTGCGCATTGCATTTGTTAAAGCATGTGTGGTGATTGATTGCTTCTTCCGATGTTATGCTTCGATAGATCAAGCAGCCGGGGTTGCGCCACAATACCCCGACGATCCGTACTACCCGCACGTTGAACAAGGCAAGCGTAATCCCCCTCTGAGCATGTCTTATCCTATTTTCCGCAAATATTTTCTCCACTATAATATTGCACGCGGTTCCAAATGTCAATTTGCTTGGATTAGAGTATCCTATAGTTGCATTAAGTTTCCGATGCCATTACCTGTTTCCCCTCCTATTATCCATAGGTTTGTATTGTTGGCCTGAGATACCTAACTATGCTATGTTGTTGCTTAGCCATGCTTAGTTAAATGCTTAGCCGTCCGATGGATATTTCATGTTGGAAACAGATGTTGAAATGTTCGGATGATGGTGGAGAAATTGTGGTGACAGGTAATAAAATGCTTAAAGGTGGGGATGAGAGGCCACTATGGTTTGGTGGTGTTTTGTCTCGCTCTCGCCGCCTATGTGCGAGTTCTTTACCTCTTGAACCAAGAATGAGCGCGCTTCCTTTCGTTGGGGTATATGGAGCCCTCGTCGACCGACTAACTTGTGTGGGGCTAGCCAGGGTCCTCTAGTTCGGGCTTCCATTTGCGCGTGCGTTGAGATGGTGGCCAAGACAGAAATGAGGATGGTGGTGTTTAGGAAAATGAGTGGCCACGGGGCAGGGTGTTGGAGGCACTGAACCTGTCCCGTCCTCACTGATGATCCTGGGTTAGTCTCAAGCAAGGTAAAGGTTGTAACCGTTCCCACTCAGCCGGCTTTCCCAGAAGAGAGCTAAGCGTAGGCAATGAGCGGGCGGTACCGAAGGTTAAACACAGTGCACCCCTGCAGGGTTAAATCTTTTCGAAAAGCCGTGTCCACGGTTATGGACGACTTGGGAAAGGACGATAAAATCATAGAATAACTTGAACGGAATGATTAAAACCTGAGTACTAAAGGTACTACTCAAGGATGCAAGGTTAGCTTCCTCGAGGGTGATTCGGGGAGGTGCCTTTGTAGAACAGGTACAGTGATGATGGTGGTTGATGATGAGAAAGAATCAAAAGAGAAGAGTTACTTCTTACCCCTTTTGAAAATATTCTGATTAGTCGATGCCATGGAGTCGTGTTTCTATAAATAAAATCAGCTTTATGCAAAACAGCCATAAAACCTTGAAAGCCTCATCGAGCTAAAGCTCTATATTTTAATCTTGCGAGTTCGTCGAACTCAACGTCGTTTGTTCTGTTTTAGAGGAGGACTTCACCGACCTCGAAGGTGGGTTCTTTGTGGACGTCGACGAGTAGTCTGGGGTTCCCAGGTGGCAGCTTGGGACATCCCGGACCAGCTGGCGCTGCAATGTTTATCTGTAGGCCTCTTAGGCCATAATTTGGATCTTGTTGTTAGAACAACTTAATTTGCTTCCGCATGTTGTAATGTTGGGTCTGTGACCTCTGGTTGTAATTTGCTATCTTTCTCTATTATAAGAGTTGAACTATAATTATTTGTGTCGTAGAGTCTGTGATGTGCCAGTTGTTCCACAAGTCTTGATCTCTCTATTATGCATTGATAGTTGTGCCTGTGTTAAGGCATCAATCGGGGTGTTGCGTTGCCGATGATCCATTCCGAGCAACGCCTGCCAAAGGTTTTGGCCGGGGATTGGTAAACCCGTAACCTCCGGTTGTATCGCTTAACCGGTAACACACAGCATCACTGTATAGCAGTCGGGTCGGGGCGCCACAACATGCTTGCAAGCTCATTAACATAATCTCACCGAGTGGGCCTAGAGTATCTATCCTGCTATGCGGATTGGCAAATCCCGCTCTTGATCCCTCGTTTCAACATACTCCCTTCCGATACCCGAGAGGGACACCTTTATGGTCATACTTTTAAGATATGATGGTTGATGCAATCAAGTATCTTTCAGGAATAGCAATCAGAGTTGATCTCACGGTCTAAGGCGTAATGACTACGTCCTACAAATATTGGGTATGTCCATCACATCGTTCTACCAACGATATAAATCCATTGCCAACTGACATAAATGTCACATGATCGGGAAACCTCGATCATCAATCGCACAACGGACTAGTTAAATAGAGGCTACTAGGGACCTGGTTGTTTACATACCACACGTGTATTAATGTTTCCGCTTAATACAGTTATAGCATGGTATAAAACATATTATGAACAATCGAGATATGACAAATAAAATATCTTTATTAATTGGCTCTAGGGCATATCTCCTTCAGTCTCCCACTTGCACTAGAGTACAATTTAATCTAGTTTACAATTTGGTAAAAGCTTAACACCTATAGCAACTTGGTGTATGCTTGTCTTGTGGAAGAGGAATTTAGTCTGCAGATATCCCACATTGAGATCTGTATATACTTTGCAACACTTCTATGTCACCTAGTTTGACATCATCCCGTATCTTATGATAACGGTGAAATATATGTTTGTCGATGGAGTGAGACTTAAAATTTCACGTAGCATGGGACTTAAAAGTCTAAGGGATCTATTAAGGAGAACCACGCATGCTCGGGAAAACCGCTCAGTCCAATCATACTTGCTACTTCTGAAGTAGCCATATATTCCTATACCTATGTAGATTATGCGACAGTGCATTCATATGCAACTTCGCAAGCTAACCATGTCTTTCTTCAAAACAAAGGACTTCTCCTGTATGAGATTTCTAGTCGTATGGGTCAGTGTCATAACTTGCATCATCGTAACCCTTTTACGGCAAGTTGCCACTCTCACCCTATACCAGAAAACATATCTTCAGTACTCTTCAGACACTGAAGGATATACTTTACATTTGTTCATTGATCCATCCAGAGATCACTCTAGAACCTGTTCTTCAACCAAGAACTTAGGTCACACCAAGTCGAGTTTTCAGTCTGATAGAATCTATGGCTGAGGCATAGAGGATGTCTGACATCCTTTTTTCTTTCATTAGCTATCGCTGAAACGTCAAGATAAACTTAATATTTTACCTAGTCATACAAGTAAGAACCTTTTTCTTCACTTGTTCTATTCTGAAACACTTCAGAATCTTAACCTAGGAAAATATTCCAACCTAATGTTATTAAGCCCCTTTTGATCTATACAAATTATAAACCTGATGCCTAATACTTTCAACTTCATTCATAGAAAATTTAATCACTTAAATAATCATTTATACTTTACTAGAGGATATGTATCATTCTCAATATGTCATTACATATAAAATCAGGAATGACACCTAGCTCCCACTCAAATATGACTTCCGCATATAAGACCAGAGAATTTATTTTAGCTCTCACTCAAATATGCCATTCACATATAAGATCAAGAAAAGCTACTTAGCTCCCACTCACTTCTTTGTAAATGCAGGTTTCTTCAACTATTTTGGACGACTCCAAAATCATTTGATCACATTATTAAATTGAAGATTCCAGCTCCGATATGCTTGCTCCAGCCCATGAATGGACAACTAAATTTTGCATACATGTTTAGCATCCTTAGGATCAACAAACCATTTTATTGTACTAATTACAACTCTTTCTTAATGTTACCATTAAGAAACATGGTTTTCCTATCCATCTATTAATTTCTCAATTTGAAATTATAGTAATTGCTAAATGACCCTGAATACACTTATGTTTCGCCACTTGAGACAAAATCTCGTCGTGGTCAACTTTTGAATCTATCGAAAATGTTTTTGCGACAAATCAATCCTTATCAGTGTCTATTATCTCATAAAATTTCATATTCTTTTAACGGCTTGGATGCCATCAAGAAGATCTTCCCAAGTCATTACTTGGTAATCGTACATGGATTTTATTTCGGATCATATATGGCTCATAGCCATTTCTCGGACTTAGGTCTACCATTGTTTCTTCGTAGTTCGTAGGTTTCTCATGTTCCATTAACATGATGTTCACAACAAGATTGTCGTACCACACAATGCGGAACACATTCTCGTACGCCTACGGTCTTAGTATGAGCTCAGAACATCATGATCATTATCATAAGCTTGCTTCCAGTTGTGGAGGACGGTACCGAAACCTTTTTCCGTTGTGCCACTCTGATGTCTAGAGAGAAAGTTCATCAATTTCGTCTTGCTCTACTTTCTTTCCCACTTATACCCTTGGACAAGAAACTATTTCTTCAGCAATGTATATTCCGGTAATGATTTTGCCTCTGTCGTGAGACATGTACCCAACTAATTCTTTAGGTACACTACAAAGATTTATCCATTTTATTTTGATCACATCGAAACACTAAATTACTGAAACGACAATCTAGGCTAAAAGCCATGCCATCACTCATATGGTATTGCCTCCACGGATTTAGATGGTTCCCTATTATCTAAAGTGAATGTTTTGTTTCCACCATATGATTCCAATGATCACAATAATTCGATAAGAGATTTTATTTACCATACACTATCCGATAGCATGTGATTACGACGTCCTAACACACCATAACATTGTGGTGTTCCACGCGGCGTATTTTGTGGAACTCTTTCACAAGTCTTTCAATGATGTGCCAAATATATAACTCAAATCCTTGTTTCCTCGATCTGTTATCGCAGGAATTTGATTCTCTTGTTAAGTTTATTTTTCTTACTTCACTCCGAACTTGTTTGATCTTATCAAACTTATCAGACCAGCATTTCTTTAAGTGGATATCCATATATCTACTCAAATCATTGGTGAAGTTTACGAAATAATGATTTCCACTACACGTTAAAATACTTCATTGATCCACACACATCATTATGTATGATTATCAATAAGTTAAATGCCCATTTCCAGAAAACGGTGTCTTAGTTATTTTGCAAGTGTCAAAATATCAAAATCTAAGTACTTGGAGATCCATCTATATGGAGCTTCTCATGCATATAACATTGACATGACTTAAAATGTTAGTGCCACAATAATGTGGTGTCATTAAGTTTGTATCCTTTGGCATTAATGTTATAAATGTTACTGACCGAGGCTCAGAAGACAGCAAGGTACAGCCACAGGTTTTCCGGGTCACAAGCCCCTAGGCGCTGACTCGGCCAATTCGGGAAAGGGGCAGTGGCTAGGCTACTGTGGTCTACACTGCCTTAAGCTCAAAGAGGAAAGATAAGCCTGTGGTGGACAGAGGGTGAGCTGGACTGAGTGACAGTGGCCAGTGTTTGTCCTGTTCTCCTTGTCCATGCCATTGTCCTCTGCGGCCAGGGGCAAAAGGGTAATTCGGTTACTGTATATATGCGCCACCACCTTCCCCGTGAGAGGATCGACGATTGTGAGCATCATTTCCCCCCAAGCTTCATCTTCTACTGGAGCTCTCTCCATTGTTCATCATACAGCTCAAGGAGCGCTTTGTACTTGTAAACACTTGAGATATAAGAGAGTAGGCTAGAGCTGCAGTAGGGGTGTTACCTCCACAAGAGGGCCCCGAAGCAGGGTACATCGTGGTGTTCTTGCTGTTCTTGGTTTGCTTTGTTCTTGTTGTTTCCTGCGAGGTTCTTGTTTGATCTTCATGCGTGCTTCATAAGCGCGCAAACCCTCCCCGGTTCCCCCAACGCCCAAGCGAGCCCACACTTAAGCCATACCCATGGCATCTGCCGTGACACCACCACGACAGTTGGCGCCCACCGTGGGGCAAGCATTGGCGTTGGCTGGGGTTTCCATCCGGACGGGCTCCGTCACTGGTGCCGGCGAGCGGGTCCTCTCCGGGCTCGTGTGCAAGCTCGGCGAGTTCAACTTCATCAGCGACAACGCGGGGTGCTTCTCCAACAAGCCTTCCCCGCGAATGGCTTCCTCATGACGCTGGGCAGCTTCGTCACCTACGTCGCCACCGAGCCAGTTCGCGAGTACCCGGCGCAGGTGCTCGTGGCTGCGGATCCTCCTTCTTTCCGCGCAGCTCGCGGAGGGCGTAGCGCTCGCCCTGGGAGCAGCGTGGAGGTCATGGTGGCTGCCGCAAACGCTGCTGCTGGCAAAGGAGGTGCCAGCGCGAGCGTGCCAGAGGAGCTGGCCACGCCGTCGATCCGGCTGACAAGCCGACCCGGACAGCTAAGTTCCCTAAGGAGAAACCCGATCCGGTTGGTCCCCTTGGCATGTCAAGCAGGGATGCTTCCTTAGAGGGTATCTTGGAAAAGCTAGCTCGGCCAGTGGCTCCTGGAGCAAATGTTGATCTTACTGTAGCTCAGCTAGAGGCAGAGCGCCTGAGGTTGCAGAAAGAGGCTCGGTTAGTGATAGAGTCTAGGCAAGAGTTTGATAGAGATCTGAGAGAATACAATGCTGCCAATGGTATCACAGATGGCTTTACTCCTGTAGTGCACCGCTCGCGCAAGAAAGCCGAGTTGCGTAACAGAGGCAAGGACCTCAATGACGAGTTGGCTAGAGCTGCAGGTTCAAGCTCAAGTAAAGCCACTAGTCATAGGTCCGGAACAGGCAAGCCGGTTTATAGCTCCCCGGCTAAGAATCTTAGGGCTGCAGCAGCAGCACGAGCCGAGTTAAGTAACCTGACCGGGGACGCTTGGCGCAAGCAGGCGGAGAGAGTGAATGAGCTAGTGGATGTGTGCAACAGGCAGAATGAGGCCTACCGGAAAGCTAATCCGGATGCTGGTGGTTCCCGGGTAGTTGTCTCGGTTAGGGCTGCTAGCCAGAAATCTAAGGGGCAAGCGTCCTCTCCGCATGTTGTGATTGACCGAGCTCAAAGTGTGAACTCGGGTAAGAGCAAGCAGCTGCAAACTTATGATGCGGTATATGCGAGCAAGCAGCTTGCAGCCCAAGGAAAAGGTGGACAAGACAGAAACAGTGGTGGTCAAGGCAATCCGGGTACTGGAAGGGGAAATTCGGCTGGCCGAGGTCAACCACCTCGCCACCCCGGACAGCAGGTGATGGCACAGGTGCAGCAGCAAAGTGGTGGCCAGGTGGGCTACCGCTATGACGATGGCAATTCGGCTATGGCGCGAGCCGGATACCAGACGTATGACAATGCATTGGCGTCGAGACTGGGGCCTCGGATGTTGGATCCGGATGATCAGCGTCTCAAGTTGGACAGAATCTACCAGTCCGAGAAGCTGGAAGAGCAAGGCCCACCGGGTCCACCATGCTTTGGACCTCGGATAATGAATGAGCCAAGTGTGCCGTTGTTCCAGCTCGGCCGCAACACGAAGCCGTATAATGGCAGCACCAAGCCACAGGATTGGCTGACGGACTATGTATCATCAGTGCACATTGCGGGGGGCAATCGCCGATGGGCGGTCCGGTATCTCCCGCATATGTTAGAAGGTCCAGCCCGAATTGGCTGAATAACTTGCCACCGGGTAGTATCAATTGTTGGATGGATTTGGAACAGGCGTTTAACAGCAACTTCTCCAGCACCTACAAGAGGCCAAACCGACCTCAGCTCCTGGCTGCATGCAAGCAGGAAGAGAGGGAGACAGACCGAGAGTATTTGACTCGGTGGAGCAACATGCGCAATTCTTGCGAAGGTGTAGTGGAGGAGCAGGCCATTTCATGGTTTGCACAGGGATGCAGGCATGGTACACCACTTTGGCAGAAACTCCAAAGAGATATGCCGAAAACCCTGGCAGATATGATCCGGATAGCAGACACGTATGCGCTGGGTGATCCAACACAGCCCGCATTGGATGCAGTGGGAGCAAACAGGAGGCAACCGGTTAATAACCGAGTTGGACCATTAAGGCCCAGTGACCGACATGAATTCGGTTACAAGAGAAGAGATCCGGATTACAGGTATGGTTCGGATCAAGTTGCTGCAGTAAACATGGATCAACCCGGTGGAGGAGATGCGCAGAGGCAGAAAACTGATGGTCCGGCTTGGAGGCCGAATCAAGGTGCTGGCCGAAGAAAGTGTGGGAGGGACCAAGTCCACCTCTGACTTTTGAGTCCAGATTGGATGGGCCTTGCTGTTATCACACCACTGATCCGCGCAAACCGGCTAATCATTCGACCCGGAACTGTAGTTGGCATCACCGCATTCAGGCGGAAGGTCAAAGAGGACCACCTCAAGAGGTGCTCCTAGACCGAATTTCAGGCCAAACATGCCGCTAACCGGAGCCAATGCGACCCCGGTCAACGCTGGAACTCCAAGGCCAGCAGCAACGAAGCCGGTTAACCTGGTGAACATGGGAGGCAGTGACAATGGTGATGGCCCAAGTAGGCAAGGTGGATACCCTGGGAATGATTACAAGGAAGCACATCAGAGTTATGTGGTTTTCGTGACCGAGCCAACTGACAAGAAAAGTCAGTTGAGACGAGCAAAGGAGGTGAATGCCGTGATGCCAGCAGTTCCAAAGTACTTGAACTGGTCTGAGCAGGAGATCACTTGGAGCAGGGCGGATAACCCAAGGATCATGCCAAGCCCAGGGAACTATGCACTGGTGGTGGATCCAACTTTGGTTGGACCCAAGCTGAACGTGAAATTTAGCCGAGTCTTGGTCGACAATGGCAGTGCCATAAACATCATGTATCGGGACACAATGGTCAAGTTGGGTATTTCGCCGAATCAGTTGCAACAGAGCAGCTGTACTTTCCATGGCATAGTACCCGGGGTATCTTGTTCCCCCATGGGTAAGATCTGGGTAGATGTGTTGTTCGGTACCAGGGACAATCACAGACTTGAGAGTCTCGAGTTCGAGGTGGTGGATTTGGAAAGCCCATACCATGCTCTGCTTGGCAGGCCAGCATTAGCCAAGTTCATGATATCTACTCATGTGGCCTACCTCAAGATGAAAATGCCTGGCCCGAATGGTGTTATCACCGTTGCGGGAGACTACAAGAAGGCCATACAGTGTGCTACAGTTGGTTCTAACTTAGCTGAATCACTGGTGATACAAGCTGAAAAGAGCAAGATGCACGAGGTGGTGGCAATGGCGAAGTCAGCTCAGCTCGGCGTGCTGGCCATGACTAATCCGGATGCGGGTGCAACATTTGAGGTGCCCAAGGAGACGAAGAAGATCCCCATTGACCCGGAGAACCCGGAGCGCATGGCCATCATTGGTGCCGGGCTGGGTGAGAAATAGGAAAGCGCGCTCTGTCACTTCCTCCGTGAGAATCGGGATATCTTTGCATGGTCAGCTAAGGACCTGCCTGGTGTTCCGAGGGAGTTGGCAGAGCATTCTTTGTTTGTCAGGCCGGATGTGAAACCGGTTAGGCAACCGACTCGGCGGCTTTCAGATGATCGAAGAAAGGTGGTGCTCGATGAGCTGGCTAAGCTGCTGGCAGCCGGATTCATTATGGAGGTGTTGCATCCGGACTGGATATCTAATCCAGTTCTAGTAGAGAAGAAGAAGGACGAACCAGCTGTGGTCAAGGTGTGGCGCATGTGCATCGATTTCACCAACCTAAACAAGGCGTGTCCAAAGGATCCATTTCCTTTGCCTCGGATTGATCAAGTGATCGATTCTACTGCTGGGTGTGAGTTGTTGTCTTTTATTGATGCGTACTCTGGTTTTCACCAGATACCACTGAACCCTAAAGATCAAATAAAGACTGCTTTTATTACCCCGTATGGGGCGTATTGCTATCGTGTCATGTGTTTCGGTTTGAGAAATGCTGGTGCAACTTATCAGAGATGTATGCAAAAGTGCTTGCATTCTCAAATGGGTAAAAATGTGCAGGTGTATGTGGATGACATTGTCATCAAAACAAAAGAAAAACGTACTCTCCTCGAGGATCTCGAGGAAACATTTGTGAACTTGAGAAAATATCGGTTAAAATTGAATCCGGACAAGTGCACCTTTGGTGTCCCAGCTGGAAAGTTGCTTGGTTTCCTTGTATCGAGCCGAGGTATTGAGGTGAATCCGGCTAAGATCCGAGCCATAGAAAGAATGAAATTGCCTAAATGTCTAAAAGATGTACAAAAATTCACCGGGTGTTTAGCCTCGTTGAGTCGGTTTGTGAGTCGGCTAGGAGAAAAAGCCTTGCCCTTGTATCAGTTAATGAAAAAGAGCACCGGGTTCACGTGGACCCCGCAAGCAGATTCGGCTTTCAACGAATTAAAAAAGATGTTGTCCACTGCTCCAGTTTTGGCATCACCTTTGCCGAATGAGCCAATGCTACTTTACATTGCGGCCACTAACCGGGTCGTAAGTGTGGTCATGGTGGTAGAGCGAGAAGAGGATGGTAAATCTGTGCAGAGGCCGGTGTACTATTTGAGTGAGGTGATCTCAACTTCGAAGCAAAATTATCCTCACTACCAAAAGATGACATATGGTGTGTACCTGGCGGTCAAGAAGTTGAAACACTACTTTCAAGAGCATCCGATTACAGTGGTATGTGAAGCTCCAATTGCGGAGATCATTGGGTGCAAAGATGCAACTGGCCGAGTTGCCAAATGGGCGATAGAAGTGTCTCCTTACACACCGCATTATGAGAGAAGAGATGCTATCAAGTCTCAGGCTTTGCCGGATTTCCTTTGTGACTGGGCTGAGATGCAATATGAACCACCTAAACCGGATTACAATTACTGGAGGTTGCACTTTGACGGTTCCAAATGCAAAATCGGGCTAGGTGCTGGGGTGGTGCTCACATCACCAAAACAGGATCAATTGCGATATGTATTGCAGATTCATTTCTCAGCGTCAAACAATGTAGCCGAGTATGAGGCACTGATCCATGGGCTTAATGTGGCTCGGGACATCGGCGTTCGCCGGATTGAGTGTTTCGGTGATTCGGATTTGGTCGTGCAGCAATCTTCTGGAAATTGGGATGCTCTTGACGCCAATATGGCACTGTATCGGTTTCATGTTCAGAAAATTTCGGGATTTTTTGAAGGCTGTGAGTACAAGCATATACCTCGGCTGGAAAACCAAGCTGCAGATGTTCTGTCAAAACTCGGGTCGTCTAGGGAGGCAATCCCACCCGGAATATCCTTGAATCATCTAAGGGTCCCTTCAATCAAACCTTCGCCTGATTCCGAGTCGATTTTTATTCCCAAGCAAGAATCCGAAGCTATTCCTATGAATGTTGATGTGAGTATATCGAGGAAGACCCGGGGACGCATGCCCGGACTCGGGGACTGCTCACACAGATTCGGAAAATGCTAACCGAGTCTTGGGAAAGAGGAGCAGAGATGAAGATGAGGATAACCGGATTGTGGGGAATGGGCAGAAGCTGATAGAAGAAATAATGGCGGCCAAACCTGTGGAAGAAAATGAGCACTTGTTCCCTTTGCATCCAGTACCAGAGTGGGCTGAAGAGATCATGAAGTTCATCGAGGAAGGAAGCTTGCCAAGCGATGAGACCAAGGCTAGGCGTGTCCAGAGGAGATCCAAGGCTTATACCATCATCAACAAGGAGTTATACAAAAGAAGTGTAACCGAGGTGTTGCAGCGCTGCGTGGAGCCAGCAGAGGGCAAGGAGATGCTCCTAGAGATACACCAAGGTGAATGTGGACATCATTGCAGTACAAGAGCCCTGGTGGCTAAAGTGTTCCGGCATGGATTTTATTGGCCCACTGCTCATGCAGATGCGGAGGACATAGTCCGCAGGTGCGAAGGATGCCAGAGATTTGCTAAGCAAACACACTTACCCGCATCGGCACTGAAGACAATTCCTATTACTTGGCCATTTGCGGTGTGGTGTTTGGATATGGTGGGAGATTTCAAGCCGGCTAGGGGCAACATGACACATATGCTGGTGATGGTGGATAAGTTCACCAAGTGGATAGAGGTGAAACCAATACGGAAAGTGGATGGCCGTTCGGCTGTAATCTTCTTGAAAGAAATCATTTTGAGATACGGATACCCTCATAGCATCATCTCGGATAACGGCACAAACTTTGCTGTCGGAGAGTTTGCCCGATTCTGCATGAATAAGGGGATCCGGTTAGACATAGCCTCAGTGGCACATCCAGAGTCCAATGGACAAGTGGAAAGATCAAATGCTCTAGTGTTAGCCGGCATCAAGGCTCGTCTCATTGAACCATTGTTGAAAACTCCGGGGTGCTGGATAGATGAAATCCCATCAGTTCTATGGGGTCTAAGGACTACACCGAATCGGTCAACAGGCTATACGCCATTCTTTCTGGTTTATGGGGCAGAAGCTGTCCTACCCACTGACATAGAATATGATGCACCAAGGGTGGCAATGTACACTGAAACCGAGGCAAAGGAGGCCCGGGAAGATGCAGTGGATCTGCTAGAGGAAGCAAGAGAATTGGCCCTGTCTCGGACAGCAATATACCAGCAAAATCTCAGGCGTTATCATAGCCGAAAGATCAGTCCTCGAGTGTTTCATGAGGGTGATCTAGTGCTGAGGCTGGTGCAGCGCAGCAAAGGCCGACACAAATTGTCACCTCCATGGGAGGGACCATTCATTGTGAGCAAGGCTATGCACAATGATTCGTACTACCTTGTAGATGCACAGGAATCAAGGGAGGATGGCTTGGACAGACCCGGACAGGAAACCAAGCGACCTTGGAATGTAGCTCTGCTTCGACCCTTCTACTCTTAAAGGGCGCAATGTATGTATTTCAATTTATCATGAATGAAATCGCGGTAATCCGAGTCTGGACTCGGGGACTGCTTCGTCCTTATGCATGTGTTGTTTATTACTGTTTTGTTTTTTGCCGTTCGTGTGCCGAATCGCTTTGAACCTTGTTCTAAGCTTCAAGTAATGTATGTTGTGTTGTTGATCTCGTGACTCGACTGACAAACACCAAAATGGTAGTCAAGAGCAGAGATGAGGAATATGGGAAACATGAAAATGGACACGGGGACTCGGTCCAAAACCGATTCGGCACATGTCGTTTACTAACCCCTGTTATTTCTTTTTTCGTTTATGTTGAATGATTCTAAACCACAACTCGTGCGTTTCAAGTATTGTATGCTATGATTCCTATCTTGTGACTCGACTGTCAAAACACCCAAAGAGGTAGACAAGAGCAAAGATTTGGCAAAAGTAGTAAACAAGAAAACAAACTCGGGGACTCGGTTTAAGATGATCCAACATAAACCTTGTCCGGATCGCGTTAAGCATGATAAGCATAGTCTCGAAAGAACTTAAAATAGTCTATTACATCTGCTCCCGGCATACCGGGGATTTAATGTTTTTGTTAAGTACTTCAGGGTGCAGCGGACTCGGTCGCGGCGGACTCGGTCATAGGAGTTTCGGTTGCAGGAACTCCTGTGGTAGGAGCTTCGGTTAGCGGAGCTTCGGGGGCACGGGCTTCAGCTACGGGTGCTTCGGTTGAAGTGGACGCGGTTACGGGAGGTTCTGTTGCTGGAGCAGACTCAGAAGATGGTGGCACTTCGGAAGTAATCTTGACTGGAGAGCTTGAAGGATGGGCGGATTCGGGAATATCCGGATCAGGTGAAGCCTGTTTAGTGATCACAGTCAAGTTAGTGGCTGGAATCACAGGAGACTCGGTTGGAGTTTGTTCGGTGAGCTTGGCCGAGTCGGAGGCTGGTACCTTGCTGGATTCTTCTTCTTCATCAGACCCGCCCTCAGAATCGGCGTATTCTTCAGCGGAGGCATCATCCGATTCCTCTTCTTCAGTGTCTTCTCCATCCGAGTAGACTGGAGCCTCCAGATCAAGATGCTTGGTGCGTGCAAATTCGGCCATAAAGTTGGCGGCTTCTTCACGGATCTTGATCCGGTTGGGATCTGAAGCCCATGAAGAACCCTCGCGAAAGGAGCGCACTTTGGCAAGATCAATCAGCTCATACCAAGACATGATGAATAACAAAGCTGCATCAGCACCAGCGCGGGCGGACGAAGACCTCCACTTCTGTAGCCGGGTCATGGCTTGGTCCAGGTCTCTGATCAGCTCCTCCACAGGCACAACTTGCCGCGCTTCAGGAAATAAGATCCGGTGAGCCTTGAGACTTGCATTGAGCAGACCAATATGGGAATCCTTCAAAGGAGCAATCCGAGCCTTGAGTGCTGTGATATGATCTTCGATGTCCCATGTCTCTGGTAGTGGAGCCTCGGTTAATTTAGCTCTCTCAGCTCGGGCGTCTCTCACAGCCCTGGCGGCTTGAAGCCGGATGCTGGTAAACTCTCCTACAAACAAATAAGCTAATACTGAGTTCAGCAAGAAGGAACACAAGCATATGTATCGGTTAAGGGCAGAAAGAAAAAAGGGATTCGGTGAACTTACGATCCATGTCATCATTAAGGCTAGCAAGTGCAGCAAGCCATTTCGCACTGGCCGCTTTGTGAGCACTCAGTTCTTCTTTAGCCGCTTTGACTTCGGCTTCAGATTCGGCTATGGTCGTTTGAATTTGCTGGTCCAGTTTGGCCCGCTTCTCAAGTCCGGCTTTGAAAGTATCCCGCTCCTTCTGGATAGTATCTTTTTCACGCTTCAGCGTATCCCGCTCTCCTTTAACCTTGTTCTTCACTTTTTCAACTCGGTCAAGCTCTCGCTGGAGCCGAGTCACTTCTGATTTTTCCTCGGATAAGGCGCGTTTGTGCTCTTCTTCTTTCTTGTCCATTTCAAGACAGAGCCCATCGAAGGAAGTTTGGAGCTTCTGGTGCTGATGGGCGAGCTGCTTAAAGAGCTTGCCGCGAGCGGTCATGGTTTCCTGAAAGAAAACAGGCAAACGGCGTCAGAAGAATCTCGGGGACTGGCCCGAGATTAACCGAATCAGTTGAAAAGGAGACTCGGGGACTGGAAGTCCCACGGTGTCCTCGGTTAAGGCAACATTCATCATAATTTTTTTTAGAGATTCAAGCCGAATGACTTTCTTACTCGGAGGAGTATCAGTCGTTCGACCCGAATCTCGGGGACTGGGTATAGTACTGTTTGATTATGTTGAAATAAAAGCAAGGTTCGGATAAATTTACCTCGAACACCCGGTTAGCTTCAGTGACCGAGGTCTGTACAGAGTGTAAGGATTGGAACATCCGACTAGGCCCAGCCGGGTGTGGCGCTGAAGTAGAGAAGCCTGTGGCAAAGTCAGCATCATTCCAAGCTTCAATGAATTGCTTGGCGGACTCGAGCTTATCGCTGCTCGGAGGGCGCGGATTCGACGCGGACTGGCCGAATCGAATCGCTGATGGGGCGGCAGAAACCTTCTTGCTAGCAACCACCTGCTTATCCGAGGTAGTCGGAGTTGTGCCAGAGGCACCCTGAGTCGGCTTGGGTTGCGGTGACGCACCAGAAGTCTGCTTCGGATGTGGCTCCTTGTGCTGCTTCTCGGAAACTTGCTGTTGCTGTTGCTGCTTCTGCTTCTTCTTCTTCTGCTGCTCTTGGTTCAGTGCAGTTTGAGCTGCAGGAGCAGGGCGGGAATCAGGCTTAGGCGAGGACGTAGCCGATGTCTTGGCCTTTTCCTTCTCCAGCTCCTTGAGAGGGCGTGGCCAACTTGAATCTCGGATTGGAGCCGAGGTTTCCTCACACTCCAAGTCGATAACCGGCTCTGAAATGGGAGTCGGCTGGGGAATATTGGTAGTGGTGACACGCGTTGGTGAGGTGGCAGTTCGGTCAGGAAATTGGGTTTCCATGGCCGTATCCAGTGGAGGGATAGGAGAAGAGATGGATGAATGAGTCTGCGCGGTGATGAGGACATCACTGCATAAAGTAAAGCAAACGGTTAACTCGGATAGATATGACTCGGTTAATAGAGGAAGAAAGCAAATAAAGTTCGCTCAATGTTACCCCTTGGTGGTGGGCATCGGTTTGACGCGATTTGGCTTGTCGCCGGACTTCTTCCTTCTTTTTGTCTGTGGGGCATCTGTTTCGGGCGCCTCAGCGCGTTTCCGAGAGGCCTCTCCAGTATCTTGTTTGGCTGGAACACAAGGAGGTGGTTTCCATGAAATCGGAATAGCGTCGATGGGTTCTAAGATGCAGCAATCTTCATCTTCCTCGTCGGAAAGGTGGTGAATGTCTGATTGCTTACCCTTGCGGACTGGCTTGGCACGGGGAATTGGCAAGTAGTCATCCGTATCCGGATCCTCTTCGCCCTCGCGCGGCGGGCTGAGATCCGGTGTCCATGCCTTGGTGGAAAGATCTCCGTCTTCAATAAGTTGACGTCAAACAGCTACAAAAAAGACAATGCGAATCCGGATCAGGCCAGGATTATTCGGATGAAGTAAGAGTGGATTCGGAAAGTGGTGAGCTAACCTGTGGAGGAAGTTTTTCCCGGTAGAATGGCTTTACACCCCACCGCCATTTATCCGACATCTCATTGGCAGCAATGGCGTTTACCCGTCTGAAGACGGAAGCTTTGTCAAGCTCGTGTTTGCTGATCCGGGTAGGATCTAGTGCGCCACGCGTGTGGCATATCTTGTGGTCACGCCTTTGAAGAGGGCTGACTCGGCGAGAGATGAAGGTCCGGAGGAGGTCGTCAGAGATCATACCCTTCTTCAAAAAATCCTCCAGAGTGGTATGCACTGTCTGAAGTTCAGCAATTGTTTCAGCCGGATTGTAACCGAAGTTCAGTTCGGCTGTGGGCGGCTCCATCCTGAACTCGGGCAGATTGAGGGCATCATGGCCCTCAGCACTCTTCACATAAAGGAAGGTCCTTTGCCACTTCTTGACCGTGTCTAGGCCAGTGACACGGGGAAAGGTGGATCCCTGCCTTGGCGTGATGCTAACCGAACCGCAAGCAGTCAGTTGTTTCGGCTTGGTACCTGGAATGGTATGCTTGCGGAGGTGGAAGTATTTGGCCCATATATCCACACTCGGCCAGAGGCCGAGATAGCCTTCGCAGAAGGAAGTGAAAGCTGATAAAGAGACGAAGGCGTTCGCCGGGAGATGGTGAAGTTGTAGTCCGAAAAAGTCCAGAAAGGCCCGAAAGAAGTCACTAGCAGGCAATCCGAACCCGCGCTCGAAATGCGCTATGAATACCACGCGCTCACCGGGTTCGGGGGCCGGCGCGAGTTCTTTTCCGGGTCTGCGGCATATAACTTGCGGCGTTATACGCCGGGTGGCTCGTAGCCATTCCAAATCATTCCGGGTAACATCAGATCCTTCCCATCTGCCAGGGGGAAGTTTGGCCATAACCGAATCAGTCCTGCAGCAAAAAGACGGATAACCGGGTCAGGAAATTCGGAATCCATGGAACCAAAGGAGAATCGGATAACATTAAAGCCGAATCGGATCTAAGGTGACTCGGCTAATCCTATCCCGGGTAGGGTTAACCGGGTCCGGTGGAGAAGGTGATGCGGTTGGAGATCGCAAACATCTTTCCGCGAGTTTCTAGGGTTGGGAAGATCTACAGCAGTAGTAAAAAAGAAAGAAAATCACAGGCAAAAACATGGTTGAACTGCTCCTACGGAGACAAGTCTATCTAGGCTAGTCTGATACAAAACTTGGACAGAAAGTTTGCAGAGTATGCTACGGCAGGGACATGGGCTTAGATACGCATCAATCTAGCAAGAACAGGCGTGTGTATTTCAAAAAGTATGAACTCGTCACGGTGGCTATGGCGAGAGGAGGAAGAACTTACAGTGCTAGTTCCTCGAAGGAGAGATTCGACGGAGAAACGGCGGAGATGGGCGCGAGGCGCGGCTCCGGTGATCTTGCTCTGGTACGCTGTGCGTCCCTGGCGCGGCAACCTTGAATGGCGAGGTCGCGGCGGCGTCGATGGAGCGGGTCAGTGGGAGTCGAGAGGAAGAAGACGGGGAAAAACCACCGCGCCCTCTTTATAGCCTCCAGCGGTAACTGCCCCCCACTACCGCGCGGTTACCGGAGCACGGTTAGATCCCTTGCGTCGCGGAACTCTGTGGCAGCTGCTGTGGCCGTGTATTTCAAGCACACGTGGTCACGCCGCAGAATTGGAAGCGGTGGAACGGATCCTATGTGCCGGTCAACGGAGAAAACGAGGAGACGTGGTCTTCTGGTCAAATACACTCAAGTACCCGGTGGATCCGGATAACGAGCTGACAACCCGGGTTATACGGCTTTGCACAGGCTTTTCCTGCCAAATGTCCCGGAAAATTCGGTGACAACTAGAAGTGATCCGGTTAATGATGTTGGTTTTGAATCTGGAACGGCCCTTCAGCCGAGGCTGTAGGACCATACCAGCTTCGGGGACTACTGTCGGGGGGCTGCCCCCGGGTAGGGCAAAGATGGTGTGTTATGAAGAGTTAAGGTCTAACCGGATCAAGATTAGCCGGGTCACTTGGGCCGGATCTCAAGGGGATTCGGTCAGTCCTTCTTCAAGCCAGAGTAAAAGGAAGGACCAAAGGGGATCCGGTGAGGTTTAACCGGATCCAAGGAGAAGAGCCGGCTAAATTATCCGGATCCGTCAGGAAGGACCCGGGTAGGTCGACTCGGATGTTGCACAGGGGCCAAGTAATGTCAGTAAAAGTCACGGGCACTGTAATGTTACTGACCGGGCTCAGAAGACAGCAAGGTACAGCCACAGGTTTTCCGGGTCACAAGCCCCTAGGCGCTGACTCGGCCAATTCGGGAAAGGGGCAGTGGCTAGGCTACTGTGGTCTACACTGCCTTAAGCTCAAAGAGGAAAGATAAGCCTGTGGTGGACAGAGGGTGAGCTGGACTGAGTGACAGTGGCCAGTGTTTGTCCTGTTCTCCTTGTCCATGCCATTGTCTTCTGCGGCCAGGGGCAAAAGGGTAATTCGGTTACTGTATATATGCGCCACCACCTTCCCCGGTGAAAGAGGATCGACGATTGTGAGCATCATTTCCCCCCAAGCTTCATCTTCTACTTGGAGCTCTCTCCATTGTTCATCATACAGCTCGAGGAGCGCTTTGTACTTGTAAACACTTGAGATATAAGAGAGTAGGCTAGAGCTGCAGTAGGGGTGTTACCTCCACAAGAGGGCCCCGAAGCAGGGTACATCGTGGTGTTCTTGGCTGTTCTTGGTTTGCTTTGTTCTTGTTGTTTCCTGCGAGGTTCTTGTTTGATCTTCATGCGTGCTTCATAAGCGCGCAAACCCTCCCCGGTTCCCCCAACGCCCAAGCGAGCCCACACTTAAGCCATACCCATGGCATCTGCCGTGACACCACCACGACAACCACCATCTAGATTCATATAAGAACACTCCATTCATAATCGGTGTATGATCGTTAAAGATATCACTCATAAATGTAGGACAACATTTTTGTCACTAACAAATATGAATAATTGTCTCGCTAGAGGCAAGACACACTTATAACGATCATGCAACAAGCGATCAAAAGAATTTGTTCATATCCAAATTAATCCGGAATGGTAGATGCAGAGAGAGTGTCTATGGCCATCACAACATTTTGCCTGCCATCATCAACACACATTGTCTCCTCATCCTTCCAGGTTACTCAAACATAAAATCTTGTTTTCATAAAACATGACTAGTATCAAAACTTAGTCACTGCTGCGAGTACTTGTTTTGGTAAAACATTCATAACTCGTATATCATATATACACCATCATCATTGATGACTTCCCGGCGATCTGTTTCATCTTTTGATTCTTCAATGCAATCAAGAATTCATGAAGGTGAACGATTCCCTTTGCATGACATAGTCTATGACAAAACATTTGCATCTGGCAACGTTTCTGTCATCCAGTGATCGAGCTGAGCGAGGCGTCTCAATGTCATCAAGTATGACAAATATCATCAAGTATGACCAATGTTATCAAGTATGACTAATGTCATCAGGTATGACTGACACATGCACTTTAATGCGAGTGTTCTCTTCCATCTTGGTTGAGAAGAAAACCTGATTTACGGTGGATACAGATCATCAGTCTCAGCGACCATTCCAAATGTTCGCGATCTGTCAACACGCACCCACAGTTCATTCTCTATGGCAGAGAACACAACATACACTGGACTATGATGGAATTATCGGCACAAAACTTGATAATCCAAATTATCCTTTCGTTAGTGGAATCTCCGGGTCTATCTCCTATCGGGTTTGTATCAAATAGAGCTATAGGCTAGGTTTGAAACAAGGAGTATCCTCAAGCTACGGTATAAAAATATGAAGTTTGGACCCAATCTTTTAGTTTCTCAATCGGAGAAAAGCACCTAAGTTTAAAAGTTCTATTAGACAGGTTTTATCTACAAAGGTTTTGCAAAACATAAAGACTTTGTTCATAATAAAATATGGGTTCAAGTTTAATAAAATAAACTACTATAACTCCCACTCAAAACGAATATCCCTCTGTTCGTTTTAGTGATTACACGATCCTCATCCATTATGCTACCCCTCATCGTCAGAGCCGGCAACACAACTTCAAAGGTAGAGATCGATATGTGAATCACAACAACTCTGTGACTCATGCTTAACCTTTCGGTCACCGTGTTCCGAGGCCATGTCTGTACATGCTAGGCTCACCATAATAACCTTCAGCGTATACGCTTGTGCAAACATGTTTTACACCCACTGTATGCGAACGACGATATGTCTGACACCCCGATCGTCACGGCCTGCCTCATAACGTAGAACTTTCTTGGTGGTGCACGCCAAAGGAAGAACACTAATGGTATTTTAGGAGGTATCATCTTATATTACTACCGCCGTGTAACTAATATATAACCATATATATATATATATATATATATATATATATATATACAATATAAGATGCACATTGCAACATAACATCAAAATGTAATGCGATGTGATATGGTTCTTGCGCCGATGGTCTCCTTCGCGTCCATAGTTTATAAACAATTTATAAAACTTACCTTGACCATATCACATTGCCCCTGCAAAATAAAGTTAGACGCTTTCTACTTTATCTTTTGCATATTTTACGTGGCTTGGGCTTTCGTAAATAGAACCGTTTCTTACCTACGAACCTATGACCACAACAACGATCAAATAGTTGACTATTTATGTATCCCTTTCGGGCCCTTCATTGAAAATGCAAAGCCAACTAAAGAGAGAGAGACAGACACCCGCCAGCCACATATACGGTACAAGCCGTATGCCAGTTGTGGAACCAGTCTCGCGTAAACGCACGCGTAAAGTCGGTCCGGGCCGCTTCATCAACTCAATGCTGCCGACAATAGCAAGTGCACGCTAGAGGATAGCAACTAAAAGAACGATGCCCCATGTAAACATGGTTCTAAAACCGTATAGCTATATCTACACATAGATCGGCTCTGATACCACTGAAGGGATCGTAGGCAGAAAACAAATTTTTTCCTAACAACGATAACCTTAATCTAGCCAGAATCTATACTATGCAGATATAGTAATACAAAGGAGATTGTAAACATCCCAAAATTATTATCAGGATTATATTCCAAAAATGAGAGCCAACAAAAACTTTTTGTTGTTTATTGTATGTTAATTGCTTCTTGTTACTTGAGTTGTTGTTCTTGCTGTTTGTGTGATGTTTGCTCTAGTGAACACTAGTAAGAAAGAAAGAAAACAAAATACAAAATCAAAGCAAGAAAATAAAAGTGACAAGTTGTCACTTAAAAATCTCAAAGTGACAAACTCAATTATTTTTCAAACCAAAGTCAGTGGAGATGTAATGTAAACACTCCCCATTTTGTTCCTACCACTTTCCCCTCTCAAATATTATTTTTGAACTAGTTTTAAAATTCTAAAATAAAAACAAATTGAAATAAATTAAAATAACATAAACAAAGTACTATGAAAGAAAATGTTGCAAAACATTTTATTTTGCAAAGCCAATTTTGTGGAGCTTCTGCACATTATGGGAAGGCCCCACAAATTTTGGCAAATTTTTATAAATTGATTTAGTGCCTCAAATTAAATCAAGAAGTGCTACTGCAATTAAACAGAAGGACTAAAATGTAATTAGAAGAAAGAAGAAGGAAAAGGAGCAGAGCACAGGAGCCAGGGGGTTTTGGCAAAAATGTCATCGGCTACCTCTCCGTCGCCGTGTCGTCGCCGTACGCCGCGCGCGCGCCGTTTCCCCGGGCCCCCCAGGCCCCCCCTCTCGCCGCAGCCGTCCACGGTCGTCGCCTCTGCGCTCTCTGCACGAACTCGAGCACCCCGTTGCCGAAATCGCCGCCCTGTCCCCCATTGCCGCCGCGGCAGCACTTGGACGGCGCCGATGAAATTCACCCCACCCTCTGCACCTCGACGCGTGCCACTCCGCCCAGGCCTTCTAGAAGACACTAGAGCCTCGCTCGTCACCGCGTTGCCCCGCCATCGCCGTGCCTCGTCAGCCTCGGGCAAAAGATCTTGCCGGTGCGCCGTGGACACGCCCGTGCACCTCGCCCATGAACGCCGGCATCCGCCGCTATAAACCACCCCCGACCCCCTCTGCTCACTCCACACCACCCCATCTCCCTTTCCCTCGCTCCAATTTCACCGTGCTCTGCCCGGAGGGCGACATTGCTGCGCCACGGCCGCCGTCAAGGTCGGACACGGCCGCCGCGCTGCTCTACCCTATTCTCCCCTCTTTGCCTCGTAGCATGATGCCACAGCTTCACCACACTCACCCGCCCCTTTTTCCCTCTGGATCGTGCACAGGAACGCCGTAGGGAGCTCGCCGGAGTAGCTGCCGTGGCCGTGGGAAGTTCGTCGACACGCCGCCGGAGCTAGCCGCCGTCCCAGCAAGTAGGACTCATCCAGGAGCTTCCACCTCACCACCGCCGTCGATTCGCGTCATCACCGTGCCTCCCGTGCCCCCTAGGTGAGACCTCCGTCCACCACATCGCCGCCGGCGCGGCAGCGCCGCCAAATTTTGGTCGCCGTCGTCGCGTCGCACGTGGACCGTTGGATCTCGATCCAACGGTTGCGTACCGTTTCGTGTATTAAAGAGAGAGAGACTGACGGGCGGGCCCCGCTCGTCAGGATTTTATTAATTTCCAACCGCACACTCTGTCGCTGACGTGTAGGCCCCACCTGTCATAACTTTCAACATTATCCAAACAGAGAGAATTTCTAATTTAGTTTTCTCTGGAAATTTCAGTACTGGCATCAACTTAGAAAATCAATATCTCAAGATTTAGGAATCCAAATAAATCAAACTCAATTGTTCTGGAAAGCTTATGAAAATGTTTAACCAACCCAATTGGTCCCATGTCATTTAATTAAATAAATAAAAAGTATTATTAAAAATACTACAGAAGGTTTAAATTCTAAACTTGTTTGTTTCTGATACTCTGTTAGTCCAAATAATTCCAAACCAATTTTGCTAGCTTAGTACTGCCTTGTATTAGCTTCCCAAATTTTGGTAGAATTATTTGTGCAGTATTAATTGTTTAGCATGAAATTGAAGTTTGAACACCCTTCTGCAATCAAACATTTAAATATGTTAAATGGTTAACCCAAATGATTAGGACCAATTTTGTTAGTCACATTAGTCATGTTTAGTTACCCCTAAAAGGATTTATTTTTAGAGCAACAGAATTTAAATGGTAGCCAAAACTTGATTATAAGCTTCTGGATTCAAACAAATGTGTAGGGAGTTTAGTAACTCCAATTGAACCAAATCAAATTGTGTTGTCTTCTACACATCAGTAGCTTTCCATAGAATTTTAGTTTGTATTTTTGTGACCAACAGAACTCAAGTTATTGAATTAAACATGTTCCACAAGTTTCTGCCATAATGTTGAACATAAATAAATGATGTTAATTCAAATATTTTGAAACCAAATTGTATGGTTTGATGTGTGTAGCTTTGTGTGATGTTCATGATTGTTGTGTTGAGATGATTGCTTGTATAGCTTAGTGATTGTTTGCATTGTTTGTTTTTAATTAGACGAGAACGTTGACGGATATATCGAGGAAGGAGAGTTTGCTGAAATTGAAGAACAAGAGCAAGATCACTTTGCCAAGCAAGGCAAGCTATTCTCTGAGCTTGCACTACAAACATATGCATCTACTTTCATAACATGTTTTACTCTCAAGCAAGATTTATAAAACCCATTTCAAAAGTATATGGAAATTATTTTGCCACCTATGTAGAAATAAAGATAGTTATATCAAATTATAGGATGGGAAAAACAATATGTTTTTCAAAACTCCTTTGAAATTACTTGTGAGATTATGAAATACCGAGATGTCGGTGTTGGAATGGAGAAGAGGAAAATGGTGATGTTTATGAAAAATGCACAGTGTGTCCTTGTACTTACGTCAACCATCCGATACCCTGTGCGACCACATCCACCACATATGGGAAAAGGCTTAGTCATATAGTTTGCTCATATTAGTACTGGATACCTCATCGACGGAGATGACTCCGTCATGCATGAGGGGATAGTGTGTTGGTCTACCCCTGACCCGGGTCCTCGCTCAAACTCTATGAAAGATAAGGAGGAGGATTGAAGGTTCCACCATAAACCGCCGGACAAAACCTATGAGTCCTCACACTTAGATTCCGAAGGGCTGGGTTAAGTGTGTTGGAAGTGTCATATGGGAAGGATCCTATACTAGCATGAGCAAAGGACAGGCTATGGTCGGCGGCTTACTTCGCATACACCCTGTATGGCGAGACGTGGCGGACACGATGAGTTGCCGGATGGATGTGGGAAAAGCGTGCTACCTCTGCAGAGTGTAAAACTATTCGAATAGCCGAGTCCTCGGATATGGACAGTTGGGAGGCCCTACTTTGACCATGTGCAAGTTTTTGGAAAAGTTTTTAAGTTTAAAAGAAACTGAATTGGAGATGGTGTTACACAGCTATACCACATGGAGTGGTATGAGTTGTTGGACCATGGTGAGCCATGGTCAGAAACAGGAGGAGTTTTGGAGAACAAATGAGATGGTGGTTTCTTTAAAAATAGTTATAAAACTCTTCTTACCTTTTTCAATAAAGATATAGAGATGTTTAAAATAAATAAAAGTTGTCAACTAAAATAAAACTAGTGCATACTCATGTTGGGGTAGTTTGCGAGTACATTCAAATGTACTCATATTGGTTTCGTCCCTGGCTATTGACCTAGCCAGACTACGAGGAGGAGCACTACGCCGAGCAAGAGTATGGCGACTTCTACGCCAACTAAGGATCTCCACAAGTCAGCTGCCTGTCGGGTTGTCATCGTTAGAATATGATGTCTACTACGCCGTAGCTTCCGCTGATATTTTGGTTTGGCCCATGAAGGCACCTATGTAAGAACTTGGTCTAAATGACCATTTATGTAAGACTTTTATTCGGTACTGTAATGGATGTAAACTTTGGTATCCAATTCGGATTATGTGCAACGACAGACTGATCACGGGATCGTTGTGTTAAGCATAATCGGGTATTTCGGACAGCTAGTCCGGGGTCCCCACAGACTTGGTATCAGAGCCATCCTGACTTTAGGAAACCTTAGTTAGCATGGTCGTTGTCAAATGTTACAAAAGATGAATTTCTAAAAAGAAAGGAATGAAGTATTTTCGAAAACTGCTTATCTCCAATCCTCTTACTTATGCAAAATTTACTCCCATTAAATTTACATTTTCCTTGTATCCCTAAAATTTTGCACACCTCTCATTAAGCTTAAAATTTGACTCACTTGTTGCCATACTATATTAAAATTTTGATATACTTGTCACTAACTAACTTAAAATTTTGCTTAAAAACTGTAGATGGCACTCCATTGGACCGAGTTCGTTCAGCTGGAGAAGGACAGCAAGTTGACGTTTGAGAGGGACTTGTTCGAGTTGACCAAGCTGTTAGGTCGCCCCGCTCCAGAGTTTGAGGGAGCTCAGATTGATGTTCATGGTGTCGGAAGGCTGAGCTGGCTCATCAGGTCGTCAGTTCGCAGGAACATCAAGTCTCCCAGTTCCAGGACACTCATCTTCACCACCAAGGAGGCCACCTGGGTTGATGGTCTCTGTACTGCTACACAGAGGATGCTAGCCCGACTTTGTGAGGAGCACAAGGCGGAGTTAGTAGACTCCCGTTTCCGGTTCTACGGGAGGCGCAACTGCGATGGACACCCTACTCCTTCACCTTACCACCCGATGTTTGGGAGCTACATCATGGACATGGAGATCTTACTTCAGTGCACTCAGGATGATCTGTTGCGCACTAGGATTCAGCTCCACTTCGACCGCGAGTCGCTCGTTGAGCTTCGCGAGAACGAGATGAAGCTGATGGTGGAGAAGGTTGCTCTTCTCAGGAAGAGGGCCCAGCTGAGGAAGACTATCGTGAAGCTCCGCACGAAGGTGGCAGAGCA
The DNA here is from genome assembly GCA_947311845.1 of Poa pratensis. Taxonomy (NCBI): domain Eukaryota; kingdom Viridiplantae; phylum Streptophyta; class Magnoliopsida; order Poales; family Poaceae; genus Poa; species Poa pratensis. The sequence continues at coordinate 7,295,004 of CAMZMU010000102.1, forward strand.
GGACGGGCTGATTGAGGATCTAGAGCACCATACTGACGAGATGGAGGAGGAGGGCGAGGATCTCCGCAAGGAGAACAACGCTTTCCTCAGTGACGATGATGACTTCGTGGAGGAGATGGATTGTGAGGAGGGATGATGAGGAGGAGTTAGTTGACGAGGAGGAGGAGCCACTCGAGGCACTTCTCGAGGACGAGGAGGAGGATCCCGAGGAGCCAGCCTACCAGTCAGATGCTGACGTGTTAGAGCTGGAGGTTCCACCTCAGTAGGCGAGTGACTTGATCACTACCGCAGGATTAGGTTGACCCCTATCGCTAGTCGAGTAGAAGTAGTGGTTCTTTTGGAAACCAGATGCTATGTTGTAAGCTTGAGTTGTAAGCTTGTTGTTGATGTGAACCCTTTGATGTGATGTTGGTAATATATAAGTATGTTTGTCTTGTTTAAATCTGTGTGAAATATTTTCATATAAACCTTAAATTAATCAACCACTTGAGAGATCGTCATTTCCCTTAGTCGAACTTTTCTTTGCCTTGCCTCTTATACCCGGTGTGCTTCAGGATGCCGCCCCGTCGCGACAATACGGGAGGATCAGGATCAGCACCACCACCACCGGACCCAACCCCCGCCCAACTTCTCGCACTTATCATGGAGGAACGTGAGAATGCCCGGCAGGAGCGCCAGGCTCATCTCGTTGCCCTGCAACAACTCGCAGCCGCTATAACAACAACAACAACAACAACAACAACAATGGTGGTAATGGCAATGGCAATGAGAACCAGCGATCTACCTTAGGCGATTTTCAGAAGACCAACCCACCCACCTACTCCAAGGGACTTCACCCACTAGAAGCCGATGATTGGCTTCGCACCATCGACAATAATCTTGAAGTTGCTGCTGTGGGAGAAAATGAGAAGTGTGTATGCAACCCACTATCTCGCTGGACCTGCAAGAGCTTGGTGGGAAACTACCAAGACTCTCCAGCCAGCTGGTCATGTCATCAACTGGGCTGAGTTCCAGGAGAAGTTCCGCAAGAAGCATATTCCTTACGGACTTATTGAGAGGAAGAAGGATGAGTTCCGCAAACTGAGGCAGGGAAGTAAAGATGTGGTCGGTTATCTGGATGATTTACCGATTTATCTCGGTATGCTCCTGATGACACCGACAAAGAAGAGAAGAAGATGGAGCGTTTCATGAGTGGACTTCATGATGAACTGCAGTGTGCTCTGGTTATCCATGACTTCCGTGATCTGGAGTCACTTGTGGACAAGGCTATCCAGCTGGAGACCAAGCGCAAGTCTATGTATGAAGGTCGCAAGAGGAGGATGAATGCTCAGGAAGGTTCGAGCAGCCAGAAACCTCGTATCTTTCAGCAGAACCCCAGGCCTGCCTATCGTCCACCCCAAGCTCCACGCCCCAATTTCCCTAACCGCCCAAACAACTTCAACCGCCCCAATGACAATAACCGTCCCGGAGGAAACTTCAACAACTTCAACCCCAATGCCAATGTTGTCTGCTTTGAATGCGGCAACAAGGGTCACTACTCCAGACAATGCCCCAATCCTAAGAGGAATGTTCAGCGCCCCAATGCGCCGGCTCCGAACAATGGTCAAGGCCGCAATGGTAATGGAAATGGCAAGAATGCCGCACCCCGCGGAAATGCTGCTGTTGCCAAGGGTCGTCTGCACCACATCAATGCTGAAGAAGCTCAGGATGCTCCGGATGTTGTGCTGGGTACGTTCCTTGTCAACTCAGTACCTGCAACTGTTCTGTTTGATTCTGGTGCTACCCATTCATTTGTTACCCAAGAATTTGTTGCTAAGGGAGGTTTAGTCGAGAGCCTCTTACCCAAACCCATGGTCATCCAAATCCCAGAATCCACCGTAGAGACCAAGATGTTTTGCTCCGATGTACCCCTTGAGATCAAAGGAGAAAAGTTTCCAGTTAACTTAATTGTTCTGGGAACCCAAGGCATCGATGTTATACTCGGTATGAATTGGTTAGCCAAGTACCATGGTCGAATTGACTGTGCTAGAAGAGCTGTATCCATCACCACCGACAAAGAAGTAGAAGTGGAGTATGTGTCTGAAACTAGTCAATCCCACCCAGGCTGCCATGAGAGCATAGCTCGACCTGCCCTAGATGAGATCCGTGTTGTTCACCTGTTCAAGGATGTTTTCCCAGAAGAATTGCCTGGTATGCCGCCAGACCGGGAAATTGAGTTCATAATTGAGCTTATCCCAGGAACCGCCCCTATATCCCAAAGACCTTATCGGATGAATCCGGAAGAGCTGGTTGAGTTGAAGAAGCAATTGGCAGATATGCTCAGCAAAGGACTTGTTCGCCCAAGTGCTTCACCTTGGGGATCACCCATTATTTTGTGGACAAGAGAGACGGTACCACACGCCTGTGTGTGGATTATCGCAAGCTGAATGACGTAACCATTAAAAATAAGTATCCTCTTCCCAAGATCGAGGATCTGTTCGATCAAATGAACGGAGCCCGAGTCTTTTCCAAGATCGATCTTCGGACAGGATACCATCAGTTGAAGATCCGAGAGACAGACATTCCCAAGACCGCCTTCACCACTCGTTACGGGTTGTTTGAATACACCGTGATGTCTTTTGGTCTGACCAATGCCCCAGCCTATTTCATGAATCTCATGAACAAGATTTTCATGGAGTACCTCGACAAGTTCGTGGTAGTTTTCCTTGATGACATCCTTATTTATTCCAAGACCGAAGAAGAGCATGCTGAACACCTGCGTCTAGTTTTGGAGACCTCCGAGAGCACCAGCTGTATGCCAAGCTTAGCAAGTGTGAGTTTTGGCTCAGTGAAGTGGCATTTCTCGGACATGTTGTGTCTGCCGGAGGAATTTCTGTGACCCAGAGAAGATTCAAGCCATTATCGACTGGTTATCCCCAACCAATGTGTTTGAAATCCGAAGCTTTCTCGGACTTGCCGGTTATTACCGCAAGTTCGTTGAAGGATTTTCCAGTATAGCCAAACCCATGACCCAACTGTTGAAGAAGGACAAGAAATTTGAATGGACTCAGAAGTGTGAGGATAGTTTCCAAGAACTGAAGAAGAGACTAACCTCAGCCCCAATCCTGATCATGCCAGACGTCACCCAGAGTTTCGACGTGTATTGCGATGCATCACGCCTCGGACTTGGTTGCGTTCTGATGCAAGAAGGCAAAGTTGTGTCGTACCTGTCCCGGCAGTTGCGACCGCATGAAGAGAATTACCCAACCCATGACTTGGAGTTAGCTGCTGTTGTTCTTGCCCTCAAGACGTGGCGTCCCTATCTTGCGGGACATCGCTGCGAGGTCTATACAGATCACAAAAGCTTGAAGTATATTTTCACCCAGAAAGATCTGAACCTGCGACAGAGGAGATGGATGGAATTAATCAAGGATTATGATATTGGAATCCATTATCACCCTGGAAAGGCTAATGTAGTTGCCGATGCCCTTAGTCGCAAACCTTGCACCCTGAATGCCCTGATCCAAGCCGAACAGCCAGCCTTGTTCAAAGAGTTCCAAGATTTTGGACTAGAGCTTGTTAGCCATGGTTATCTCGCCAATTAGAGTTAACCCCAACCCTGATGGATCAAATCAAAGAAGCCCAGAAAGGTCATGAAAGCATAGAGGGAATTAGGAAGAAGATTTCCCTCGGCAAAGCACCCGGTTTTACCGAAGATGCTGAAGGAGTGCTGAAATTCAATGACCGTATCTGTGTGCCCAATGTCACGGAACTTAAGGAGTTAATCCTGAAGGAGGCCCATGAGACCCCTTATTCAATCCACCCCGGCGGAACCAAAATGTACCAAGACCTTCGAGAAAGATTTTGGTGGCATGGAATGAAGCGAGAGATTGGTTCATTCGTAGCCAAGTGTGACATCTGCCAGCGAGTTAAGGCTGAACATCAGCGACCCGCTGGATTGCTTCAACCTTTGAAAATTCCCGAGTGGAAGTGGGATGAGATTGGAATGGATTTTATTACCGGACTTCCAAGATCCAACCGAGGCCATGATTCAATCTGGGTCATCGTTGATCGACTGACCAAGGTTGCCCATTTCATCCTGTCAACACCACCTATCGGGGACATCAGTTAGCAGACTTGTATATTTCCAGAATAGTGAGCCTGCATGGTGTGCCTAAGAAGATTGTATCTGATAGAGGCACGCAATTCACCTCAAGATTCTGGAAATCCCTTCATGAAGCCCTCGGAACCAAGTTAGCTTTAGCACAGCTTATCATCCCCAGACCGATGGCCAACTGAGCGAGTAACCAGATATTGGAGGACATGCTTCGCGCATGTGTTCTATCCTATGGTTCCAAGTGGGAAGATTGTCTTCCGTTTGCAGAGTTCTCGTACAACAACAGTTATCAGTCTAGTCTGCAAATGGCCCCTTTTGAAGCCCTTTACGGCAAGAAGTGTCGTACACCCCTGAATTGGTCTGATACCGGAGAAAGCAAATTGTTCGGACCAGATACCCTCCGTGAAGCTGAAGAGCAAGTTCAGCTTATTCGTGAACGCCTCAAAACTGCCCAATCCCGTCAGAAGAGTTACGCTGACACCAAGCGCCGTGACCTCACTTCAACGTCGGAGATTATGTTTATCTCCGAGTGACACCCCTTAAAGGAATGCAGCGTTTCCATGTCAAAGGAAAATTAGCGCCAAGGTATATTGGACCCTTCAAGGTCATTGCTCGTCGAGGAGAAGTATCCTATCAGCTGGAGTTACCCCAGGAGTTAGGAGATTATCATGATGTCTTCCACATTTCCTTGCTCCGGAAGTGTCTTGAAGTTCCTGACCAGCCTGATGTTTTCAAAAACATCGACCACCTCTCCATCGACCTGAACCAAGATTTGACTTATCGTGAGAGACCCTCAAGATTCTCGAAGAAGATGTTCGTGTTACCCGAAGACGTGCGATTAAGTTCTACAAAGTCCAGTGGACTAACCACTCGAAGAAGAAGCAACTTGGGAACGCGAAGATTATCTTAGAAGCGAATTCCCAGACCTCCTTGATACCCAAGCCTAGCAAATCTCGGGACGAGATTTATTTTAAGGGGGGAAGGATTGTAACATCCCAAAATTATTATCAGGATTATATTCCAAAAATGAGAGCCAACAAAAACTTTTTGTTGTTTATTGTATGTTAATTGCTTCTTGTTACTTGAGTTGTTGTTCTTGCTGTTTGTGTGAGTGTTTGCTCTAGTGAACACTAGTAAGAAAGAAAGAAAACAAAATAAAATCAAAGCAAGAAAATAAAAGTGACAAGTTGTCACTTAAAAATCTCAAAGTGACAAACTCAATTATTTTTCAAACCAAAGTCAGTGGAGATGTAATGTAAACACTCCCCATTTTGTTCCTACCACTTTCCCCTCTCAAATATTATTTTTGAACTAGTTTTAAAATTCTAAAATAAAAACAAATTGAAATAAATTAAAATAACATAAACAAAGTACTATGAAAGAAAATGTTGCAAAACATTTTATTTTGCAAAGCCAATTTTGTGGAGCTTCACATTATGGGAAGGCCCCACAAATTTTGGCAAATTTTTATAAATTGATTTAGTGCCCAAATTAAATCAAGAAGTGCTACTGCAATTAAACAGAAGGACTAAAAGTAATTAGAAGAAAGAAGAAGGAAAAGGAGCAGAGCACAGGAGCCAGGGGGTTTTGGCAAAAATGTCATCGGCTACCTCTCCGTCGCCGTACGCCGCGCGCGCGCGTTTCCCCGGGCCCCCCAGGCCCCCCTCTCCCGCAGCCGTCCACGGTCGTCGCCTCTGCGCCTCTGCACGAACTCGAGCACCCCGTTGCCGAAATCGCCGCCCTGTCCCCCATTGCCGCCGCGGCAGCACTTGGACGGCGCCGATGAAATTCGCCCCACCCTCTGCACCTCGACGCGTGCCACTCCGCCCAGGCCTTCTAGAAGACACTAGAGCCTCGCTCGTCACCGCGTTGCCCCGCCATCGCCGTGCCTCGTCAGCCTCGGGCAAAAGATCTTGCCGGTGCGCCGTGGACACGCCCGTGCACCTCGCCCATGAACGCCGGCATCCGCCGCTATAAAACCACCCCCGACCCCCTCTGCTCACTCCACACCACCCCATCTCCCTTTCCCTCGCTCCAATTTCACCGTGCTCTGCCCGGAGGGCGGACATTGCTGCGCCACGGCCGCCGTCAAGGTCGGACACGGCCGCCGCGCTGCTCTACCCTATTCTCCCCTCTTTGCCTCGTAGCATGATGCCACAGCTTCACCACACTCACCCGCCCCTTTTTCCCTCTGGATCGTGCACAGGACGCCGTAGGGAGCTCGCCGGAGTAGCTGCCGTGGCCGTGGGAAGTTCGTCGACACGCCGCCGGAGCTAGCCGCCGTCCCAGCAAGTAGGACTCATCCAGGAGCTTCCACCTCACCACCGCCGTCGATTCGCGTCATCACCGTGCCTCCCGTGCCCCCTAGGTGAGACCTCCGTCCACCACATCGCCGCCGGCGCGGCAGCGCCGCCAAATTTTGGTCGCCGTCGTCGCGTCGCACGTGGACCGTTGGATCTCGATCCAACGGTTGCGTACCGTTTCGTGTATTAAAAGAGAGAGAGAGACTGACGGGCGGGCCCCGCTCGTCAGGATTTTATTAATTTCCAACCGCACACTCTGTCGCTGACGTGTAGGCCCCACCTGTCATAACTTTCAACATTATCCAAACAGAGAGAATTTCTAATTTAGTTTTCTCTGGAAATTTCAGTACTGGCATCAACTTAGAAAATCAATATCTCAAGATTTAGGAATCCAAATAAATCAAACTCAATTGTTCTGGAAAGCTTATGAAAATGTTTAACCAACCCAATTGGTCCCATGTCATTTAATTAAATAAATAAAAAGTATTATTAAAAATACTACAGAAGGTTTAAATTCTAAACTTGTTTGTTTCTGATACTCTGTTAGTCCAAATAATTCCAAACCAATTTTCTAGCTTAGTACTGCCTTGTATTAGCTTCCCAAATTTTGGTAGAATTATTTGTGCAGTATTAATTGTTTAGCATGAAATTGAAGTTTGAACACCCTTCTGCAATCAAACATTTAAATATGTTAAATGGTTAACCCAAATGATTTAGGACCAATTTTGTTAGATCACATTTAGTCATGTTTAGTTACCCCTAAAAGGATTTATTTTTAGGAGCAACAGAATTTAATGGTAGCCAAAACTTGATTATTAAGCTTCTGGATTCAAACAAATGTGTAGGGAGTTTAGTAACTCCAATTAACCAAATCAATTGTGTTGTCTTCTACACATCAGTAGCTTTCCATAGAATTTTAGTTTGTATTTTTGTGACCAACAGAACTCAAGTTATTGAATTAAACATGTTCCACAAGTTTCTGCCATAATGTTGAACATAAATAAATGATGTTAATTCAAATATTTTGAAACCAAATTGTATGGTTTGATGTGTGTGCAGCTTGTGTGATGTTCATGATTGTTGTGTTGAGATGATTGCTTGTATAGCTTAGTGATTGTTTGCATTGTTTGTTTATTAATTAGACGAGAACGTTGACGGATATATCGAGGAAGGAGAGTTTGCTGAAATTGAAGAACAAGAGCAAGATCACTTTGCCAAGCAAGGCAAGCTATTCTCTGAGCTTGCACTACAAACATATGCATCTACTTTCATAACATGTTTTACTCTCAAAGCAAGATTTATAAAACCCATTTCAAAAGTATATGGAAATTATTTTGCCACCTATGTAGAAATAAAGATAGTTATATCAAATTATAGGATGGGAAAAACAAATATGTTTTGTTCAAAACTCCTTTGAAATTACTTGTGAGATTATGAAATACCGAGATGTCGGTGTTGGAATGGAGAAGAGGAAAAATGGTGATGTTTATGAAAAATGCACAGTGTGTCCTTGTACTTACGTCAACCATCCGATACCCTGTGCGACCACATCCACCACATATGGGAAAGGCTTAGCCATATAGTTTGCTCATATTAGTACTGGATACCTCATCGACGGAGATGACTCCGTCATGCATGAGGGGATAGTGTGTTGGTCACCCCTGACCCGGGTCCTCGCTCAAACTCTATGAAAGATAAGGAGGAGGATTGAAGGTTCCACCATAAACCGCCGGACAAAACCTATGAGTCCTCACACTTAGATTCCGAAGGGCTGGGTTAAGTGTGTTGGAAGTGTCATATGGGAAGGATCCTATACTAGCATGAGCAAAGGACAGGCTATGGTCGGCGGCTTACTTCGCATACACCCTGTATGGCGAGACGTGGCGGACACGATGAGTTGCCGGATGGATGTGGGAAAAGCGTGCTACCTCTGCAGAGTGTAAAACTATTCGAATAGCCGAGTCCTCGGATATGGACAGTTGGGAGGCCCTACTTTGACCATGTGCAAGTTTTTGGAAAAGTTTTTAAGTTAAAGAGAAACTGAATTGGAGATGGTGTTACACAGCTATACCACATGGAGTGGTATGAGTTGTTGGACCATGGTGAGCCATGGTCAGAAAGGAGGAGTTTTGGTGAACAAATGAGATGGTGGTTTCTTTAAAAATAGTTATAAAACTCTTCTTACCTTTTTCAATAAAGATATAGAGATGTTTAAAATAAATAAAAGTTGTCAACTAAAATAAAACTAGTGCATACTCATGTTGGGGTAGTTTGCGAGTACATTCAAATGTACTCATATTGGTTTCGTCCCTGGCTATTGACCTAGCCAGACTACGAGGAGGAGCACTACGCCGAGCAAGAGTATGGCGACTTCTACGCCAACTAAGGATCTCCACAAGTCAGCTGCCTGTCGGGTTGTCATCGTTAGAAAATGATGTCTACTACGCCGTAGCTTCCGCTGATATTTTGGTTTGGCCCATGAAGGCACCTATGTAAGAACATGGTCTAAATGACCATTTATGTAAGACTTTTTATTCGGTACTGTAATGGATGTAAACTTTGGTATCGAATTCGGATTATGTGCAACGACAGACTGATCACGGGATCGTTGTGTTAAGCATAATCGGGTATTTCGGACAGCTAGTCCGGGGTCCCCACAGAGATCGATATACATACCCTTGTAGACCGAAAAGCGGGGATTACGCTCCCGCACAAGCGTTGTCGATGAAGCCGACGAAGCTGACCTCAAGGTCGTGTAGAGGAAGAAGACCTCCAAGCGCCACGAGCGTGGCACCTCGCAGGGAGTCGCACACGTACGGCGAAGATGACAACCTCCGGGCTCCGATCCAGGGACGGGCAGCGGAAGTAGAAGGACCGGAAGACCAGCAGCACGGCGGTGTGCGTATGGTGGAGAAACACTCAACCCATGCACGACCCCACTTGCGGAATCATGACTAAACGGGAGAGAGAGAGAGAGGAATGGTGCATTTTTCAAAGGCAAGGGGGGCACCCATATATATAGGTGGAGGGAGGCTGCCAGGCTTGCCGGCCAGACGGTGTGGGACTAAATCCCACACCCGCCGGCCAGCCTTGGTGCGCCGGCCCTAGGTGGTCCCCATGTGGCCCACCTAGGCCGGCTGGCCCTCCCCCCCTTTTTTTCTTTTTTTTGTGGGGACTTTCCCCTAATGGGCCTTTAAGGCCCATGTAGGAAAACAGCCTTTAAAAATTCAAAATTAATTAAATAAAAAAATATATTTAACTATTAATTACACTAATTAATATTAAACACATATTATCTAATTTATTCCAGCTCCGAAAACTATTTCGTTGCTCTCCGATCTCCATCGGAACTCTCCCGGAACACTTCCGGTGCTCTCTTTTATATCCAATCTTTTATACATGTCATCTCCCCATAAGCGTGTTACCCTAGTGGTTCGAGATCTCGCCAGACATAATCGAGACATGCTCTCTGATTAATGACTAATCCGTGGACCTTGGATACCCAGGATTAATCCCTGTGAGATAATGAATAACTTTGTCGTTCGAACCTTAGACGCCGAGTCTTAAACCTTTTGCCTGGCGATACTTAGCGTGTCCGAGACTCGATCTTAGATATCGTGATACCTAGCTTGATCTCGTTATTGACAACACTATTATTTACTCGTCTGTGATATTATGTCCTCGTGACCTAGTCACATGCTTGCAAGCTCATTGACATAATCTCACCGAGTGGACCCAGAGTATCTATCCTGCTATGCGGATTGGCAAATCCCGCTCTTGATCCCTCGTTTCAACATACTCCCTTCCAATACCCGAGAGGGACACCTTTATGGTCATACTTTTAAGATATGATGGTTGAGGCAATCAAAGTATCTTTCAGGAATAGCAATCGGAGTTGATCTCACGGTCTAAGGCGTAATGACTACGTCCTACAAATATTGGGTATGTCCATCACATCGTTCTACCAACGATATGACTCCATTGCCAACTGACATAAATTTCACATGATCGGGAAACCTCGATCATCAATCACACAACGGACTAGTTAAATAGAGGCTACTAGGGACCTGGTTGTTTACGTACCACACGTGTATTAATGTTTCCGCTTAATACAGTTATAGCATGGTATAAAACATATTATGAACAATCGAGATATGACAAATAAAATATCTTTATTAATTGCCTCTAGGGCATATCTCCTTCACGTAGTAACGGAAGAAAATGACGTAGTCGATGTAGCCTGTCGTAGATTTCCCTCAACTAAGCCTAGTTCAGAGAACGTAGCTTTCTTCTCCTCCTTGCGCCTTGTCCTTCTTGATCCAGTAGAGTGAGAGTCAACCATTTTTGATCCAACGACTAACCCCTCCAAGAGTTCGCACACGTCCGCCGGAACTAGTTCAGCAGCGATTCGCCGTCAATGTTTGAATCACTACTGGTGTATATGAAGGTGAAGTTCTCAACACATGAGATTAGAGAGAAAGATATTAGATCTAGTCTAATCAGAGAAGGCCTTCTAAATAGAGGATTCTTCGATCCAATTAGACAAGCTCTAAACTTGAGAGAACTTGTCTCAACTTGTATATCCCCAAAAGAGGAGGGGGTGGGTTTATATAGGTGGCCAAGGGGTAAGGAGGCTTGGGGAGGGGGCAAGCCCTCCCCTAGGCGGGCCGCACCAAGGGGAGGAGGGGTCCTCTCCTTGGTCCAATTCGGATTGGACTTGGGGGAGGACTCCTCCCCTTTCCATCCGCCGCTGCCACGTCAGTCGTGGTGGGCCCCATGGCCCACCCGCTCCACCGCCTTGCCGCGTCGCCGCGCCCCGCTAGGCCACGGTGGGTCCCACCGTTGGCCTCCCCTGCCCCTATGGGGTGCGGCAGCCTAGTGGGTCCCATGGGCCCATTTGGCAGCCCCCTTTCGGTCGGCATCTTTTATTTAATATTTTTCTGAATTAATATTTTTTGTCTAACTAATTCCTAATATAATACTCCCTCCGTTCCTTAATGTAAGGCGTATAGTTTTTTGAGGAAAATTCCAAAATATAGGGTGTACTGTGATTTATGGACAATTTTACGTATCCAAAAATGAGTTTCGATTTATAACGGAGAGATTTAAAGGAATGTTTTCAATTTGTGACTATGAGGGACTCCTCTCTCCCAATTTTTTCTAGGGGAAAATGAGTCCACCGTATGCAAAATTTCCACGTCTTAATATTAGTGCAAAGAACTATACGCCTTACATTCAGGAACAGAGGGAGTATTCTTTTACAGAAAATATTATCGGAATTAATTACTTATCATATAAACCTATTTATATGATTCGGGACACCTAGTGTCCGACGACAAAAACCTTCGGATAAATATTTCCATTTATATAAACTCTCGGAATAAATCTAACAATAATAGAAATGTTTCATATTATCCCGAGACATCCAATGTCTGCCTTTATTAATCTCTCCGATATGCAATATATCTATCATGCAGAAAATACTTATTCCAGTGATACACTCTCAATATCCAGACCAACCATAATACATAGCTAACTAGTCCTAGTTTAAGTGTGTGACCATACAGGTTCGATTAACTAGTAACTGTGATTGAAAAAACTTATCCAATCACTGACCAGGGTCAGAGATCGAGGACAACCTGAATGATCACTACTGTTAAATGAATGATCTCTGTTGAACCTATTGTTATAATATATCAATCCCATTACTCGCGATACTTTGAACTTCGCCCGAGATATAGATCCATTAGATAATTCCCATGAGTCTAACTCACCATATCTTTGTCTATCTCGTTAACAGACAAGTTTCCTTTTTCTCGTTCCCGTATTTCGATATCCCACACAATGAAACTTCATTGTGCATTGTTTGCCGCACATATTGGATATCTCATACCGAGTGGGCCTAGGAAGTATCTCTCTTTTAACGGAGGAGTAATATCCCATCTTGGAACATTGAGATATATGCATACCCACAGTGTTACCCAGTGACTGCCCTTATGATCAACCAATTAAGGCTGTGACGGTTGACAGTACCATAGCAACACCTAGTACATACACAACCTTAATAACCTCATGGTCTACGGATACGTTATACAATAATTTTCTGTGATAAGACTAAGGACAAAAGACTTTAATGGATTCTCTTAGTATACGAACAACTTGGTGAAAGGGCAAGGATGTCGCCTAGAGGGGGGGGGGGGGGTGAATAGGCGATTTAAAACTTTTCCGGTTTAGGCTTGATAAATGCGGAATAAAACTAGTGTTTTAATTTAACAAGCATACAACCTAAATATACTAGGTTCACCTATGTGCACCAACAACTTATGCTAAGCAAGACAAGTAACAAGGTGATAGCAAAATATAGGCTTCAAGCATGAAGGCTATCACAATGTAAATTGCATAAGTAAAGAGCTCGGGTATAGAAATAACCGAGGCATGCGGAGACGATGATGTATTCCCGAGTTCCTCCTTTTGAGGGGAGTGCGTCTCGTTGGAGGGGTGTGAGTTTCAAACTCAAGATGCCACAAATGGCCTCACCCTATTCTCCGATGAACCTTGCCCAAAAGCTCGGTTCACCTTCCACTATTGATTTCCTTTTGGGCGGAAATCGAGTCCCTTACAACAATCTTGAGGCACAACCCACAAAAAGATTGGGAGCACCCAAGTGACCACAAAAGGTCCCAACTAGCCACAAAAGGCCTTGACCACAAAAGGTTACAAGAACACCGTCTAGGGTCCAACGACCCAAGAGTAACAAGCTCACGAACTTTCACTTCCACGAATCCTCGTGGAGAGAGCAAACCGATGCAACAAAAATGCAATGGCAAGAACACAAGAAGTGCTCAAGTCCTTCACTCTCAAATCCCACCAAAAGCAACTAATGCTTGTGGGGGGAGAAGAGAGGAAGAACAAAGAAGAGAACCACACAAGAACTCCAAGATCAAGATCTACTAGGTTCCCCTCACTTAGAGGAGAGATGGATTGGTGGAATTGTAGATCTAGATCTAGATCTGCTCTCACTTTTCCCTCAAAGATATGCAATAATCATGAGAGGAATTGAGAGGGAGGCAAGCTTTTCAAGGTCAACAATGGTGGTGAAGAGAGAGAAAAACGTGCTTGGCTCTTTGGGGAAGAAGGGGGCCTTATATAGGTCCCCAAAATAAAGAGCCGTTGCAGGAAAACTGGGACCGGATATTCCGGTTCAAGTTTGGACCGGAATTTCCGGCCCAGACGAAATCGGTACTGATGGTCACCAGATATTTCAACCGGATATTTCCAAAAGACCGGAATATCCGGTTTTCTGAAAACTGACAGAAACAGCAAAAGGAAAACTGTAATAACTTTTTTATCCGGACTCTGATTTCGATGATCTTGGGCTCGTTGGAATCGCAACGAAGAGCTCTTCAAGATTATGCAGAGAAAGATCATAGACCATCATGTGAGGAGGAAACCACAAGAGGAGAGTTTGACCTCTCTTATAAAAGACAAACCGGTAAAACCTCCAATATCAAAAACGCAACAAGATATTCATATGAAATCCGTTTTGATGAACTAGAGCTTGGTATGGAGATGAACACAAGATCTAAATTCTCACATGGATAAAAGCCAAATAAGAACCAAGGAAGATGATATGCCAAGTATGCAAAGGTTTGAGCTCTCCACAAAGATGCGATCAAGTTACTCATTCGAGAGTCCCTCTTGATAGTACGGTGTCTATCCTATAACCCGGTCTCCCACTAACATCATGAGACCAGTAAAATAGAAACCCTATCAAGATCATACCTTTGCCTTGCGCATTCCACTTGAGCTAGATGATGACGATCTTGTTCTTTTCAAGTTGGAACATCTTTCTTGATCATGCTTGCTATCACATGCTTGATGAAGTCTTCTCCACATACTCCCCCATACCCATTATGGGAGAGCCTCTTTTAGCTCCATCTTCATGAGTCCATTTCAAGCTTCAATCACATGATATCTTCCGAGATGGATCATTTTGAACTTGCACTTCATAATCTTCTCTTAATATATATGATGGTTTGGAGATAAGCATGGATGTTCACTTAATCTTATTTTCCAAGCCACACTTGCATTATGCTCAACTATGCGCATGACCACTCTTCATATAAACCCTTGAATAGAGCATTGATCATTATGTAATCTTCTAGAGTCCAACACATGAGCTCCAATATTTTCCTATGGACAAGATCTACCAGAATATCTCAATGCAAACATTAGTCCATAAGGATTGTCATTAATTACCAAAACCACACATGGGCACCATGCACTTTCACTTGGGTCTACCCAGCCATATTGTTCCACCAACAATATGCCATTCGTTGATGCAGACATAAACAATGTCCATGACCAGGAAAGCACGGTCATCTCACATTTAACGAAATAGACTATATACGAGACTAGGGTATATGTTAACTGTTCATGTTTACCACACGTGCGTATGATTTTTCCTCTGAATCTCACATTCAGGAGCCACAACAGTTATAGTATAGAAACATGAAACATAATATACGAATCAGATGTATAAATCATTACTTTCTTGGGCATACATCCAACAAACAAGGAATAAGAGCATGCATCAGATCCTCATGTTTTGCAAGGCAGACTTGACATCTGCTAATATCTTTGATATGCCTTTGCTTCAGAGTGCATTGATCTGGCAAGTTGATACGGCTAATGCGGTGACCCAGCACACCACTGCATGTTGTAGTGCGCAAGTCGTTGATATAACACTCACGAAAGTCCTTATTCGTAAATATTACATCCCTCAGAGTAGTACAACAGAACATTGCGGGTCCAACTCTTACACTTTATTGCAAACTGCTACAGATTACAAGCCAAAGATGTATATCAAACTCAACTTCTTCCTCGGCAACTGAGGAAGATGAAAGAAACCGTGGTCAACTCGAGAGAGTCGCCGTGCAACTTGCAGAAGTAAACTGAGAACCATCCTCGCTCAACAACCTATTACCTAGGGCTGTTCGGCTCAGTTCTCGTCTAATACTAGACTCTTATTATCACTCCTCTAATCCCTCTTCTTCTTCAGCTCCGTAGGCGATGATGTAGTCGACGCCTTCTATGCCTCTAGACAGATCAGGTGCCTCGTAGAACACTTCGGTGTCTCCGTAGATTGGCCCTTCTTCTCCAGCTTCCACCATTTCACAGTCTAAGCAAAAGGTCAACAGATGGAAGGTTGAGGAACGAGCGTTACTCAGCAAGTCCAGATTTTATAAAAAAGAGTTTTATTTTAATGCACTGTCCCTCGTCATGACTCTAAAGAGTCGTAGACGTAAATGCAAGTTTTTGGAAAACATTTCTTGAAAATATTGCTTTTATTTTGAAAACTATGTTCCTCCGCCCTCACGGGTATGAGAGTCCATTAAGACCCCTTTCCCGCCGCGATCGTAGCTCCTTCCGGGAACACGGTCATAGCTGCTATGAATCTTTTTACACTCTACAGAGGTGCGTCACTTTTTCCAAGAGTAGGCCCATCCATGCATCTCTCTACACACTCCTTGGTGTGTTTGGTCCGGTATGGGGTTCAAAAGACATTCCGAGTACTTCTCCGCGACCCCGCACATCCACCCAAGTCGTAAGCACCACGAAATCCTTGTCACAACGAGGGACCCGATCCTCATCTGCTTACCCCACCCAAGACAACACTACCGTCACCACCATTTGTGGGGATAGTACCAGGCGCTAACACGCACGTTGTCACCAAAGAGACATTGTCAACTTCAGAGATCAACCCGGCAGGCTGTCCGAGGACATGCGAAAGGAAGAAGATACTTATGTCTTCCCCAACCCACACTAGAACTCTTTGAAGGGGATCGTATGCAGAAAACAATAAAATTTTCCTATATACGATAACCGATAAAGCCAAGATCTAATACTATGTAGATATAGAGTAACGGAGGGGATCGATGTACATACCCTTGTAGACCGAAAAGCGGGGATTACGCTCCCGCACAAGCGTTACCGATGAAGCCGACGTAGCCGACCTCAAGGTCGTGAAGACGAACTCCTCCAAGTGCCGCACGTGTAACACCTCGTAGCTCTACACACGTACGGTATAGACGGCGAACCCTGGGCTCCGGTCCAGCGAAGCAGCGGAAGCAGAAGACTTGGACCCAGCAGCACGGCGGTGTGCGTATGATGGAGAGAACTTCTCAACCCGTGCGTAGCTCCAATTGCGGAGTCACAACTTAAACGAATGAGAGAGAGCGAGAGGAGGATGCATTTTCCAAAGGCAATGGGCACCCCTATATAAAGGAAGAGGGAGGCTGCCAACCTTGCTGGATGGGCGGTGTGGGACTAAACCCCACACCAGCCGCACCATCATGGTGCGCCGGCATAGGTGGGCCCCATGTGGCCCACCCGGCCACCTCCCTTGGTGCGCCTCCCTTTGGGGGGGAAATTCCCCCCTATGGGCCTTCTCCTCCGGGAGTTGGCCCATTTAAGGTTGGGCTGCCTTTAAAATTCGAAATAAATTAAAATAAATATATTTAATCATTAATAACATTAATTAATATTAAATACATATTATCTAATTTATTACGGCTCCGAAAACCATTTCGTCGCCCTCCGAACTCCATCGGATATGTCTCGAACGCTTCTGAAACCCTTCTCTATTTTCTCTTTGATATCCATCTTATTTAAACCATCGTCTACCCTTAAGTGTGCCACCCTACGGTTCAGGATCACTACAGACATGACCAAGACCTCTCTCCGATCAATGACTAACAGCGGATCTGGAAACCCATGATAGCCCCTATGTATCCACGAATATCTTTCATCGTTTGAACCTTAAACGTCAAGTCCCATACCTTTTGCCTAGCGATACTTTGTTTGTCCGAGACTCGATCTCCGGTATCAAGATACCTAGCTCGATGTCGTTACCGACAATACTATCTTTACTCGTCTGTGATATTACATCCTCGTGACATAGTCACATGCTTGCAAGCTCATTGATGTAATCTCGCCGAGTGGCCTAGACTATCTATCCTGCTATGTGGATTGGCAAATCCCGCTCTTGATCCTACGCCTCAACCTAATCCTTCAGATACCTGATATGCGACACCTTTATTGTCACCCTATTTAAAGTATGACGTTTGATGCAATCAAGGCAGCACTAGAGATAGTGATTAAATAGATCTAACGGTCGAAGGTTTGAGTACTACTTTCTCCTATATTGGGTGTGCGTTCATCACATCATTCACCTAATGATATGACTCCATTATCAATTGACATCCATGTCCACGATCAGGAAAACCTTGATCATTTGTTGATCTCAATGGACTAGTAAAGAGGATACTAGGGACTTGGTTGTTTACATACCACACGTGTATTAATGTTTCCGCTCAATATAGTTATAGCATGGTATAAAACATATTATGACCAATCGAGATATGACAAATAAAATATCTTATTAATGCCTCTAGGGCATATCTCCAACAGTCTCCCACTTGCACTAGAGTACAAATTAATCTAGTTTACATCACGTAAAAGCTTAACACCTATAGCAGCTTGGTGTTTATCATGCTTGTCTCGTGGAAGAGGCTTCGTCAGTGGATCTGCTACATTCAGACCCGTATGTACTTGCAAATCTTCATGTCACCTTCCTTGATATACTGTCTTATCACATGGAAGCGTCGGAGAATATGTTTGGCCGTTGAGTGATACCTTGGTTTCTTCGCGTTTGCAATAGCGCCTGTGTTGTCGCAGTAGAGGTTCACAGGGTCTTCCGCGCTTGGGAACACTCCGAGCTCGATGACGAACTTTCACAGCCAAACAGCTTCTTTCGCCGCTTCCGAAGCAGCGATGTACTCCGATTCCATTGTAGATTGGGCTACTATGGGTTGCTTCCCACTTCTCTGGCTCACAGTGCCTCCGTTCACCACAAACACATATCCTGTCTGAGATTTTGAGTCATCTGGATCTGTGCAAAAACTTGCATCAACGTAACCTGTTACGCCAAGTTCCTCTTCACAGCCTCCATACACAAGAAACATTTCCTTGGTTCGCTTAAGATATTTCAGAATGTTCTTAACAGCTGTCCAATGATCCGTGCCAGGATTACATTGGAATCGGCTCGTGAAGCTAAGAGCCAATGCTACATCGGGTCGAGTACTTAACATGGCATACAAGATCGATCATATGGCTGAAGCATAGGGGACGTTAGCCATCACGTCCTTATCATGAGCCGTTACTGGGCATTGAGCCATGCTCAACGCCTTGCCTTCACAACAGGCAGAAACCCTTTCTTTGCCTGATCCATTTTGAACCTCTTCAAAATCTTATCTAGGTAAGTACTCTGACTTAACACTAATAGGCGCCTTGATCTATCACGATAGATTTTAATGCCTAATACGTAAGCAGCTTCTCCTAAGTCCTTCATCAAAAATTTACTGTTTAAATATTCCTTCACACTATTCAGAAGTTCCACACTATCCCCGATTAGCAATATATCATCCACATATAGTACTAGGATTGCAACTGAGCTCCCACTCATTTTCTTGTAAATGCAGGTCTCTTCGACATTTTGGACAAATCCAAAACCTTTGATCACCTCATCAAATCGAAGATTCCAACTCCGAGATGCTTGCTTCAATCCATAAATGGAACGCTGAAGCTTGCATACCTTGCCAGCATTCTGTGGATCGACAAAACTTTCAGTTTGTACCATATACAACTCTTCCATTTAGGAACGCAGTTTTGACATCCATCTGCCATATCTCATAATCGAAATATGCAGCAATCGCTAGCAAAACCCGAATAGACTTTAGCATCGCTACAGGTGAAAACGTTTCATCGTAGTCAATTCCATGAATTTGTCGGAAACCTTTTGCGACAAGTCGAGTTTATAGACGGTCACATTACCGTCAGCGTCAGTCTTTTTCTTAAAGATCCATTTATTCTCGACGGCCTTGCGCCCTTCGGGAATCTCCATCAAAGTCTATACTTTGTTGTCATACATGGATCCTATTTCGGATTTCATGGCTTCAAGCCATTTCTCGGACTCGGGTCCTTCCATTGCCTCTTTGTAGTTCATAGGTTCGTCTTGTTCAATCAACATGATGGTGCATACAAGATTATCGTACCACTCAGGAGGGGTACGGGTTCTTCCAGACCTACGAGGTAGAATAGCATCCTCGACATTTGCTCCCACTCCATCTATGGAGGACGTTTCCGGAACATCTTCCATTGCGCCACTCGGAATTTTGAGTTCAGGGTCAACTATCTCATTGACAAGGATATACATCTCGGGTACCCTACCATAAGGGTACCTGGTGCACGTGTCGACTAAGGCCCAACTATCAAGAGCCTACATGAAGCCCATGACGAAAGGCCCAACAAGATGGAGTATCCTCCAAGATTAGACATAGGCATAGTCGGTTTAGGCTTTCCTTACATGTAATTGGGTCGGTTGCGAACTCCCGAGACCCAGCCTATTATATAAAGGCTGGGAGGGCCGCCGATCCAGGACACGCAATACTCGAACCACCAAAACCCTAGCGAGATCGACATCTCGCCGGAGCCTCCCTGTAACCGCATAATCTCACACGATCAATACCAGACAAGCAGGAAGTAGGGTGTTACTCTCCGGAGGCCTGAACCTGGGTAAATCTTTGCCTCTGCTTGTCAGCCGACGAAACTACCAGTACTACCACGTTCTCTCCCCATAATCTCAACCCTAGGTCCTTAACCATGGGATTTGATGAGTTAACCCCTCGTCAATTGGCGCCGTCTGTGGGAAAGAATAGTGCTGGACTCACGGTTTCTTCGGTTCCATCGGAAAACGGCGACTCGCCGATCGATCTACAAACGGCAACTCGCCGGCTGCATCAACAAACCAGAACTCGCCGACTCGGGCGGCACACGGCAACTCGCCGACTCACTCGACAAACGGCAGCACGCCACTTCACCTGCAAAAAGCACATCAGATCCTCTGATGGACTTCGAGCCACACTCGCCAGAATTCCAGGAGACGTTCGCTGATCTCGAGTCAGGTTTGGGTTTAACCGTTGGCTCGTTCAATTTTTTCGTAAACAAGCTTGGTGTGCAGGACTTGACAGATCCACGCCAACTCGCGACTTCCGCACCCGAGGCTCCATCGGTTGCGGCTCCTTCGACTGCGGATCCATCAACTGCGTCCATACCATCGTCGATCCTCCAAGCCTGCTCGTCTGCAACAACCATGTCGACTCGAGAGATCAACGAGCTCATTGAAGAACTCCAAGGTGAGGAGGCCGAATCAGCATACCGCACAAACGATCCCGAGCTCAATCTTCCACTCGAGGATAGCTTCGACTGCGGGATCTCCCTCAGCGACTTCGACGAGCCCGAAACTCATATCGACAACCACGTCGACTCCGAGATCTGCACCAACAACAACCTCGACTTCGAGATCATAACAACTTCGCCGACACCGAGATGAGCATAGGCGATGAAGACATCGACAGCGAGATCCGTCCAGACGGACCACTCGATGGGCATATCGACTCCGACATGAGCCTGATGAAGACGTCGAGTCCATGACGGGACTCGAAAACACATACACATACCCTCGGGTGATACCCCAGCAGGTCTACGTTGCCTTCGCCGCAGAATCATCTGATGCTGCGGCCAGTCGCAGGCCTACAGAATTCCCGTGCACAGTTACTATGCCGGATGGAGTCACAAATCTCACAATTACTGCTGAGATGGCAGCAAAAGCAGATAAAGTCATCAAGGAGTGCACAATGATGCCAGCAGACGCAACACGGAGGAGATGTTGACCTTCCAGTACTTCAACTGGCAGGAATCACTTCGACTGCAGCAGATCAGAGCAACACTCGAAGAACGTAAAAAGCAGCTAGCTTGTCGAGTGCACGAAGAAGACAGCTCTCCCTGAGCTCCACCGGGCGAGCAGACACAAGACCCAGATCAAGGCTGTCACACCTCGCGGCAGATGAGAGGGCAGCACTCACCCGCAACTTAGGCCACTCTTTCATGACATTCGACGAGGAGGGAGTGCCAGTACCCAAAACAGCTGCGGGTGCTCTCTTTACGCTGCAGCATACCTAGAGGCAATCAAGCCTCCAGCTGATGACCCCAATGCAAAACTACATCGCCAACAGATCAAATCACTCGCCTTAGCGGCGAAGGCCATACGCCAAATCCCAAAAACTCCAGGAGGGAGTCGAGACCGTGCCATAGTAGACACGCGTCGTGAAGACATAATCGCAGTGGTCGCCGTCACCACTCGAAGGAAAGAAGCGGCTCACGTCGGCGCAGGTCCAGGAGCAGATCACGCAGATCTTACAGTAGCGACTCGTACTCTGATCAGGAGCCTGAGCCACACGGAGCTCTGTGCTTCACTCGACGCGTCCGCGAGACACGGATGCCCAAAGGGTTCAAACTCACATCTGAACAGCCCAAATACACGGGTCGACAGGAACCTTCAGGATGGCTGGAAGACTACAGACTGGCTGTCGCGTGCCAGCGAGGCACAATATCACAGCCATGCAATACATACGACTCATGCTCGAAGGCACAGCCCGCGACTGGCTCAAGGCTCTACCTCCATCAACATACGACTCGTGGGATCACTTCCGCGCAGACTTCATCAAAAACTTCGAGCCTCTATGTGAGCGACCAAAAACGTTCGAAGAACTGCGAGCCTGCGTTCAACGGTCAGACGAAACGTTGAGGTCATACATCCGACGATGGACTGAGATACGCAACTCAGTTGGAGTAATTTCAGAAGATATGGCCATGGATGCTTTCATCATGGGCCTCGCCAGGCGAGACTTCAAAGAAGCACTTGGTCGCCAAAAGCCAACCTCTGTGGCTAACCTCCTGAAGATCGCGACTGAGTGGGCAGACGGAGAAGACATGGCGCGCACCACACGCGGGTCCTCACCCCGTGACAATCATGAAAGCGGCAGTCGAAGCCGCAGAGACTCATACAGAGACGACCGAGGCGCAAACGTTCAAAACGTCACTACGACGACGACAGACCCGAATTCATGGCGGCTGGGTTCTCCACACCCCGCAACGACCAAGACAGAAGCGACCGACGGTCAGAAGATCGACGGGACAGTCGAGATGATCGCCGGGACAGTCGAGATGATCGCGGGACAGTCGAGACCGCGGCCAACGCAGCGACAGCTACAAGAAGAAAGACTGGCGCAAGTCGCGCTCCGGCGCACAAACGAGCGATCATTCGATGACAAGATGGATGCTGATTGCAGATTCCACCTGTACAAGGGGAAGACGGAAAATTGCGCTCCAATCACTCGATGAGAAACTGCAGAGAATTCGACCAACTAGCGTCTGAATACGTGCAACTCAGAAAGGCAACAGCCGCACACGCACCCGCACCTGCACCTGTGCCTCAGCCAAACAATGTGCCTGTTCTGATGGCACCACCTCCACCACCACAGCCTGCCGCAGGCGGAAATATCGCGGGTGCCATACAACCCGTACCTCGGGTGGACGAACCTCAGTACCCTCCGCCCCAAGGGCAGATGTACATGATACAGAAAGGTCGCCCTTCCAACAGGGAGCAAAAACTTCGCACTCGACAAGTAAATATGGCGGTCATGTCACCTCCTGCCGTAACTGAATTCTTGAAGGGATCCGAAACTGCAATAAGCTTCAGCAGAGAGGACCACCCACCATCGGTCGTTCGTCCAGGGCACTCTGCTCTGGTACTCGACGCACAAATTGGAGGCTACGCCATGTCCAAGGTCTTCATGGATGGTGGCAGCGGCATAAACATCATCTTCGCAGATACGCTCCGCAAAATGAACAGGTCAGTCGAAAACCTGCCAAATCCTCAAATACCTTTCACGGTATCGTCCCAGGCAAAGCAATAAGCCCAGAAGGCACCATACAACTCGACGTAACGTTCGGGGACAAAACCACTTCAGGACAGAGTCGATTGAGTTCGAAGTTGTCGACTGGAAGTCACAATACCACGCCATACTTGGACGCCCGACGTTCGCTCGATTCATGGCGGTCCACACTACGCATACCTCCAGCTGAAGATGCCTGGACCAAAAGGAGTAATCACAGTCAAAGGAAACTTCCAAAAGTCCGACTCTTGCGACCGAGAGTTTAGCAAAATCTCTGAGATGTTCGGCATGGAAGCAACACTCGCCGATCTAGCGGTCTCCAACGATCGAACACTTATGCCGGAGCACAAGAAGGTGGCAGTCGACAGAGCATTCAATGCCACCAATGACACAAGGTCGCATCAGGTGCACCCGACTGACCCGACCAAGACAGTCAATGTCTCTTCGAGTCTGCCTATCGCATAGGAAAGCGCGCTCGTCGAATTCCTCCGTGAGAACTGGGATATATTTGCGTGGTGTCCAGCCGACATGCCAGGTATTCCCAGGGAATTCGCCGAGCACTCTCTCCAATTATTTCCAGATGCTAAACCAGTCAAGCAAACAATGCGCCGCATATCCGGCCCGAAAAGAACCGCAGTCGAAGCCGAAGTCGACAGACTACTCGCAGCAGGTTTCATCAGAGAAATCAAGAAATCACAATGGGTGGCCAACCCCGTACTTGTAGAGAAGAAGCACACAGATATCCTTCGGATGTGCGTAGATTTCACAGCACTCAATAAATGTTGTCCAAAGGATCACTTTCCACTACCTCGAATCGACCAGATCGTCGACTCCACCGCCGGGTGCGCTCGCTTGTCCTTCCTGGATGCTTACTCGGGTTACCACCAGATAAGGATGAAGGAAGAGGATGAAGAGAAAACGGCGTTCATAACCCCACTCGGGGTCTACTGCTACACAACAATGCCTTTCGGGCTCAAGAACGCAGGCGCAACCTACCAGCGCATGATGCAAGACTGCCTCAAGAAGCAAATTGGGCGAAACGTCCAGGTCTACGTAGATGACATCGTCATCACAACAAGGGAGGAAAACACACTACTCGATGACTTGCGAGAGACGTTCGCAAACCTCAAACGCTTCCACATCAAGCTCAACCCGAAGAAGTGCACGTTCGGCGTGCCAGCCGGGCAGCTCCTGGGGTATCTAGTCTCGGCTCGTGGAATCGAGGCGGACCCGGAGAAAATACAGGCCATCTTGACGATGCAAAGGCCTTCAAAGCTCCATGACGTGCAAAAATTAGCGGGTCGAGTGGCAGCACTCAGTCGATTCATCAGCAAACTGGGCGAAAAAGCACTCCCGTTCTATCGACTGATGAAGAAAGCAGACAAATTCGAGTGGACGCCAGAAGCCGAAGCAGCCTTCACGGACCTCAAGCGAGTCCTCACAAGCCCTCCAATCCTCGTCGCACCAAGGGAACGAGAGCCACTATACCTATATGTCTCCGCAACTAACAGGGTGGTAAGTACCGTACTGGTAGTCGAACGCAGGGAGGAGGGACACGCCCAAAGCATACAACGCCCAGTCTATTACTTGAGTGAAGTGCTCTCCATATCAAAGCAGCGGTACCCGCACTATCAAAAGCTGGCCTACGCCGTGTTCATGTCCTCAAGGAAGCTGACGCACTACTTCGCAGAGCACCCGATCACTGTAATCAGCACCTCAGGGATCGGAGACATCCTCACAAACCCCAACGCAACTGGGCGAGTCGCAAAATGGCTCATCGAGCTAGGACCACGAGATATCAAGTATGATTACCCGAAGGCCATCAAAGCACAAGTCTTACCTGACTTCCATACCGAGTGGATTGAAGCTCAGTTGCCAGGAGCACCAGATGTGTCCAACTCATGGACTATGTACTTTGACGGCTCAAAGAAGAACGAAGGCGCAGGCGCAGGTGTCATCCTCATATCACCAAAAGGCGACAAGCTTCGCTATATCCTGCAGATGGGATTCGAGTTACCATCCAATAACGAAGCAGAGTACGAGGCCCTGATCCATGGCATGCGGATGGCCAAAGCCCTCGGGTGCACTCGACTGATGATCTATGGTGACTCGAATCTTGTGGTGCAGCAAACAATGAAGGCCTGCGATGCAATCGCAGATAACATGATCGCCTACCGTGACCTGTACAACCTAATGGAGGGCAGCTTCGAAGGCTGCGAGTTGCGGCACATAGGGCGCGAGCAACGAAGAAGCAGATAAGCTAGCCAACATTGGCGCGACCAAAGCACCAGTTCCACCTGGTGTCTTCCTCGAGCGCATCGAGCACAGGTCCATCAAGAAAAACGAACATCTCCTACATCAGCCGCACCAGCCAAGAGCAAAGCACCTAGCACAGAGGACCCGCCAGTCGAGGTACTCCTCATCGAGCCAACTTGGACTCAACCTTTCCTCGCATACATACTCCGCGGCGAGGTACCTGAAGACATAACAGAGTCAAGACGCGTCACTCGACGATCTAAAGCATACACCGTCATCAACGGCGAACTATACAAGCGCAGCGTATCAGGTATGTTCCAACGTTGCATAGCATTCGAAGATGGCCAGGCCATCCTTCGTGATATTCATGCAGGTACCTGCGGGCATCACGCCAGCAGTCGATCACTCGTAGCCAAAGCCTTTCGCGCAGGCTTCTACTGGCCCACAGCACTCAAAGACGCGGAGGACATAGTCAAAAGGTGCATCGGCTGTCAAAAATTCGCCACAAAGCCGCACGCACCCGCATCGGCGTTGAAGACAATACCATTGGCCTGGCCCTTCGCCCAGTGGGGGCTCGATATGGTCGGGCCACTCAAAAAATCCTCCCATGGAGGGCATACTCACCTTCTGGTGGCGGTCGACAAGTTCACCAAGTGGATTGAAGCAGTCCCTATCACAAGTTCGACTGCCACTACAGCAGTCAATTTCATAAAATCCATCATATACCGCTTCGGTGTACCAAGCAGTCATCACTGATAACGGTACAAACTTCACGGCTGAAGAGTTCCGATCTTTCTGCAAAGAGCAGATATCACGCTCAACTATGCATCCGTGGCACACCCGCAGTCCAATGGCCAAGTCGAAAAAGCCAATGGACTCGTGACGAGCGGAATCAAGAAACGCCTCCTGGTGCCACTCAAAAGAGCCGCGGGTGCTTGGGTCGAAGAACTCCCATCTGTGCTATGGAGCCTACGCACAACTCCCAACGCTTCAACACAATTCACCCCATTCTTTATGGTCTACGGCGCAGAGGCAATCCTGCCATCAGATGTAAGATTCAATGCACCAAGAGTCGAGCATACAACGAAGAAGATGCAGATGAAGCACTCGAAGATGCAGTCGACTTGCTCGAAGAAGCACGCAACACGGCGCTAGCACGCACAGCTGTCTATCAGCAAGACCTCCGCAACTACCACAGCCGTCGACTGCGTACCAGGTCCTTCGAGGTTGGCGACCTGGTACTTCGACTGAAGCAAAAGAAGGTGCACAAACTCGCTTCTCCATGGGAAGGACCCTTCATCATCACCGAGGTCATTGGTGGTGGAGCATACAGACTGAAGCACGCGAAGACAGGCGAACTCTCGCACAATCCTTGGAACGTTGCGCAGCTGCGCCGTTTCTATGCTTAGATTGCTCAGTCGCACAATGTAATAGGCACATATGTCGGATGGCTGCAGGTTTCAGACGCGCTCTTTTCCTTACCAGGGTACCTACGGGGACTGGAAGGTTTTTAATGAGGCGGCCTGCAGCTTAACATTCAAAAATGGAATATAATCAATGATTCCTCATATTTCTCCCTGCTTACTACTCGCATAACTTATTCGCACAAACTTAGCCTCACCCGAATACTCGGGGGCTGCGCTATCTCAAAGCATGAGCTTTCGCTCCTTCTTCTTCAAACATAATACCCCAGCCGCACTCGAATACTCGGGGGCTGGGTCATAAAAATCATACATAAACGAAAAAGTTGCTCAAAATCATGAGTTGAAGCTTCAAACATCGCAAAAATTCACAGCCTCACTCGAACACTCGGGGGCTGTGCAATTTATGTTCCATACTCTAAGTGTTTTTCATAAACCCCACTCGATACACTCGGGGGCTGCGCACATACACATAAACAATATACACTACGTACAAGTGGCAAATTTACACTCGGGGGCTGTCCTCTATACAGAAATACCCTAATCTTCCGGTTCGTCCTTGACTGGTAGAACAGGGCCCATAAGTTGAGCGTGATAACACTCAACCATCACCCTCGCAGACTCGACTGTACGTCAAGTTGCGACTGTGACAAAGTCGATCCAGGCACGGGTGGATATAGCTGCATATTTGGACGCTGACTCCGGATATACGCCATCGTTGCGTTGGCTCCATCCACAAGCTTCTGGGTGATAAAATCTCGAATAGGACCTGCACTCCGGAAAAGCCCGAGCAACGCATGGATTCCTTGAGGTTGCGGCCCCGTCGGGAAAAGAGTCTGGTTGATTCGACTGAAGGCCGACCTGCATAACTCGAGCAGCAGAGTGCTCCGCCACACTCGATCCTTTAGAGTTGCGAGTATGCGCGCTCGGTTCTTATCCAAGCGAAAGTGCTGACGGCCCGTCGTTGGTTCGTCAGTCGCATTGTTCAACTGCTCATCAACACGAGCTTGCTCCGCCTGGAAGTCTGGAACAAAGCCTGCAACAACGCACGTTGGATCAACAAAAAGGACAGACTATGAACTCTTGAGATCAAGGCAGTCATGCTTACACTCGAGTTGTCTGTTCACGATCTCCATCTCGCCAAGCACATAGTCCTCTCGCTGAGTGGGTAAAGCAGGCCTCGCCCTCATCCTATCCAGCTCGCTCTGGGCACTCTTCAACTCTTGCTCCAGTTTTACGACTCGAGCCTTCATATAACGCATTACTGTGGCATCATTTGCCACCTGAGCTCGAGATCGAGTGGAAGCACGATGCCGCGACGAGCCAGCTGAAGTAGCGGCTGCCCGTGGCTGTTCCAAACATCATAAAAATCTCATGTCAGATATGAGAGATTCATCACAAAGCTCAGGCGAGTAACAACACATAGCCTTACAGGCGAAAACACAACAAGGAACCAAATCCATACAAGTGTAGCAAAAGCATACGCATACTCGCGATATCATAAAGCATAATTACAGTCCATAAAAAGGGTAGATGGCCCTAAAGTCTATGATGCAGACTCCGACCTAGCCCTACGCGCGCGATTGGCGACCTCCGCTGACCGGCGTTCCATGGTAGTCATAAAAATTTCAGCCAGCCGCGCGGCTGGCTCGTTCACATGCTTCAGAGACACCAGCTTCCCGTCCGGCTTCCGAGGGAAATCAGATAGAGCGGCCTCGAAGTCACCCTCTATCCCATGACCTAAAAGGAGCTTGAGGGTGGTCTCTGAGCCACGTACCGTCAGGGTGCGAGCAAAACTCGCCATAGTCGAGGTTCCCGGGCCTAGGACGTCGGCGAAGCCATCCATAGTCGACGGAAGTTGGCCAGATGGGAACACGCCCTTGTATACGGCCCGAGTGTGCTCGTAGACTTGGCGAGTGCATCCTTCGCTTGGGCGGAGATGGCGTCAAGGTCGCCAATAGCACGGTCGAGAGACAAATCGCCACTCGCCAGGTCTACAGGTGCCGGTGCGCCAACAGCTCCTTCAAAAATCAGAGAGAACAGAAACTCTTACACAACACTCAGCGACAACAGAAGTAAACAAAAAGTGGCAAATTTTACTAGCCGCCCACGTCTCGGGTCAGGCTAGCCAGCCGCTCAGCATACTCTTTCTCGCGTAAGGCGGCTGCGGCCTTGGTGGCATCCAAAATTTTCTTTGACTCGGCGCGCTGGGCGGCGAGTGCCTCCTCTAGCTCTGATACGTCTCAAACGTATCTACAATTTCTGATGTTCCATGTTGATATTATACCAATTGTTACATGTTTTATATACACTTCATAGCATTTTTATGCATTTTCTGGGACTAACCTATTAACAGATGCCACAGTGCCAGTTCCTGTTTTCTGCTGTTTTTGTATTCCAGAAAAGCTAGTCTGGAAATATTCTCGGAATTGGACGAAACTTGGACATAACCTCCTATTTTTCCAACACGAAGACGGAGTCCAGAGAGACACGGAGGGGAGCCACGTGGCGCCCACACCATGGGGCCGCGCGGGCCCCCCTGCCGCGCCGTGGGGTGGTGTGGGGCCCTCGTGGCTCCGCAGCCGCCGCCCTTTCGCCTATTTATTCCTCCCGACGCAAAAACCATAAATACCCGAGCCATATCCACGAAAAGTTCCAGAGGCGCCGCCGCCGTCAACCCTAGCTCAGGAGGGTTCAGAAGCTCTTCCCGGCACCCTGCCGGAGAGGGGAATCAGCACCGGAGGGCTCTACATCACCATGCCTGCCTCCGGAGTGATGCGTGAGTAGTTCATCCTTGGACTACGGGTCCATGGCAGTAGCTAGATGGTTGTCTCTCCTATCATGTTTAGATCTTGTGAGCTGCCTATCATGATCAAGATCATCTTATTGTAATGCTACATGTTGTGTTTGCTGGGATCCGATGAATATTGAATACTATGTCAAGTTGATTATCAATCTATCTTATATGTTATTTATGATCTTGCATGCTTTCCGTTACTAGTAGATGCTTTGGCCAAGTAGATGCTTGTAACTCCAAGAGTGAGTATTTATGCTAGATAGTGGGTTCATGCCTCCGGTAATCTGGGAGAGTGACAATAACTTTTAAGATTGTGGATGTGCTATTGCCACTAGGGATAAAATAACCGATGCTTAGCTTAAGGGTACGCCGTTAGGTCTAATGCATTTGTTTACTTTACGCACATTACTTAATGCAATTATCCGTTGCTTGCAACTTAATACAAACGGGGAACTCGGTATGACAACCTGGCGGTGGATTATTACTCATAGACGCTGTTGGATAACGGTCTATGTATTTTGTCGTAATGCCCACATGAATATCATAGTAATCATCATGTCATATATATGCATTGTTATGCGCTCAATATTTTGTCAATTGCCCAGCTGTAATTTGTTCACCCAGCATGTTAGTTATCTGTATGAGACACACCACTAGTGAACTGTGGACCCCGGTCCATTCTTTTACACTGATAATACAACCAACTGCAAACACTGTTCCTTTTCATTCTCTGCAATTTACTACTGTTTTCCACACCATACGTTTAATCCTTTGTTTTCAGCAAGCCGGTGAGATTGACAACCTCACTGTTTCGTTGGGGCAAAGTAGTTTGATTGTGTTGTGTGTAGATTCCACGTGAGCGCGCCACTGACAACCTTCCGAAGTGATTTGTTGCTCCTACTGGTTCGATTAAACCTTGGTTTTATACTGAGGGAAAACTGCTGCTACACTGCATCATACCTTCCTCTTGGGGTCTCCCAGCGAACGTGTGATCCACGCAATCAAGCATATTTTCTGGCGCCGTTGCCGGGGAGCAGAAGCACTTCGGTTCAGCAATCTCCTTGCCTTCCTTCCACACACCATATTTTCTGACGCCATATTGGGAAGCAAGAGGATTTCTGCAAGGGGAGTTTCACGCTTCCAATCTCTTTACTTTGTTATTGTCTTGCTTAGTTTATTTTTATTTAGTCTTGTTTGCTTTATTTATCAAAAACACAAAAAAATTAGTTACTTTTATTTTCAAGTTGTTATCTTTCTGTTTTGTTTTAATTTTGCTAAAATGAGTACCCCTGAGAACACTAAGTTGTGTGATTTCACTAGCACGAACAACAATGATTTCATTAGTACACCTATTGCTCCACCTGCTTCTAACGCAAAATTCTATGAAATTAAACCTGCACTTTTAAATCTTGTTATGAAAGAGCAATTCTCTGGTGTTAGTACTGATGATGCTGCTGCTCACCTTAATAATTTTGTTGAACTTTGTGAGATGCAAAAGTATAAGGATGTAGATGGTGATATTATTAAACTGAAACTTTTTTCCTTTCTCTTTGAGAGGACGTGCTAAAGAATGGTTGCTATCTTTGACTAGAAATAGTATTGATTCATGGACTAAATGCAAAAATGCTTTCATAGGAAAATACTATCCTCCTGCTAAGATTATATCTTTGAGAAGTAGCATTATGAATTTCAAACAATTTGATAATGAGCATGTTGCTCAAGCTTGGGAGAGAATGAAATCATTGGTAAAGAATTGTCCCACCCATGGACTGACTGCTTGGATGATCATCCAAACCTTTTATGCAGGACTAAATTTTTCTTCAAGAAACCTATTGGATTCGGCCTCTGGAGGTACCTTTATGTCCATCACTTTGGGTGCTGCAACAAAACTTCTTGATGATATGATGATAAATTATTCTGAATGGCACACCGAAAGAGCTCCACAAGGTAAGAAGGTAAATTCTGTTGAAGAAACCCTTCGTTGAGTGATAAGATTGATACTATTATGTCTATGCTTACAAATGGAAAGATGCATGTTGATCCAAATAATGTTCCTTTAGCTTCTTTGGTTGCTCAAGAAGAGCATGTTGATGTGAACTTCATTAAAAATAATAATTTCAACAACAATGCTTATAGGAATAATTTTGGTAATAACAATTATAAGCCCTATCCTTTTAATAGTGGCAATGGTTATGTTAATTCTTATGGTAATTCCTACAAATAATAAGAGTGTACCCTCTGATCTTGAAGTCATGCTTAAGGATTTTATTAGTACACAAACTGCTTTCAATAAATCTGTTGAGGAAAAGTTTGGGAAAATCGATGTTCTTGCCTCTAAAGTTGATAGTCTTGCTCTTGATGTTGATTTGTTAAAAATTAAAACTATGCCTCATGATGTTAAAGAGAGCAAAACTCTCAATGCTATACAAGTTAAAATTGATAATAATGTGAGGATGTTAGCTGATTTACATGCTAGGTGGGCAAGAGAGGATGAAATTGCTAAAAAGAATAGTATTGCTAGAGTTTATACTATTACTACTACTGAAAATGCTATAAACTCAAGTGTTAACAAACCTCCTACTATCAATGGTAAAGTAATTGGTGTTGGCAATGTCTCTACTTCTGTTGCAAAACGTTTAAAATTGCCTGAAAACACTGAAACTGTTCCTGATAAAAGTGCTGAAATTTTTCGAGATGTGGGAGACAATGGTCCTATTACTTTTGATAATAATATTTGATTTTGATGGTTGCAATATTTCTGAAGTAATTAAGTTCTTGCAAAAGCTAGCTAGAAGTCCTAATGCTAGTGCTATAAACATGGCTTTTACTAAACATATTACTAATG
Source organism: Poa pratensis (assembly GCA_947311845.1). Lineage (NCBI taxonomy): Eukaryota > Viridiplantae > Streptophyta > Magnoliopsida > Poales > Poaceae > Poa > Poa pratensis. The sequence goes on from CAMZMU010000102.1 coordinate 7,327,578, forward strand.
CTCTCATGCAAGTTAGGGAAGAGAAATTAAAACATGAAGCTTCTATCCCTAGGAAGTTAGAAGATGGTTGGGAGCCCATCATTAAAATGAAGTTGAATGATTTTGATTGCAATGCTTTATGTGATCTTGGTGCTAGTATTTCTGTTATGCCTAAGAAACTCTATGATATGCTTGATTTAGCACCTTTGGAACACTGTTATTTGGATGTTCACCTTGCTGATAATACTATAAAGAAACCTTTGGGGAGAGTTGATGATGTTTTTATAATGGTTAACAATAACCTTGTCCCCGTTGATTTTGTTGTTTTGGATATTGAATGCAATGCTTCTTGTCCTATTGTTTTGGGAAGACCTTTTCTTAGAACTGTTGGTGCTATTATTGATATGAGAGAGGGGAATATTAAATATCAATTCCCACTCAAGAAAGGTATGGAACACTTCCCTAGAAAGAAGATGAAGTTACCTTTTGATTCTATTGTTAGAGCAAATTATTCTGTTGATGCTTCATCACTTGGAAACACTTGATTCTTACTTTCTGCGCCTAGCTGAAAGGCGTTAAAGAAAAGCGCTTATGGGAGACAACCCATTATTTTATTTCTGCAATTTTTCTTTTTTGAGTCAAGGAGTTGTTTACTTCTGTAACAATTCCTTTGTATCTTTATTTTATCGCATTGTTGTGCCAAGTATTGCCTCTAATAGGAAGATGATGCTAGATTTGGATTTCTGCGCAGGAACAGATTTCTGCTGTTCACCGTTTTAATTCTGTAAAATCACAGAAAATTATTTAAATCTGAAATTTTTGTGCGTGATCCTCAGATATGTACGCATCTTTCGTTAGTTTAAAGTTTTTCGATCTGAGCAACGTAAGTGCCTCGAAAAAATTCGTCTTTGCGGACTGTTCTGTTTAGACAGATTCTGTCTTTTATTTTTCGCATTCTCTCTTTTACTAGTGTTGAGTGGAATTCTTTTTTAGGGTGAAGAGCTTCACATAACATCAGTGGCAGTAGCTAATGTTAAAAGTAACGGTCATGTTTGTGTCCTTATAGAACATGTGAGTTTTTGATTGTGCACTAACCCTCTAATGAGAATTACTTTGAGTTTGGTGTGGCGGAAGTTTTCAAGGGTCAAGAGAGAAGGATGATATAATGTGATCAAGAAGAGTGAAGAGCTTAAGCTTGGGGATGCTCCCATGGATCACCCCAGCAATTTCAAGAAGACTCAAGCGTCTAAGCTTGGGGATGCCCAAGGCATCCCCTTCTTCATCAGCAACTTATCAGGTCATCTCTAGTGAAACTATATTTTAATTCTTTCACATCATATGTGCTTTACTTGGAGCGTCTGTGTGCTTTTATCATATGTGCTTTACTTGGAGCGTCTGTGTGCTTTTATTTTTAGTATTTTATTTTTCGTATGGTCAACTTGATTGGACCCCAGCATTCTTGATTGGGAGAGACACGCTCCACTTTTTCATATGAATACTCCTATTCTTCACTTATACTTGTTGAGTATTCTTGTCTAGCTATTGCTATGCTTTTAGCTCCTGTTTTTCATGCATCTCTTATTCAGAGCTGTTAGTTCTTTTAAAGAAAGTACTCTCTTCCTTCACTTATAATTGTTTGGAGAGTTTATGTTGAAATAAATTGATTGGTGTTTGGTTGGAACAGAAAATGTTGCATGTGGTAGATGGTATAATGGAACAAGCTTACATATTCTTGTAGATCATTATATTGGATAATTTGATACTTGTCAATTGTTTTGAGTTATCAAGTAGTTCATGATGAAGCTTTTGTATCATGTAGTTAAAACCTATTAATGAAGAACTACCGTAAAGCTCGTTGAAATTTGGTTTGCATGTTTGGTATCTCTAAGGTCTAGATATTTTCTAGTAAAAGGGTTTGGTTAACAAGGAAGACAGTGTAGAGTCTTATAATGCTTGCAATATGTTTTCATATAAGCCTTGCTGTGTCGGTTGATATCCTGTGTTTGCTTCAAATAACCTTGCTAGCCTAAACTATGTACTGAGAGGGAATGCTTCTCGTGCATCCAAAACCTTGAGCCAAATCCATGCCATCAGTGTCCACCATAACTACCTATATGTGGTATTTTCTTGCCATTCCAAGTAAATTTTTCATGTGCTACCTTTAAACTATTCAAACTTTATTACTCCTATTTTGTGTCAATGTTTACCAAGCTCATGAGGACGGGGTGGATGTCTTTATGTCAACTGTCAAACAGACTTTACCACCGGACTAGCGGCATATACATCCGCTTATCCATTAATTTTGCAAAAAGAGCTGGCAAATGGGGTGCCCAGTCCCAATTAATTACAACTTTAGCCGCTTAATTCTCTTCACATTTTTGCCCTGATTTATCAGTCAACAATGACAAACAGTGAAATATCTGCATGTGTAAACAAAAGAGAAAGAGGGATGATCTGCCTTGCTGGTAGAAATAACGTCCTTCATGGGAGCCGCTCTTAAAAGTCTGGTTGGCAGGGGTCATATTGTACTTTCCATTTTCTGATTCGTTGACAATTAACAAACACCTCTCAAAACTTATTTTTACTCTCTATATGATTTCAAAAACTTAAAAAGCTCTAGCACATGATTTAATCGCTGCTTCCCTCTGCGAAGGGCCTTTCTTTTACTTTTATGTTGAGTCAGTTTACCTACTTCTTTCTATCTTAGAAGCAAGCACTAGTGTCAACTTTGGTGCAATAATTTTTATATGCTCGTATATTGCACTTATTATATGCTTTGTGTTGACAAATATCCATGAGATATATATGTTGAAAGTTTAAAGCAATTGCTGAAACTTAAATCTTCCTTTGTGTTGGTTAAATACCTTTTGCTTAGAATCTATTGCTTTATGAGTTAACTCTTATGCAAAACTCATTGATGCTTGTCTCGAAAGTACTATTCATGAAAAGTTTTTGCTTATATGATTCAGTTGTTTGCTCATTAACTACTTGCTAGCAAACTATAGACCATTGACCTGGATCACTTCATTCATAACATGTGCTTTACAGTATTATTTGATCAAGATTATGATTGTAGCATGTCACCTCAGAAATTATTTTGTTTTTATCGTTTTACCTACTCGAGGACGAGTAGAACTAAGCTTGAGGATGCTTGATACGTCTCAAACGTATCTATAATTTCTGATGTTCATTGTTGATATTATACCAATTGATACATGTTTTATATACACTTCATAGCATTTTTATGCATTTTCTGGGACTAACCTATTAACAAGATGCCACAGTGCCAGTTCCTGTTTTCTGCTATTTTTGTATTCCAGAAAAGCTAGTCTGGAAATATTCTCGGAATTGGACGAAACTTGGACAGAACCTCCTATTTTTCCAACACGAAGACGGAGTCCAGAAGAGACACGGAGGGGAGCCACGTGGCGCCCACACCATGGGGCCGCGCGGGCCCCCTGCCGCACTGTGGGGTGGTGTGGGGCCCTCGTGGCTCCGCAGCCGCCGCGCTTTCGCCTATTTATTCCTCCCGACGCGAAAACCCTAAATACCCGAGCCATTATCCACGAAAAGTTCCAGAGACGCCGCCGCCGTCAACCCTAGCTCGGGAGGGTTCAGAAGCTCTTCCCGGCACCCTGTCGGAGAGGGGAATCATCACCGGAGGGCTCTACATCACCATGTCTGCCTCCGGAGTGATGCGTGAGTAGTTTATCCTTGGACTACGGGTCCATGGCAGTAGCTAGATGGTTGTCTCTTCACTTTATGCTATCATGTTTAGATCTTGTGAGCTGCCTATCATGATCAAGAGCATCTTATTGTAATGCTACATGTTGTGTTTGCTGGGATCCGATGAATATTGAATACTATATCAAGTTGATTATCAATCTATCTTATATGTTATTTATGATCTTGCATGCTTTCCGTTACTAGTAGATGCTTTGGCCAAGTAGATGCTTGTAACTCCAAGAGTGAGTATTTATGATAAATAGTGGGTTCATGCCTCCGGTAATCTGGGAGAGTGACAATAACTTCTAAGATTGTGGATGTGCTGTTGCCACTAGGGACAAAATAACCGATGCTTAGCTTAAGGGTACGCCGTTAGGTCTAACTAGCATAGTGGCCCGCGCACATGCGCGGGCAACACCATGATGGTCAGTTCAAATTTCTTATATGATCCATAAAAGGTTCTAGACAACCTCTAGGATGACTTGTTTAAATTATTAATATTATGAATTCAATATTATCAGTTAATATAATTTTGTTGAAGATAAGCAACAATCTTATAATATTTTTGATTCCTAGAGTAGTTGTAATTATTTTAATTTATCTACATAATATATATGCGTAAAATATTAATTAGTTGATCTTGTACTACTTATATATGCTTAACTGAGATATATAATTTTCATTGGTTCTAAATTTCACGATGATTTAGATGTTTTGAATTAGATAACTTGCATTTTTGCCCGAAGTTTATGCATTTCGGGTTTCGTGCACATGTTTATTGTGCATTGTCTTTCTTTGTGATTAAGTGGCTTGTTAGAAAATAAACAATGAGCATAATTTTATTTAACTCTCTAAGACATTAGGGATTTATGGATATAAATTTTCACTATTTTCACAATATTACGCATTTTTTTCTCACGTATGGGTGCGCTACATGCTCCTGAGCACCGACAGGAATTAAAAAACTCTCTCTTCACGTATTACCGGCCACCGTTTTCTCACCCAGTCACACACACCATCTTCTGAAAAGCTGTCTAAAATATCCCTTTAATTCCTCTCACCATTCCACTTTTTTTTTATCCACCGCTGGTCTCCAAATCTGGTTGTCTGCCTCCTAGCCTCCTAGGAATCCACCAAATTCAGATCCCCTGCGTTCTCCCTCTCCCACAAATGGAGTCTATGAATGAAGCATGAGGTAGTGATTTTGTAGGACCATGGCGGACGTCCGGGCTGAAGAGGGTCACGCACCTTCAGTCCGAGCAGGAGCTCGAGGCTTGCGACGCAGGTTGCAGTCTGCTGGCCGTCTATTTGGAGAAGATAGAGGGCTTGGTGGTTTCTTTTGGTGTAATTCTGTCGGTAATATTATTATTTTTGGAATATAGTTTCTCCAACATGAGTTCCTGTTAATATCTGTGCTTCGATGCATTTTCTTCCAAGTTGATTAATCGGTCGTCCCTGTACCATTGCATAACCTGACACTTTGGTTGATATCACGTAGGAGCATCACTGGTAGACCTACTTTTAGTTTTAGCTCCTAATTCGGGATTTCGGGGAATGTTAAGCTATTTAGAAATTTTGTATGGTATAGCATATCTGTTTCAGCACTTAAGGTTGTTGCTTAGCATACTGTGTCACAGCTTAGATAAGTTTTCTAGTTGATCCAATATATATTCATTTATCCCGCGGACTACTTTTGATAAGCTTAGATAAGTTTTTTGGATCATTACCTTTTTCAGTACTGTGTCACTTGGTAATTTTTATTAACTTTTCAACTTCTGCTGATGTATTTGTTCCATCGCCAATATCCAGTCTGCAAATTCTGCTACCCTCGAGTTTCGTTATTTCCACAAAGGTGTTCTTGCTTCTGTTAAGCTGCTGTCAGGCAAAGTGCAGGATAGTTCAATTGTTTTCTTTTGTACTCCACATATTTCCTTTATTGGTTCCATCGCCGTAAGCAAACCAACCACATCTACATAGAAACATATTCATAAATCTAATTCGGTCAAACTTGTCCTATTTGGATTTGTGTTGGTCACGAATACACCCGACAAACTCCAGAATGGTTGATCACCACACACAGTATGCCACTCTCTATAATTGGTGTTCGTACGTAACTAATATTGCAAACTGTTAGCTAACAAAAAAGTGGAATTGCAGAAATAGGAGTGCCAAAATGAAAAATTATTACAGCTGCCCTTGGATAATCATGATTATTCTTTATCTGCGTCTTAAATTTTCCATGCCTGCATGCAAGCAGTTCAGCTGTAAATTAGTGATGACCTTTGTAAATACCTATTATTGCAGACTGTGTGTACTTAGCCAACAAAGTATGCGAAGTGCAGATTAGAGGACTGTCAAAATGACAAATTGTTCCAGAATTCCCTTTGCGCAAGCATGATTATTCTTTATCTACATCTTGAATTTTCCATGCCTACATGCAAGCACTTCAGTAGTCCAGATGAAAATAATGAATTTATAGAATGTTGTGCCTAAAATGGACTTGGAACAAAAGATCAAGTATAATTCAACGTTCCTATCAATAGGCAATGAACAGTAAAGGCATAGGTGCTAAAATGTTTGCATCAAGTGCCAATAGTTGAGGACAGTTGCAATGGATTTCTATTGCGGTCTTATTAAAGGTGCAACATATATCACAGGCACTGCTGTCGGAGAATGACTCCCACGAAACAGGGGCAGTCACACTCGCGAAGAGAGTTCGTGTAAGGGGCTGAACACGACGTCAATCAACCCTCATCCGGCGCGGCGACGCTGCTCGTCGTGCCTGAGGAGGGACATCACGGCAGAGAGAGACACGGCGCGTACCCAGGTTCACGGCCCTCTTGTGGAGGTAAAACCGCTACGTCCTGCCTGTCTGTATTGCTGCTTGTAGAGGTTACAGTACAGCGTGCTTGCCGAAGGCACTGTTGTGGCAATGGCGCGTACAAAGGGAGGGAAACTACTGTCTTCTTCTCCCTTGCGCGCAAGTAGCTAGACCTGGAGTAAAATGTGTTCGATCCCCCTCTTAGGGTGGTGCACCAGCTCCTTTTATAGGCGCCTCGGGCCTCCTCCCTGTCCTTGTGCAGCGGAGGAGCTACCACATGGCGACAACGGTCGGGAGCACGGTGCACTGCTGCTTGGGCGTCCATGAGCGCGGTCCATGGGCACAAAAGCTGAGGCCGCAGCAGAGAGGCCGCCGTCCATCCAGGACGGCCAGCTGCCGCCGCAGAGGAGCGGGAGAAGTCCCCACGGTGACGTCGCGTTTGGCGCGTAGCGCCGGCCTGCTCCCTTATCACCAAAGAGGAAAGCTTGGTGGTCTGCGCCGTTGCCCCTGCTTTGTTGACTCCTTTATCACCAAAGTGGGACTGTAGCTCCGTCGTCACTCTGCGCAGAGGCGCGGTCACTCTGCGGCCGCTGCGGAAGCCATGTGCGCTCCGCAGAGCTTGCTTTTCAGTGAAGGAACCCTCGCGTGGGCGGGAACGCCCTGTGGAGGATTCTGCGTTGACTTCCCTTCAGGGAAAACTTCCTTGGAGAGGAGGCAGCGGAGTAGAGGCTCCGCAGGCCCTAGCTGCCTCCTCAGGCCTCCGCGAGGCGATTCTGCCCCGCGGGCACCCCAGGCTTGCAGGCCTGGTCCTTAGCGAGATCCACCGCCGAGTGTTGAGGGTTATAGAGGCCTGGCCCAGTACACCCTGGGGTGCCCGCGGGCAGTCACACTCGCGAAGAGAGTTCGTGTAAGGGGCTGAACACGACGTCAATCAACCCTCATCCGGCGCGGCGACGCTGCTCGTCGTGCCTGAGGAGGGACATCACGGCAGAGAGAGACACGGCGCGTACCCAGGTTCACGGCCCTCTTGTGGAGGTAAAACCGCTACGTCCTGCCTGTCTGTATTGCTGCTTGTAGAGGTTACAGTACAGCGTGCTTGCCGAAGGCACTGTTGTGGCAATGGTGCGTACAAAGGGAGGGAAACTACTGTCTTCTTCTCCCTTGCGCGCAAGTAGCTAGACCTGGAGTAAAATGTGTTCGATCCCCCTCTTAGGGTGGTGCACCAGCTCCTTTTATAGGCGCCTCGGGCCTCCTCCCTGTCCTTGTGCAGCGGAGGAGCTACCACATGGCGACAACGGTCGGGAGCACGGTGCACCGCTGCTTGGGCGTCCATGAGCGCGGTCCATGGGCACAAAAGCTGAGGCCGCAGCAGAGAGGCCGCCGTCCATCCAGGACGGCCAGCTGCCGCCACAGAGGAGCGGGAGAAGTCCCCACGGTGACGTCGCGTTTGGCGCGTAGCGCCGGCCTGCTCCCTTATCACCAAAGAGGAAAGCTTGGTGGTCTGCGCCGTTGCCCCTGCTTTGTTGACTCCTTTATCACCAAAGTGGGACTGTAGCTCCGTCGTCACTCTGCGCAGAGGCGCGGTCACTCTGCGGCCGCTGCGGAAGCCATGTGCGCTCCGCAGAGCTTGCTTTTCAGTGAAGGAACCCTCGCGTGGGCGGGAACGCCCTGTGGAGGATTCTGCGTTGACTTCCCTTCAGGGAAAACTTCCTTGGAGAGGAGGCAGCGGAGTAGAGGCTCCGCAGGCCCTAGCTGCCTCCTCAGGCCTCCGCGAGGCGATTCTGCCCCGCGGGCACCCCAGGCTTGCAGGCCTGGTCCTTAGCGAGATCCACCGCCGAGTGTTGAGGGTTATAGAGGCCTGGCCCAGTACACCCTGGTTCTTACTGGGCTGACAACTGCCTACTATCATAAGTTGGTGCAGTGCTTATTATGGAAATGTGAAGTTAAAAGTTTATCATTTTATGAAAGATAGACGTCTTTGTCAAGAAATTTTTGTTTGCCACCAATTCTAAGCTCTTAATCACCTTGAAAAATACCAAGGATACTTGAGCTGCCATCTCGTTAAAAGATGTAAAAAATTCTGCTAGTGCACTCCGCATCAATGGAGAAAGAATAGAGAAAAGAAACTCTAATCGTAAAATATTCAATGATGCATGAGTTGTCCTGCTGCATGTTTTATAAGAAACATATAAAGTCCATACCGTTGCATGCAAAATCGCCAATAGTAGTCGGATGGAACTATACATATATATGCATGCACAAAATTGAAATCCTTTTTATTAGCAGACCGATTCAACTGCTTTTTCAGACGATGTAGTGCAGCATGATGGCACTTCTTTAAGTTGTAATATTTACTTAACCATAGCACCTAATATGTAATTATAGATTCCTTTATTTCTAGCGGGTGGTTTTGTGCTCCACTATGTGTACTACTATTTAATCCTAGCCATATGTTATACACAAACTGATTGATTGTTGATATGGATTTTCTATATTGAATTCTAGGATCATTGCAGGAGCTTGAAAGGAGTACAAAACCATGAGTTCTATATAGCCCCGAGTCCCTGATTTTCCTACAAGTATGACAAATGTGAATTCTTCCAACCCTGAATAAAATTTAGTGGATTCATATTCCTGGTATTTATGAGAAGTGACAAAAGAAAGGAAGATATGTAGGTACTGGTCTAGCCTGTAAAATATCCGTAAATATATCTCGTGCTAACCATAGTGCCCTTGAAACTAATTCACAGTGATCTGTACTAACAAATAATCAACCGCGGATACTTTATTGTCCATGATGATTGATAAAATAAAGAACCCAGCATGTCTTCATAAAGAATAAAAACACAGGGTAGTAATCTCTGGAAACTTTTGTCAATTAAGTGAAAATAGAAAATTAAGAATACTTAAAAATAAACATCGATATTAGAAGGCATAGATGTAGCCTCACCTAGCAGATCTGATTCTTCAAGCCACTTATCTTTGTTCACTGGTTGTAGCGATCTCTTGATTCACCTGGAGTTGATGACGCCTCACGGCCTCAGTTCCAACCAAGACAGCCAACACATAATCAAGAACGCACTATCTTTCTAAACATGGAGATTGGGAATGCGAGAATAAAGGTACTTGGTGATATAAATATACATATAATATTTTTGTGTATCTAAATATATAGAATACATCCATTGTCTAAACTGGATTTTTTTTACTTATTAGGTTTCAATCAAAGCGAGCATGTGGAGGCGGCAGACTATATGTGATATTTGTTCTAATAATGAATACATAATCAAGAAGATACATGTTGTCAGCAAGATAGACCACGAAGAAGGACGACAAAGTTTACAAATAACATACGCTAGTGGAACCAAAATTGCATGCAGCATACACCTCGTCTTATGTAACTGATCGGGTCTCCCATGGGCAATATCTGGGAAAGAAAATAGTAATATAAGGACATGAAAATCTCTGGATATCATTTTTCAATGAGAAGGATCTATATCGAGATCATATGAGTTTTTTTTTTGAAAGTTAGATTTGACTATACGATTTACTATATAGAGGAATAGCTGATGCAACCGAATATAGATATGTGTTTGTACGTGCCTAGATTGATCAGCTCGACCATGTGCACACCGTAGAACATTTAGGACAGTGGGCATGTGGCTATCCATATTTACCTGACGCCTGTTAAAAAAAACTGTTAAAAAAATTACCTGACGCTGCTGCAGTGAGGATCGAAGGCTTGTAGCCATTAACATACGTGATCTGCTGACCTGCTAAGATTGACCGACGTGCATGGTGGAGTTACGTGATTTTATAGATCATGCTAATTGAATGGAAGATCCAGCTAGCTAGGTGTCCATGGGACGTACGATGCGAGGGATTGAATCCGCGAATCTAGCTTTCCTGCCGCCGGCCAACCATAGGAATCAAGGAACACTGCTCTACTGCCGCCGGGAACCATAAATCTTGCTGTCTCCTAGCATGTGCAAACCATAGGAATTAAGGAAAGTCTTCAATCCATCTTGCATGATAAGTGTCCGCTGGTAATCTGCTACATCTTCATGGACTTGGTGGATCAGATCGGTCGGCCGACGGAATCGATACAAATACAGCAGGTGGGGGCTGCATGAGGACGTTTGTATGCATGGACTTGGTGTCGGCCGGCCAACAGAATGATGCAAATACGGTGGTGGCGGCGGTCTGCCGTGAGGACGTAGGGTAGGTTTTCCGATGGAGGGGATTCTATAGCCTTTTAGCTGGTTGCAACGAAGGGGTACAAAATAACTTATGGAGGGCAATGGTGGGTAATTATTTCTAACTTTAAAAGTCAATTAATTATTTCTAAGATCTATCGGCTGTCATTGGCAAATTAGTTAAATTAATGGCCAGATATTTCTGATTATTGTGGGATTTTCTAGCCTATTTCTCTATTTTCTGGTGAGCCCATCATGTACCTTTAGTATATAATAGATGCATTTGTTTACTTTACGCACATTACTTAATGCAATTATCCGTTGCTTGCAACTTAATACCAACGGGGAACTCGGTATGACAACCTGGCAGTGGATTATTAGTCATAGACGCTGTTGGATAACGGTCTATGTATTTTGTCGTAATTCCCACATGAATATCATAGTAATCATCATGTCATATATATGCATTGTTATGCGCTCAATATTTTGTCAATTGCCCAGCTGTAATTTGTTCACCCAGCATGTTAGTTATCTATTATCGAGAGACACCACTAGTGAACTGTGGACCCCGGTCCATTCTTTTACACTGATAATACAACCAACTGCAAACACTGTTCCTTTTCATTCTCTGCAATTTACTACTGTTTTCCACACCATACGTTTAATCCTTTGTTTTCAGCAAGCCGGTGAGATTGACAACCTCACTGTTTCGTTGGGGCAAAGTAGTTTGATTGTGTTGTGTGTAGATTCCACGTCAACGCGCCACTGACAACCTTCCGAAGTGATTTCTTGCTCCTACTGGTTCGATTAAACCTTGGTTTCATACTGAGGGAAAACTGCTGCTACACTGCATCATACCTTCCTCTTGGGGTCTCCCAGCGAACGTGTGATCCACGCAATCAAGCTCCTTCACCTGAGACTCAGCCGATGCCTTGTCGTCTGCATTTGACAGCAAGAAGTGACTCAAAGCATTCGACTAAGCAAAGACAGCAAAAAGAGCTTCGGAGGCAGCAAATACACTTACGGGTGAGCTGTTCCAGGTCAGCGCGTAACGTGTTTCTCTCCTGCTCCATCTGGACAAAAGCTTTGCCCGATTCTACCAGGTTGAGGTAGTAAGGCTACAAGCACATGAAACCAGCATAAGTTATATATAACATGTACCGTATGCGGACTCGGCAAAAGACACTTACGTGATCAGTCCAAGGCGCAGGCTTCGAAGCAGATGTTCCGACCTCCGGAGTTGCAGCACTCGTAGCCTTGGTCGATTCAATGGCAGTAGCAGTGGCTACTGATTGAATGATCTCAGGAGCAACAAGAGAGACGTCCGGGTACTCAGGGGTCAAAGTTCTGTAGGCTGGAGGAGTCAGAGGACACACAGTCTCAGCACTGCGAGTGACAGAAGAAAGACAACATAAGCAGCAATATCAACCAGGAAAAAAACTCAGTACAAAAAGCATAAGGAGCAAACCTATGCTCTTCTTCCTCATCAGTGTCGAGGTTGTCAAAAATTGGACCTCCAAAAAGCAGCTGCTCACCCGACTGGGGAGGAGGAGCTGAGCTCAACGGGCTCACGTTCAAAGGAGCAGCTGTGGCAGCAGGAGACGAGCCCGAGTCTCCGTCATCTTTCACATCTGATTCCTTCGCGGTTGAACTCGTGGAAGAAGACATACCTCGGGCCACCCGACGACGCTTGCGAGTGGGAAGCTCGCTCACATGATCAGTCGTGGCGGGCTCCTCGGCCTGCAATTCCTCTGCCCCTTCCTCTTCGACCTCTTCCGTAGGAGATGTGGTAGCCGAAGGTAGAGGCGACTCATCCCCTACCTTCGTTTCTACCGTTTGCACCTCCGTTTCATGAGTTGGGCCATCTTCGGGAAGAGGAGGAAGGGTTGATGCAGTTGAATGGCCCTACATACCAAATACAGCAGTCGAAAGTTACAAAGATGCACAACAAAATAGCAAACCAGGAGATCATAAACCAGATCGTTCACTAACCTCCTTCAAAGTCCTTTCAGCACCATAAGGAGTGACAGGGCAGTCGACGTTGCAGGGCTCGCTGGATTTCGTGCTGGTAATGGACCGCACATGTGACACCAGCTCGCTCTTCGACAGTTCCTCCTTGCTCATTCGGGTGACGTCGAGCCCACCCTCATACTCCCACATGGGGTGGGCTCGAGCGCGGAGCGGCCACACCCGCATCTTCACAAAGGTGGCAATCAAATGCACACCAGTTACGTTGCTTAGCAGCTCTACAATCTTCGACAGCAGAGGCGCCGCTTCTGCCTTTTCTTCAGCCGAAAGCGGGAGGTCCCAGGCATTCGTCCTCGCGAGTATACCAGCAGTCGAAAATGGCGGGACTCCTTCCTGGTCGACGTGCACATAAAACCACCTCTTCCTCCACCCTTGCGCCGAGTCGACTGGCTTCAGGGCGAAGTAGCGGGTGTCGTTGCGCACCTGGATCCCGAAGCCGCCAACAGGATAGGTGCGGCCGCCTCGGTTGTTGGGCCGGACCATGAAAATCGACTTCTAGAGGGCCCAGCTGAGAGAAACTCCCAAGTAGCACTCGCACAAAACCATAAAGCAGGCAATGTGCATAATGCCATTCGGGGTGAAATCATGGATTTGCACCCCGTAAGCAAACATCAAACCACGAACAAAGTCGTGGAGGGGAAACGAAAAACCCCTAGGTAGAAACTCCGCAAAACAAACGCGCTCGTTAGCGCGAGGCTCGGGGAGTACCTCCTTGGGCGACGGCGCGCGGACGAACAGCTGGTCCGCGTGTGGCAGCATTCCTCCTCGCGAAGCTTGTCCAGCTGCGCCTCCTTAATGGTGGATTTCACCCAATCGTCGTCGCTCTTCTTTAGATCGACGACGGGCGCAGATGCGCCAGCCGCAGTCTTCTTCCCCTTCAGAGTGGCCGTGTCGGTCGCGGGCGCGTCGGCAGCAGTAGCCTTTCTCTTTGGCGCCATGGCAGTGATGGCTAAGGGGAACAGCGGGAGCTCGGGCGCAAGAACAATGGGGAAGCGAGAGGAAGACGATGAAGCAGGGGCGGCGCACAGAGCAAATGGCAAGTAAAAATAATGCCAGCGCCGTTCCCCCTATTTACCACAAATCAAAAGCGATCATAACCATTCAGATCATAATCGTGCGTTCCGCATGCAATCCCACCGTACACGTGGCAACCGCAGAGGGCAACCGTCGCCGGCCACTCCGCCCACTACGCACGCAAAAAGAGGAGCCATCATCACGCCTCCGTCAAAAGTGGGCCAGCGCGGTCAAATCCAGTCCAAACGGCGCAGTTGTTCGGTCAGCGCTGCATAATGGGCCCACATACGTGTCACGTCCCATCCATCACAGCATAACGCACGCCACCGCGTGTCAGGCAGCGCAGTCGCCAAAAACGTCATCCCTGACGTCATTGCAAGTGATCTGTTCAGAAAAGCATTCGAGTTCGCCCAATGCATATCGGTCACTCGACTGTCTTGATTGGTTCAGCTGGTAAAGCAATGTTAAGGCAAAAATTGGTCACTCGACCGTTCCTTCGACTGAGGCATATTACTCCCATCGGGAGCGTATCAAAAATTTCTTCGACTAAGAATATATGGGATAAAAAGATTTGAGATTATCCTCCATTGCAAGCAATAAAGCACAATCTCGGGGGCTACTCCCATCGGGAGCGCTGTCGCGCACCCGATAGAATAATGACAAAGTATCAGTCGACAAAAGACTCGACTCAGTTCATATACAAAATCATACTCGAAACATTCCCGAGTTGCGTCCGCTGCAAATACCTCGGATGCTGCACGCATAGTGCAAAGGTAAGACCCGCCGAACTTTCGAGCTGGGCTAAGGACCGTTCCAGCAACGTCAATCCTTATACTTTCCGTGTCAGAAGACATGATGAAAAATCCCGACGGACGCGTTGGGTAAATTTCAAAGTTATACTGCAGACCGATTCAGTAAGACCTCCGCGGCCTAGTCGAGTCTGACCAGTCTGTTCCAGATTCGAGTCTGGGGACTCGAGTTTGATTGAAAGCTAGTAAGGTTTTACCCGAATGTGTAGTTAACCGGTCCCGATCCGTCGAGTGTACCGGCCTACTAAGCTATTATCCCTTGATTATCATAAGCAAAAACCAAAGTCGATGAAATACTCGACATAGCCAACATGTGCTATTCATACAGGAATTCCAATTGCAACATACAAGTACAAAGCATATGACGTGCACTTACGATTGAGTCCATGCCCGATTCTTCGAGTCAGACAAGTACTCGGGGGCTACTGACAAGGATATACATCTCGGGTACCCTACCATAAGGGTACCTGGTACACGTGTCGACTAAGGCCCAACTATCAAGAGCCTACATGAAGCCCATGACGAAAGGCCCAACAAGATGGAGTATCCTCCAAGATTAGACATAGGCATAGTCAGTTTAGGCTTTCCTTACATGTAATTTGGGTCGGTTGCGAACTCCAAGACCCAGCCTATTATATAAAGGTTGGGAGGGCCGCCGATCCAGGACACGCAATACTCGAACCACCAAAAGCCCTAGCGAGATCGACATCTCGCCGGAGCCTCCCTGTAACCGCATAATCTCACACGATCAATACCAGACAAGCAGGAAGTAGGGTGTTACTCTCCGGAGGCCTGAACCTGGGTAAATCTTTGCCTCTGCTTGTCAGCCGACGAAACTACCAGTACTACCACGTTCTCTCCCCATAATCTCAACCCTAAGTCCTTAACCATGGGATTTGATGAGTTAACCCCTCGTCACTCGTCGAGGTCTATTTTCCTCCCACTTACTCATCTAGCGAGAAACTCTTTCTCGAGAAAGGTGCCGTTCTTCGCAACAATCGTTTTGACCTCGGCTTGGTTGTAGAAGGTGTATCCTATGGTTTCCTGCGGATATCCTACAAAGATGCACTTCTCCGATTTTGGCTCGAGTTTGTCAGGCTGCAGTTACTTAACATAAGCCTCACAACCCCAAACCTTCAGGAACGACAACTTAAGTTTCTTGCCATGCTCATACGGTGTCGTTGCTATGGATTTGGCCGGTGCCCTATTTAAAATAAATGCGGCTATTTCTAACGCATATCCCCAAAACAATACGGGCAAGTCGGTAAGAGATATCATAGACCGCACACTATCTAGCAAAGTGCGATTACGTCGCTTGGACAAACCGTTGCGTTGCAGTGTTCCAGCCGGCGTAAGCTGTGGTACGATGCCACATGCCTTCAGATGTGTGCCAAACTCAAAACTCAAATACTCGCCACCTCGATCAGATCGAAGGTGCTTGATTTTCTTGTTAAGTTGATTTTCAACCTCACTCTGAAATTCTTTGAACTTTTCAAACGTTTCAGACTTGTGTTTCATTAAGTAAATATACCCATATCTACTCAAATCATCAGTGAAGGTTACGAAGTAACGATATCCATTGCGTGTCAAATGCTCATTGGTCCGCACACATCTGTATGTATGACTCCCAATAAATCCGACGCTCGTTCCATAAAACCGGTGAACGGTTGATTGCGTGGATCACACGTTCGCTGGGAGACCCAAGAGGAAGGTATGATGCAGTGTAGCAGCAGTTTTCCCTCAGTATGAAACCAAGGTTTAATCGAACCAGTAGGAGCAAGAAATCACTTCGGAAGGTTTTCAGTGGCGCGCTGACGTGGAATCTGCACACAACACAATCAAACTACTTTGCCCCAACAAAACAGTGAGGTTGTCAATCTCACCGGCTTGCTGAAAACAAAGGATTAAACGTATGATGTGGAAAACAGTAGTAAATTGCAGAGAATGAAAAGGAACAGTGTTTGCAGTTGGTTGTATTATCAGTGTAAAAGAATGGACCGGGGTCCACAGTTCACTAGTGGTGTCTCTCCATAACAGATAACTAACATGCTGGGTGAACAAATTACAGCTGGGCAATTGACAAAATATTGAGCGCATAACAATGCATATATATGAAATGATGATTACTATGATATTCATGTGGGCATTACGACAAAATACATAGACCGTTATCCAACAGCGTCTATGACTAATAATCCACCGCCAGGTTGTCATACCGAGTTCCCCGTTGGTATTAAGTTGCAAGCAACGGATAATTGCATTAAGTAATGTGCGTAAAGTAAACAAATGCATTAGACCTAACGGCGTACCCTTAAGCTAAGCATCGGTTATTTTATCCCTAGTGGCAACAGCACATCCACAATCTTAGAAGTTATTGTCACTCTCCCAGATTACTGGAGGCATGAACCCACTATCTAGCATAAATACTCACTCTTGGAGTTACAAGCATCTACTTGGCCAAAGCATCTACTAGTAACGGAAAGCATGCAAGATCATAAATAACATATAAGATAGATTGATAATCAACTTGACATAGTATTCAATATTCATCGGATCCCAGCAAACACAACATGTAGCATTACAATAAGATGATCTTGATCATGATATGCAGCTCACAAGATCTAAACATGATAGGGAGAGACAACCATCTAGCTACTGCCATGGACCCGTAGTCCGAGGTGAACTACTCACGCATCACTCCGGAGGCAGGCATGGTGATGTAGAGCCCTCCGGTGATGATTCCCCTCTCCGGCAGGGTGCCGGGAAGAGCTTCTGAACCCTCCCGAGATAGGGTTGACGGCGGCGGCGTCTCTGGAACTTTTCGTGGATAATGGCTCGGGTATTTAGGGTTTTCAGGTCGGGAGGAATAAATAGGCGAAAGGGCGGCGGCTGCGGAGCCACGAGGGCCCCACACCACCCCACGGCGTGGCAGGGGGGCCCGCGTGGCCCCATGATGTGGGCGCCACGTGGCTCCCCTCCGTGTCTCCTCTGGACTCCATCTTCGTGTTGGAAAATAGGAGGTTCTGTCCAAGTTTCGTCCAATTCCGAGAATATTTCCAGACTAGCTTTTCTGGAATACAAAAACAGCAGAAAACAGGAACAGGCACTGTGGCATCTTGTTAATAGGTTAGTCCTAGAAAATGCATAAAAATGCTATGAAGTGTATATAAAACATGTAACAATTGGTATAATATCAACATGGAACATCAGAAATTATAGATACGTTTGAGACGTATCAACGGTGTCTTGGTCATCTTGCCCATAAGGCATGGTTCGCAAGTGTCAAGAGATCCAAAATCTAGTGACTCCAAAAGTCCATCTGAATGGAGTTTCTTCATGCGCTTTATTCCAATATGACCGAGACGGCAATGCCACATTGATGCATGTAAAATGCATACATGAACTTTGCATTATATTACTTATATTTCAATCATATTTGCATCATATAAGGTTATATCATTGATTTATATTGATTTTGGGAATATTTCAATGTTTCCCTATTTTTCTGGAATTAACCCTGCACAGGCAGAAAACCCTATTTTCTATATTTTGATGTTTCAAGGACCCAAACGACGTCCAAATGACCTAATAATTTACGAGCATCAGTTTTTGGAAGGAACGAAGCGTGGGAGCGAAGGAAGCGAACAAACGGAGGCCCGAGGGCCAGAAGCGGGTGGCCCACGCGGCCAAGGAATCTGGCCGCGTGGGACCCACCATCTGGGCCCTCGTGGCTCCGTTGCCGTCGATCTTTTTTCCCGAGCCTCCGTCTTGACCTAAAAACGACTATAAAAATAGTCCCCGAAGCCTTCGGAAAGGAGCGCCGCAGAAACACAGAAACTACGAAACAGAGACCTGGAGTTGCAGATTGGAGGGGAAAACTCCGGCGGGGCGCTGCCGGCGTGGTCTCCATCTTCTCCAACGACTTCTCCACCGTCTCCATGATGAAGAGGGAGTAGTCCACCCCTGGACTATGGGTTTGTGGAAGTAACTTATGTATCTCTCCTCTCTTGAGCTTCACTAATTAGTACTGTATGAGCTGCTGAACATGATTACGGTCATCTATGTAATACCTTTGTGGTGGATCTTTATATGAGTTAATATATGTTTGAGATTGCAATAGTTTTGTTTCAGTTATGAAAGTAGATGCATATTATGTACCCCGTTCTTGTTTACTTGTTTTGATCAAGCATGTGTATGAGAGCGTGTGAGGGGAACGTGTGCATTAGTTGGAGTAACGGGGGGTGGCTAGTGCGGTGAACGTGAGAGAAAGTTCCGCGATCCACTTGGGTGTTTTACCTTACTTTGTTGCCTCACTAGGGATAAAGAAAAATTCCTTGCTACCGGAGATGTGGGTGTGACCATTGCCACTACTCCATGACTAGATCTAGCATGTTCTTATTTTAACTTCATGTCATGATACTTAATGCTATGCTCTGATTTATCTTAATTACTAAGGTGTTATGATTTAGTTCGCATCTTGGTGGAGTATAAGAGAGATTAATAAACAAAAGATCTCTATGTTAGGACGTGATGCCCATATAATTAGTAACTTGTCATGAAACCTTTTTGTTGCAATCTCATATGTCAATTCTAGTGTTCCATTGTCTACCACTTTATTAAAGAGAGAGTGCATTTGTGAAACCATGAACCCCGGTCCATTTTTAATCATAAGAAACACCTTTCCAACAACTTTTATCCACTTTACATTTTCTGCCATTTAAAAATCCGAAAATACAAAAACATTTTTACATCTTGCATTCACAATACAAAACCCAAAAATATCATCCATCATTGTTTCCACCATCTTGCATATTTATTTATCATCATTGCATATTTATTTACTGTTTTGCATTCATTTTATTTTGATATCATTCTCACACCTTGTGCTTGACAACCACTTGGTGAGGTTGAGGGCACAAACAATTTACTTTGTTTTGTAGGTTTTCAAGAGAAGGATAAGAAGATAAATCTTTCACTACTGATTCCCCGAGAGTTCGATATTAAACCCTCGAGTCACCCCTCGTGGGGAAAACCGTCTTTCCTATACTACACACTCTGCACTTGGAGTCTCAACCTAACCCATATTCTTTTGACGCAGGTAACTACGTCAAGGGCCATCAAGACAGTTTTCTGGCGCCGTTGCCGGGGAATATTGCTGTAAAGGTTTATCCAAGGGTATCTCACAACAAAGTCAACTTCATCACCAACTTGCAAACACCTAAGCTTGGGGAGGTTGCACCTACGTGAGCATCATCTTATCCATCTTTACCTTCAAAGCATTTTATTTTGTTTTGTTATTGTCTTGCATATCATATTTATATTTCGGTTTGCATTTTTATTTTCAGTTTTGCATAAAAAATTAAAAAACACATAAAAACTTTATCAAAATGGATTCTAGTGTTGAAATGAAAAATTTTGGTCAATATTATGGAGAGTCATTAATGGATGCTTGGTATAGAATGAAGGGAATTAATAAAAATGGTGTCAACAAGCATACCCCTGCTACTTTGATAAGAAATTTTTATAATGGTCTAGATGGCTGGTCAAAATGTTTTCTAGACTCATTGACTAATGGAAGATTTGCTTCTGGTAATCCCTCACATGCTAATAATTTAATGGAAAATTTATTTGGGAGTTATATAGAAACAAAAGATGAAACTGGGATCAAACAACTAAAAGTTTCTATTGATAGGTCAATATTAGATCTACAAACCTATGTGGAAGAGTATCCTACTAAAAATGAAATACGCTCTTTCATCCTTTACTCAAAAACTAGTATGAAGAAAACTAATGACACCCTTTCTAAAATTGCTTCAAGAATGGAAAGGATAGCAAACAATGCCAAGTCTAAAAAGGGAGCAACTAAGAAATTTAATGACAAAATATTTTCTATGCTAGAACTCTTGGAAGGGAATCTTGAAGAATCTATTAAAGAAGATCTCAATATAGCTTTGGATGTATTATTAAGAAAGAGAAATGAGAGAAAAGTTGAGGAAGTTAAAATGCTTAGTGAAGTCAAGGAACCATTACTTGACTTAGAGAATTGTAGCTTGCATGAATTAATATCTATCTTACAAAAATTTGCAAGTGATCCTTCCATTAATGTTAACCAAGCAGGTTTTGGTTCTTATATTGCTAATCATGTTTTAAAAGAAAAGATTGCTAGGTACAACCAAGAAGCTATGATACCACCTAAGCTTGGGGATATATGGATTCCCAAAGTACTAGTAACCATTGGAAAAGAGACACACCATGCTATATTAGATCTAGGATCTAGTGTCTCTGTTTTATCTAAAGAATTATATGAAGTACTTGAATTAAAGAATCTTGAAAAATGCTCTATTGAACTTGCACTTGCTGATGATTCCATTAAACATGCTTTAGGAAAAGTAAGTGATGTTATGGTAGAGTTGCATATGACATTTGTACCTGTTGATTTTCTAATCATGGATATGGGGAATAAAACCTCTAGTCCAATTATTCTTGGAAGACCTTTTCTTCGTACCACAGGTGCTATCATTGATTCAAAAGAAGGGAATGTGAAGTTTCAGTTTCCACACAAGAAGTGCATGGAACACTTCCCAAGGAAGAGGGACACATCAAAGTTCAAGCTCCCTCATGAGCTTCGTCCACAATAAATATCAAGTAAGAAGCCTAGCTACATGGCTATAAAGAAAGCGCTTTACGGGAGGCAACCCGGTTGTTTTTATTTTTGATTTTCTTTGTGTCCTCTTGCTGTAACAAGAGACTTAGTTTTTAGTTTTGTTTCTGGAATTTTTAATAAAGTGCCAAGTTTTACCTATTTTGGTTTGAAAAAGTTGCTATTTGCATTCGGAGATTTTATTCCAGCACGAATCTGTGCACGGTATGATTTTTAATTCCTATTCTGTAACTCCGAATGAGCTGATATTTGAACTGTAGTTGCAACTTTTCATCCTCTGTAAGCATGAATTTTTCAGAATTTTTGACATATTTAAGTAGGGTAGAAAAATACGTTTTGCTGCTGCTGTTTTTCTGGACAGATTCTGTCCCATTTTGTTTGATGCATTCTTTGAACTTTTAACTTGAATCTTTTTGATCCAATTGAGTTTATAAGTAGGCATACAACATTATACACTTTCTGGACATTCATATGAATTTTTGTTTAAGGATTTATGCAGCAAGCAATTCGTTTGTCTATCACTACTAATGTCACCCCCAGAAAAGAAATGGGAGAAACGGTGTTTTGAAGTTTTTTCACAGGGATTAGAGGAGATGCACCAAGAGCTATCCAAGGATGGTGAAGACCATAAGCTTGGGGATGTGAAGACAACCCCACTGGACCAACACACTCTCGGTTTGCACACGTCTAACTTCTGTTTTTCGATCAATGCACTTTATCGCATAAACTTGGAGCGTCTTTTATTTGCTTTTTATTTCGGTTTGATTTTTGTTTGTCTTGAGACCACCACTATCATTTATATATGAGAGAGCTACTGGAAATTTGGGTTGAATTAAGTTGGATGCTATTAAAAAGATTGGGAAAGGGATGTTTGAGTTGATTCAAAAAGATACATATAGTTGCATGATTCATATGCTTTTAATGAATATTAATTTGCAAGTGTTTTATCAAGAGCTATCTTTTATTCATGTTTTGATGCTGAATGTTACTTTACTTTGTTTAACATGGATTGGTTAGTTCTATGGACACTTATGCATGCATTTAGACGGTCAACTTTCTCCCTCTTGCTAGCCCAAAAATTCCAACAAGTAAAAACTTGTTTTCCAACACCTTCAACCAAAGTTTTTCCAGTGAGTCCACCATATCTACCTATTAGCTTTATGCTATTCCGAGTATGTTTATCATGTTATTTTGTATTATCTATACTTCTGAATTAAAATGCTTATGTTATTGATTGTTATGGGAAAAGTTGGTTAAAGAGCTCTCACGAACTTGATGCACACCTTACTTTTATTGCACTTAATAAACATGACCCATTGTGATTAAAATTATGAAGTTGTGAGCTTGACAAGAGTCTTGGTTGGGAGTTAGCTCATATGTGCTGTCACATGGCAAGCTTTCAACGTGCTCTTTATATTTTGTTGATATCATGTACTTTTGTTTATGGATGCTTATCATGGTGCCAAATAAATGCGGAAACTTAGTGAGTTTAATGAGTTTGTATAAATGGCTAGAGAGACGCCTGGGCCGCTAATCTAAGCCATGCATCATTCATGGTGGAAATTTACTTACATGCTATGGTGAACCTTCAGTGATGCACCCCACAATAAAAAGCTATACCAATAGTAAATAAAAAGGGTGTGGAGATTGTTCATTTTGTTTGTTTGTCTTGTCATTTTGACATGGGCTTGTTCCATGTCCTGGGACAAGAGGTACCCCAGTTGACGCTCTTGATGACGCTATTATATTACTTACAATGACCTTAACTTGAACTTGCTTTGTGTCCCAAGTTGAGTAACACCGTGGTGTAGGTACTCGTATTCACGGGGCATGAGACATTCAACCCATACTTTGTCAAGCATACTACTCATATTTGCTTTCACTTTAAACTTTAACCATTCAAGATGCTATGATAGGGGTAATGAGAGCTTGACACCAATGAATACCACATTGCAAACATTAACTTAAGTAGAAGCATTTGGAAGTTAGATGAAACTTATTCATGTTTTACCTCTACTCATTTATATATCTTTCCAAAGTGTCCACCTTTTATATTCAGATTTACAAGAATACTCTATGACCATTATAGGATGTTTTTACTTTTCATTATGCATACATTTGGTCCATAGTACTTTCTTCTATGTTACACTTTGTGAATTATCATTGAACATCCTTACATTGAATATTTGATATCACTTCATAATCTATCTTGTATATTGCTACTCCTTTGAAGAATGAATCATTTGACTCTATGTAGCAATAGTAATCATCTTTGATATCCATTGATAGTATTAAATTGCAAAGTCCATGTTAGTTTTATCACCTTCATACTCGAGGACGAGTATAGGTTAAGCTTGGGGATGTTGATGCATGTAAAATGCATACATGAACTTTGCATTATATTACTTATATTTCAATCATATTTGCATCATATAAGGGTTATATCATTGTTTATATTGATTTTGGGAATATTTCATTGTTTCCCTATTTTTCTGGAATTAACCCTGCACAGGCAGAAAACCCTATTTTCTATATTTTATGTTTCAGGGACCCAAACGACGTCCAAATGACCTAAATTTACGAGCATCAGTTTTTGGAAGGAACAAGCGTGGGAGCGAAGGAAGCGAACAAACGGAGGCCCGAGGGCCAGAAGAGGGTGGCCCACGCGGCCAGATTCCTGGCCGCGTGGGACCCACCATCTGGGCCTCGTGGCTCCGTTGCCGTCGATCTTTTTTCCGAGCCTCCGTCTTGACCTAAAAACGACTATAAAAATAGTCCCCGACGCCTTCGGAAAGGAGCGCCGCAGAAACACAGAAACCACGAAACAGAGACCTGGAGTTGCAGATTGGAGGGGGAAAACTCCGGCGGGGCGCTGCCGGCGTGGTCTCCATCTTCTCCAACGACTTCTCCACCGTCTCCATGATGAAGAGGGAGTAGTCCACCCCTGGACTATGGGTTTGTGGAAGTAACTTATGTATCTCTCTCTTGAGCTTCACTAATTAGTACCGTATGAGCTGCTGAACATGATTACGGTCATCTATGTAATACCTTTGTGGTGGATCTTTATGAGTTAATATATGTTTGAGATTGCAATAGTTTTGTTTCAGTTATGAAAGTAGATGCATATTATGTACCCCGTTCTTGTTTACTTGTTTTGATCAAGCATGTGTATGAGAGCGTGTGAGGGGAACGTGTGCATTAGTTGGAGTAACGGGGGTGGCTAGTGCGGTGAACGTGAGAGAAAGTTCCGCGATCCACTTGGGTGTTTTACCTTACTTTGTTGCCTCACTAGGGATAAAGAAAAATACCTTGCTACCGGAGATGTGGGTGTGACCATTGCCACTACTCCATGACTAGATCTAGCATGTTCTTATTTTAACTTCATGTCATGATACTTAATGCTATGCTCTGATTTATCTTAATTACTAAGGTGTTATGATTTAGTTCGCATCTTGGTGGAGTATAAGAGAGATTAATAAACAAAAGATCTCTATGTTAGGACGTGATGCCCATATAATTAGTAACTTGTCATGAAACCTTTTTGTTGCAATCTCATATGTCAATTCTAGTGTTCCATTGTCTACCACTTTATTAAAGAGAGAGTGCATTTGTGAAACCATGAACCCCGGTCCATTTTTAATCATAAGAAACACCTTTCCAACAACTTTTATCCACTTTACATTTTCTGCCATTTAAAAATCCGAAAATACAAAAACACTTTTACATCTTGCATTCACAATACAAAACCCAAAAATATCATCCATCATTGTTTCCACCATCCTTGCATATTTATTTATCATCATTGCATATTTATTTACTGTTTTGCATTCATTTTATTTATATCATTCTCACACCTTGTGCTTGACAACCACTTGCTGAGGTTGAGGGCACAAACAATTTACTTTGTTTTGTAGGTTTTCAAGAGAAGGATAAGAAGATAAATCTTTCACTACTGATTCCCCGAGAGTTCGATATTAAACCCTCGAGTCACCCCTCGTGGGGAAAACCGTCTTTCCTATACTACACACTCTGCACTTGGAGTCTTAACCTAACCCATATTCTTTTGACGCAGGTAACTACGTCAAGGGCCATCACACATATACATGGCAGTATCATCACTAAGTCTAATCCTTTTGGCATCTATGTTATGGATGTGAGTACTACTATCGAGATTCAACAAGAAGAAACCATTACTCTCAGGGGCATGACAATAAAAGATATCGTTCATCAAAATAGTACAACCATTTGATACTGATTTAAATGAATAATTGTCTTGTAACAAGCAAGACCCACTAATAATGTTCACACTCAACGCTGGTACAAAATAACATTTATTCAACAGCAAAACTAATCCCGATGGTATATGTAGAGGGAGTGTGCCGATAGCCACCACGTCAACTTTTGATCCGTTGCCGACGCGCATCATCACCTCGTCCTTGGCCAGGCACCGTTTATTCTGCAACTCCTCCTGAGAGTTACAAATATGAGCAACAGAACCAGTATCAAATATCCAGGCATTACTCCGGGCGCTAGTAAGGTAAACATTTATATCAAATATACCTTTCTCTTTGATGGCAATCTTTCCTTTCTTTGCTAGGTATTTGGGCTTTGTCTCCGCAGAAGAAACACTCACCGCCATGCTTGGCATTGACAACCGTTTTGTCGTGCTTTGGCTTGACGGTCAATACCATATGCTCCATCTTGATTTCCAGTTCAGCAACTTTGAGCATCATTAAAACTTCAGACAGGCTCTTAGCCATGCCCTGCATGTTGTTGTTCATGACGAAGCCTTTAAAGCTAGGGGCAACGATTGCAGCACCCTATCAATCGCCAGCTCATCAGGAATCTTGCATTCCAGGGCGTTCAGGCGCTGAACGTAGCCAGACATTTTGACCACGTGCTCGCTCACACTGATGTGCTCTTCCATCTTGGCTGAGAAGAATAGCTCAGAAGCTTCATACCTCTCAGCCTTGTCCTGTGGCGCAAAGACATCTTGAGATCAGAAATTATCTCAAAAGCACTCATCTTCTCAAAGCGCTTCTGCAGGTCAGCTTCCATGGCATAGAGCATGCCACTCTGGACAAAGGAGGAATCATCCGCCTTGGACAGATAGACTTTCTTCTCGTCCTCAGAGGCGGTGATTGCAGGCGGATTACCTATGGCGGCCTCCACGACGTAGGCCACTGTTGGGGATATACCTACTAGGGTATCACCAGCATGGATCAATCCGGCTAGTCCAGGGTGGCCCGCAGTGGTGGTGAAGGCTTTGCCTACCGGGCGGCCCAGATAGCTGACGACCAAGGAAGGCGGATGCCGGCAAGGAGGAGGCCCAAGACTGAAGCCCATCAAGCCACCAAGACCAAGATGGAAGGCGGCATACTTGCCGGCTAGGTTTAGGACTCCGTATACTTGCTGGATACGTAATCACCTTGTAACCCTAGGTCCAGCCGCCTATATAAGCTGGACCTCGGGACGCCTTTAGGGCAACCAATCCATACGATTCAACACAACCAACTCATTGTAACCTGTTCACGGCGATATTGCCTTATAGTGAGTTATAGCAGCACGTAGGGCACCGCCACCACCGTGGTGCCTGAAGCTGGGTAAACCGCCGTGTACAATCCCGACCTTGACGACGTCCACCTTCTTGCCCTACGTTTACCCTCGGCTAGCAGGACCCCGTCTCCTATCCAAGATGCCGATACGACGACAGTTGGCGCCCACCGTGGGCCTAAGGCGTCAGGCGTCACGTTCCAGGCGGGAACTCTTGGCGGCATCGGCGAAACAATCGCCGTCGGCCGCGCTGTTCGCTACGGCGACAACCACTACATCAGCTGCGACGAGTCCTACATCCCCGCAGACGACTACATTGTCGATGCGGAGTTGTGCCGTTTGGCGGCGTCGATGTGTTCATCGGCTACACTTCTGAGGTGTATGGTTGCCGCGAATTTATTCGCCATCCCACCCTCCCTACAATCAAGACGGATCTGAGTTTGCCTCCTCTGAGGAGTCCGCAGATTCAGATCTACACTTCGTCGGCATGACGGACTGGGATCAGACTTCCAGCCCAACAGTCAAGATCCCGAATCTATTCTTCCTGCACTACAGGATGATGCGATGTCGGATGCCGGATCCAGATCTACCGTTCACGTCAACGTAGATTCTGATTCCGAAGAAGATTCTGCCAGCATGTTCGAGCAACGGGTCAAGCAGTGTTTTATTACACCTGATCCTCCGCCATCTGAGGTGGCTACGGGCTCTTCCGTCAACATGCAGCAGGTTTTGTGGCGGATGTCACCGCGCAGCTTCAGAGAAGGCGGCAACTGACGCCGCCAACCTGGGACCCCAACCGAACCACAGTTTCCAGAGCCTCCTGGGGCTCCAAAGAAGAAAATCCTGGAAAGGGCGAGCCTAGCAAGATAGGAAGCATGGCGGCTCTGCGGAAGTTCTTCACACGCCGGTAAACGACAAAACCAATCCGGCTGATTTGGAAAAACTTCGGAACACCTTGGTGGAGCAAACTGAGTACCTCAAAAGCAAGCAAGCAGAGGTCCAGAGCCTCCTCGACGAAGCCAAGGAGGAAAACGCCAAGATAACTGCCAAGTGCGACCCCAAGCGCAATCTTTTCACCACCACCCCATTGCCCAAGCCGGCAGGACAAGTGGCGGAAAAGAGGTAGGAAAGGCAGTATCATGACACCTTCAAATCCCCTACCCAAAAGCTGGGTTTCGAGTGGGCTACAGCGCCGCAGCGTAAGGACAAGAACGGGGACGTCATCCTCCGCAACTCATCCCTCAACACTGCAGCCGCCTTGGACATCCTCAACAATGATGACTATGACAAGGACGAGAAGATCTACTACGCATCGATCCTTGCTCACAAAGCTCTAGAGCCGCAGGCCCGTGCTGATTCCGCGCCGACATGGCGGACGCAAGGGGAGGAAAATTGGAATCAAAATCCAACGCTTGCAAAGCTGCGGCCGGTGGCAACCCAGAAGATCCGTCAGGCTCCAGTAGCCACGGAAAAGGGAAGGACAAGGAGAAAGACCCACGCAAATCACCACCTCCCAAGAGGCAGCGTGATGAGGCATCCAGGACCGGCAACACGCCAAGGCCACCTCCACCGCCCAGGCGGGATGAAGGCGGAAGCAGGGGCAGCAAGCAGCAGCCGCCAAGGAGTGGCGGCAACCGCGACGATGCCCGCGCCGCCAAGAAGTAGGGACCAGCACACAGTCCCCCACCACCAGTGCCCAGGCACGAAGGCGGAAGCCGGGGACCAACAATGAGCCTAGGCATAGCCGGGCAGCGCAGGACGAGTCCCATGCTGATAGATCTGTGCAAACAGCTCAGTCCGCAGACGCGAGACATCGTCTCAATGACATCAAGGCTGTAAAGCAAGATGCTTACCTAGGACCTGAGTGCTTTGGCCCAGCCATTCCTCGCGACGTTCAAGTACCCAGAGACATGACATCAGTGTCAAAAACTCATCAAAGAGTACAATGAGCGGACAAGCCAAACTCATGGTTGTCGGACTACCGCGCTGGCAGTTTGAGATTGCCGGAGGCAACGGCCTTGTCGCCGCATGCTTCCTTCCCCCATGCTGGAGGGGACAGCCCGAAGCTGGATCGAAAACTTCTGGAAAAAGCATTCATAGTTGGCATGATATGGAAAAGGTGTTCACGCAGCACTTCCAAGGCACGTACAAGCGACCCAATACATACACAGATTTGGTTCGTTGCGTGCAAAAGCCAGATGAAACAGCTACAAGCTTCTTGGCAAGGTGGATTCAAACAAAGGCAAGCTGCGAGAACGTAGACGACAATCAAGCAATCCATGCCTTCACCACGGCCTCCTGAAGGGCTCAAGTCTCAGACATAAGCTCGTACGCATGCAAGTCAAGGATCTCGGAGTCATGCTCGAAGTAGCAGCCATGTACGCACAGGCGGATGATGATGCACGCGATGGAGATGGCGCACATGATATGGCGCCAAACAGGCGAGCAAGTCACAAACGCAAGGCTCCCCAGGATAGACAAAGCCGGACCATCAAACGAGGTCGCCGCCGCCTTCGAAGGCAAAGGCCGCCGCAAGTGGAAAGGAAAGGGTAAAGATGGCGGCTCCAGCAAGCAGCGCCTGACATAGATCAGGCGAAAGCCTTGCCCTGCCCAATCCACGCGTCCTTAGGCAAAGTTAACCACACATTAGGGGAATGCCGGTTCATGGAGGACTTCAAGAAGACCCCGAGGTTGGCTGGAAATCAAAAAAGAGCAAAAAGGCTGAGAAGACAAAGAAGGAAGACGATGATGGGCAGTATCCATGTCCGAGGATGAGGAACCCAAGCTGATGCGCAAAGAAAGGAAATATCCCAAGGTACATGGCCAATTGGTGTGCTTCCTGGGCACTCCTTCGGCAAAAGAAGAAAAGGCGGAGATGCGCGAGCTAAACGCCACAGTACCAGACGTTCCCCAGTATCTAGACTGGTCAGAGGAGCCAATAACTTGGGATAGAGATGATCATCCAGATCACGTTCCTCACCCCGGCAAATACGCCCTTGTCGTCGACCCAATTGTCGATAACTTCAGGCTCACCAAGGTGTTGATGGATGGCGGCAGCAGCCTCAACATCATCTACGCGACACTCTGAAGCGCATGAACTTGTCGGAAAGCCAGCTTGACTATAGCAAGGTCAAGTTTCATGGCATTGTTCCGGGAAAGCAAGCCAAGTCAATGGGAAGCATCAGATTGGAGGTTACTTTTGGGCCTGAGACAAACTACCGCTCGGAGTATCTCAGGTTCGAAGTAGTCCCCTTCAAAAGTGCCTACCACGCCATTTTTGGACGGCCAGCTTTCGCCAAATTCATGGCTCGCCCGTGTTACATATACAGCAAGCTGAAGATGCCGGGACCCAATGGTACAATTACCATCAGTGGCAACTTCAAGAAAGCAAAGGAGTGTGAGCGTGGCAATGCCGCCTTCGCTGAGGCAGTCCTCCACGCAGAGGAGTTAGCCATGTTGAAGAAAGAGCTCGATACATCACAGTTGCCGGAGCATGTAAAGACCGCTGAGCAAAAGAACACTTTCAAGGCGTCCGAAGACACAAAGAAGGCGGATCTGGTCCCAGGTGACAGCTCCAAGCAAGTCACCATAGGGGCTGGCTTGGACGACAAATAGGAAAGCGCGCTCGTCAGGTTCCTCCGTGAGAATCAGGACATCTTTGCATGGTCATCAGCCGACATGCCAGGTGTCCCGAGGGAACTTGCCGAGCACTCTCTTAACGTCTACGAAGGAGCCAAACCAGTGAAGCAAGGAATAAGGCGCTACGGTGAGAAGAAGCGGACAGCAATAGGGAAGGAGATCATCAAGTTGCAAGAAGCCAAGTTCATTAGGGAGGTAGTACACACTGATTGGTTGGCAAATCCTGTAATGGTTCCAAAACCTAATAAGGAAATGAGAATGTGCATTGATTATACCGGTTTGAACAAGTGCTGTCCTAAGGACCACTTTGCTTTGCCTCGTATAGATCAGGTCATAGACTCCACAGCCGGCTCCGAGCTGCTGTGCTTTTTGGATGCGTACTCCGGGTACCACCAAATCAAAATGCGAGAATCCGACCAAATCAAAACAGCGTTCACTACACCCTATGGGACCTTCTGCTACATCACGATGCCCTTCGGTCTAAAAAATGCGGCGCAACGTATCAGCGGTGTATGCAAAGATGCCTTCACGAGCAAATTGGCCGCAATGTTCACGTCTATGTTGACGACATTGCCGTCATGTCAAGAAAGAAGGCAGATTTGCTTGATGATTTGAGAGAAACCTTTGATAGCCTCCGGTATAAGGATGAAACTCAACCCGAAAAAATGCGTCTTCGGGTTCCTGCCGGCAAATTGCTTGGCTTTATCGTTTCCGAACGAGGGATAGAAGTGAATCCAGAAAAAATCAAAGCGATCCTCAACATATCCCAGGCCCAAGACCTGAAGGACGTGCAGCGACTTGGCCGTCGGCGGCTGCCGTCAGTCGTTTCACAGCCGTCTTGGTGAGAAGGCACTGCCACTCTACCGGCTTCTGAAGAAATCCGACAACTTTGAGTGGACAACGAAGCATACGCGCCTTGCAGCAACTCAAGGACGCGTTAACGTCTGCTCCAATTTTGGCAGCTCCTCGTTCGCAGAACCAATGCTGCTCTATACCGCATCAACCAACTATGGTTGTTAGCGTGGTACGGTTGTGGAACCAAGACGGAAAATTTCAGAAACTTGCCGGAACAACGTCCGTTTACTT